>VXBO01008299.1:1053320-1187893 GCA_013400135.1 Rhinoptilus africanus | reverse complement strand
AGACCCCCCCCGCCCGCCCCGCCTGGAGGGGCGGGGAACAACCACCACCATCCTCATCATCATCATCATAAAAAAATAACACAGGTCACTTGGGGCCGGGCAGAGACACCGGCCGGGGGGAAAATACAGCGTTACGAGACCCCAGTAAAACCTCCCGTGGGAGCAGCCAGCGCTGACTCCACCAAGTTTGGCAGCCGCGGGGGAGAAGCCCCTACCTCCGGGCAGTGCCACACCGGCCGGGGCTCGAAGCACCGTGNGTCTGGGGGGAAGGCGAGGGGTGGCCACCGCGGAGGGCTCGGAAACGGAGCCTGCGGGGTTACAGAGCTGTAAAACCGGCCTTCAAAATAATTAACCCCCCCCCAAACACCAACTTTTATAAGCCCTGGCTAGGATATGATTATCTTGAGCCATCAGTTTTACAATTTCTCGAAGTAATATTTCAAAGGCATGGAAGTCATCCCCAGTTTCTTATTTTTTTTTCACAAGGAGGTCCCTTGCCTTGGTCAACACATCCCACACCGGGAAAAGGTTTCTAGAGGTTTCTGCTCCCACACCAGATAATGAAGCAGGGGACAGCCCAGGCTGCCGGTAGGGTGTACGGGAAAGCCATCTTCCGTTTTTTAGAAATGGGAAGGAGATAGATGAGAGGAGCTACATACTGGTCTAGGAACTTCTGTGAAAGGAGGAGACCTCCAGCAAGGAAGGAGAACGTTCTCCATTGTCAGCTGAGGAGGTGGGAGAGAGGGCTGGGCAGTTTCCCACACTGGGATTTGGGTGGCTGTTGCTGTACCCATTCCCAAAGACCAGCAGGAAGGCACTCCTCCTCCTCCTCTCACTTCTGAGCAGTTCAAGGAATAGGAAAGAGGGAATTTTCACATCCACAATTTTTAAAAGATGGAGTGGAAGCTGTCGTTGATGTCTCATTCTCTGCACCTGGATGGATGAAAGAACTCATGCCCTGCTAATTAATATGGTGCCCCAAAATGAGGACATATACTTTTGCCGACCATCCATTTTAAACACAGCTGTGAGTGCTGTTCCATATGACATTTTTCAAATACGGTTCATCAAATTGTCTTGTAAATACTGCCTTTTCTCTCCAACAAAGCTGTCAACAGGGTTAAGTCTACTTTTCCCAGACAGACACATCACGGACTTCTTAAGTAACACAGGAAAGGGTCAAGGCTATTAATTTTTTTACCGCTATATCTGGGCACTGAATTCAGTATACAGTTTTATTCCTAGATCTGGTTTTAAATACAGTTCCTAAATACCACATAACGTTATAAAGCCTCTGGGACAGAAAAAACAATGAGGGTTTATTCATTTTAAGAGCAGAGAACAAGCACATGTGCACATAAGTACCCCATATTGTATTCTCTCCTTGGTGCGCATAGAATCTAATGAAAGCTACATGCCTGCAGGAGGGCAAAATATAACCCAACAAAAGCAACAAAGAGGAGAAATCCAAACCAAAGCCCTGCAGATTTGGATGTAAATCCATATCCAAACACCTTGCTCCACCTCCCCTCCTGTACTGGACTATACCATTCTTCCGATGGTGGTCCAGGGTAAGTATTCCTCTCAAATTTCTCTCTGTTGTGCACAGACATTCCTATAAAACTGTTAGTTTCAGTGACAGATAAGGTTTATATGACTTCCACCTGGCAGAGTGAACACAAGCTTTCTCCTTTCTTACTTAGATCAACAGAGAACTGTGCAGTTTGTTCTGTATGGGCTTTCTCTGTAAGGCTTTTAACAACAGAGAATTTGTCTTCTCTGCACAGACATTAAAGATCTTGCACCATCTTAAATCTCACGGTTAAGAGCTTTCCCCAGTGAGCTTACAGAAATCCGTTGCCATTCAGCTACATACAGTTCTGTTTGACTTACGCGTTTCACCCCAGACATTGCATTTCAGCACTGTCACACACAAACCACAAACCTGCTAAATATTTGGGAATTTTTATGCACAAGAAACTACATCAGTGCTTCCAGTTTTGCGCAGATGCACTTAGTTACTACTTTTTTGATCCCACTGGAGGTCAGACCAATTTAATCCTTCCTTGACCATTTCTTCAAGTCATGAATTGCCAGGCCAGCCTGGTAAAGAGCAGCGGGACATTGTTCCCACCAAAACGTGAAGGAGTTCTACCCATTATAGATTTATAGCAGCAGTTAGTTCACCCCTGTAAAACATGGTTGGTAGCACAGCGTGCCAGGCTCAGCGGTTGACTTCACTTAGGATGAAGCAGGCTGATATGCTTTGCAGTCAAAGACCTGAATGATAAATTACAGAAATGTCGTATACAAAGTAATTACGTTCTTGCTTGTAACATTTGTGTCAGAAGTGTGTCTTCATTTATTTAATTACTTCATAATCCCGTATTCAAAACATGGCTAATCTTTCTTGATCCAGTAAAACACAGGCTTCCTGTTTAATCCTGATAGCAATCTCTATCACTCAGCAGCTGCAGCATTTCACCTCCACACTGTTTATCATCCATGACTAGAATTGAAACACCCCTGTCAGCTGGTTTTTATCTCTGGACAGTGCTATAATTGCCTCTAATTCTGATCCACGTATATAATATTAGAAATCTCACTATAGTGGATGACTCAACTATTTGGTATTTTTGATGTAAAAAGCTCCTTTGTACTGAGTTAGAAGAACTACTGAAGAGTTAAAACCCACTTTTTTTTTTCACGCTTGCAGCTGTAAAAAGTGCCACGATATTGATTTTGGATATTATTTGATAATTCAACTGTATGAATCGTTTGATCAAAAGTTGTAATTACAATCATGCCCTGCCAGCTTCCCCATGCTGTAGCCTGTCCCGCTTCATTCTGGAAGGAGAACCTTCTGGTGCAGAAAGCATTTCACACACTGAAGAATCAAGAGGCAGATCTCATCTCCAGCTAAATTCCCCACACAGAGGAATGTTATAGTTATCTTAACAGGGCACTTTGGACTTTCAGTTAATAGAGAAAGCCTTCAGCACCAGACTTGCAGGCAATATAACTGAAACGCATTAACTTTCCCCTAGACCAAAACAAGGATGCCTGGAGAGCCAAGTCAGCCACTCCTGTTTTCCCTAAAGCTGCACTAACTTGTCCCACATCACAGCCAGTAGCCAGCAGCTGTGTACCCAGTAGGGTAAAGTCAGTAGCAATAGCACATAAACGTTGTCATGTAAAGGATTTTACTACCCTCAGTTATACTTGATAGCAAGACTCACTTTTTCACCTTCTTGATTGCTTCCATGGTTCTTGAGGCAGTAGCTGCAGCCTTTGTAGTAGAGCCTTAAAAATCATCTGTGGACTTTTATTGATGGTTTTTCCCCTCCTCTTGTGAGGCACAAATCCACTGACTTCAGTTTTTTAAACACTTAATCAGGAAAGAAAATCTTTACAGTAACAAATGTTTAATGTGCAGTTCTGTATTTTACTGTGTACCAGAGTCCTTCACTACTGGATTAGGAAAATTCAATTCTTGTAATTTAACTGGATTTAAAAATATATCACTAAAAAGGTACATGTGGTGGCATAGACCTTTATTTAACATCCCTTTGTATCTTCCATGTACTGTTGTACTTCTAATAGACAGGAGGGTTTTTTTCCTACTGTGATTCTCAGAACTGCAGATTCAGCTTTGTTAGCTCTGCTGGGCAATTGTGCAGAAAAAAACTAGTTTGACCTGTGCAGTAAGTGATTGTTGGCTTATACAAAGTTCCTGAGACATTTGTCCATTTTACAACAGACTGTAATTCCTCCTCTCTGAAAATACTACAAATGCAGGTTCTGAGTTGACCTCTTTATTCACCTCTGCTCCTGGCCTCTTCTCTATATAAAACACCCATATTTTATTGCAACAGTGCCTGGAGTTTTGCAAGAATTTGCAACCAGGAGTGCTGCAAGTATGTCACATGGCAGGAAAATTATGGTTTCCTAGCAGGCAAAGTGGCACCAGCGACTTTGGAGACATTGCAGTTGGTGCAATCCCTGTGTTCGTATCCCTCTGAAGCACTTAACCCCAACGTCAGTGATTTCAGTGTAAGAGAAAACATCCATTGACCTGGAAAGATCCAACAACATGTTCTGCAATCTATTTGCTGCCCGGTATTAGTTGTAATATCCCAGATTAAAGTGAATTGAGATACTGGCAACTTCTGGGCAAAGAAAAAGCTGAACACAGTTTATGGTAGAGATGTATAGGAAGCAAAACAACTCAAGCAAAAGAATAGTAAAACCAATGAGTAAATAAAGTGACTTATCAACTACAGAAGTTGGAGGCAGATTTCAGGACTGAGGTTTTCCCACCTTGGAAAGCTCTTTGGCCCACAGGTATCTACAAGTAAAAAAAAGAGAAAAATGCATTTAAAATTGAAAACTACTTCTGTTCACGTAAAACATATGCTCAAACAAAAGGTTACATTTAAACTGAAAGATGAGACTGAAGCAGGTATTCACAATGTTTAACTTTTAGCTTCTGAGGCTAATCCTCAATTTCCTCTGTCATCAGTAAAAAGAAACAAGTTCTTCCAAATGATGCCTCAGAGCAGAAGTCTGTCCCAGCCACTGTGGATTGTTTTCTGAAGGATGTTATTGACTCCACAAAGAGCCTACAAAACCAGAGGCACACTAGATAGAAGTTGGGCCTTGTGATTACTGTCCTCAGGACCTGCAGACTAACATTAAAAAAACCAACTTTACCCACATCAGTCTATTCGGGTCATATCAGAACATTCATCACTTTAAAGACTAAGTGCTTAATGGGAAGATATTCCCTGCATATTTGACAAATGGTTTCACTTTCTTATCTTTCTAGTGGGTACGGTGATCATGACAAAAGTAATTTTATGGTATTTCACCCAGGATCTTGTAAAATGGCAACCTTATTTTATGGTGGGTTTTATTACTACTGGAACTTTTACTAGGAATTGCATCACAAAAATCGGTTAACATAAATATTGCAGTGAATAGCTCTCACCATTTAATGCCAGCATTAACTCTGCCAATGCAGCCTTCATTTTCAGATGGAAAAGGTCATTAGAATTAAATTTGTCCTCAGACTTCATACTTAGCTGGGATGAAACACTGGTATGAAGTTTTGTAGCATTCTTCAGCCTGGAAATATCATCCCAAGATTTGCCACTGTCAAGTAGTCATAGAGAGTTGCCTTAAGCACTCTCTGTAATATGTGAGCAGTAACAGAGATTTGCAGATAACGTGCGAAATATCAAATGGGTTTGTTCAGAATTTACCACAGTAAAACCCTGCTTTGAACATCGGTGAGACACCACAGTATCAAACAGTAATAAATAACACCATTTACATTCGTAGTCAGATTTCAGAGATTAAATTTGCATGGAAGATGGATTAATGGCTGAAATACAAAAATTAAATTGGCATTCATATAAAAGTTAAAGAAGTCTCAAGTATGCTTGTTCCTTCCCTATGTTATCCTTTTCTTCTTTTTAAACTCTCTATTTTCCCCATTTTCACTACTTTTTCCTTTGTCTCTAACACCATCTTATGCAGTTTTGGCATTCTGAGATCTTTATGGTTCTTTATGATCATTTCCTCCATTCTTCCCTTTCTCCCTTCATTTACTTCACTCTTCCCATCCCGCTTTCCTCTTGCTCATATAAACACATATGAAGATCCTTACAAAAGCAGCAGCTGTCATGGAGGTTCCGGACCCAGTGGAACTGGAAGCAGTGCTGCCTGACAGACACAATCCCAATACATCTTGTAACATCAGGGGCCGGGCTTGGCATCAGCCCAATTACATATGGTTAACGTCAGATTTGAATTTGCTGAGTAGCGTGAAAACAACAAGAACTGGGGATTTATTGTATCAAACAATCTTCTCCCGCTCGCTAAACTCTCTTTTCATTAAAGAAAATAAAAGTATTGATGTCTACAGATGAGGACAATAAAGATGAGCCACAGCGGAGCTGTAATGGTTTGCATACTCATAAACCCTCTCCATCTTTGTGGATTCAGTGTTTTCCTATGGGGGATAATGTTAAGAATGTGCTAGAATGCAATGCTCTCAGATAATGTTGAGAAACAATTTTCTTTCTCCCTACTGCCACATCTTAGGGATGAAGCTTAAGCTCTCTAGGGGAGCGGATGATTCTCCTCCCCAATAACTTGAATCCTTATGGAAAACTAAATGCTGTTTTAGTCATGGAATCCCTTGAAGTCAGCGTGCTTAATAGAAGTGTTAGCTAGGGAGGGAAGAGAAGCATTAGCTGTGGTGATATCTGAAAGAGGGGTAAAAGGTGCAAGACAGGGTCAGCATCAGCGTCTGCCAGCACCCGGGTCAGCTGTAAGAAATTTGAGGAATGTGGACCACACGCCCCGGATGGGGACAGTGAAGGTGACTGACAAAAATTTGGCCATTGGCTCAGATCTGCCACAAGCCTATATTGCTCTGTCTACCCCAGTATAGCTGTTGCTCAAGCATGGCAGGGGGAGACCTTCATCCAGCAGGACCCAGCCTGCAGCTATAAACTGTCACTTCAGTTATGTGTACTTTAAGCAGGTCCTTGCACCAAAGACAGCATTCTGTGAAGGACCGTGTGCTGGTCAGAAAATAGACAAAAATTTAAAAGAATTCCGGACATCTTCTTTTGCTTTAATCAATTACTGTATTGTCTATGAGAACAGGACTACAGAAACAAAGAAAAATAACTCCCAAACCTTGGTAATACTCTTAGGGGCAGAAATTATAAAGGAGGAAAATGCCTTACCCACAGTGACAGTCTCTAGAAATGTGGAGGATGCAAAACTTCACCTTGTGTCACCAAGCATGGAGACTGGCAGAAAGGAAGGCAGACAGTAGCCTTATTTCTCACAGTAAGCGATTCTGAAGTGCTTGATGTGTTTTCAGTTAACTCTGGCCAAATTTGAAACTGTATTAAAGGAATCTAAGTAGTACTTCACTCTGCATAGAAATGAAAGACAAGTGTTAAGCTTTTAAATGCAGAATACAAAAAGAATAGAAGAATTTGTCCACGTTCCAATGCAGCTCAAGGTCTTGCGATTCCAAGGTGTGTGGGTGGGACTGAATCCACCAAGGGAGGAGGAGACCAACTCAAAAGTGGGAACAAAGTGCTGGCAGAGAAACTGCAGAAGACCCAGAATTCACACCAGACAAAACAATCAGAATCTGCCAAGCAAAATTCATGCTAGAGTGAAATTTGTGGGAAGTGGGCAGCACTTTGATTCCACAGGGAGCAGAAATAATCTGCTAATATTTCAAGAAACTACGCCCAGCGCAAGGGGTATATACAGAACTAAATGTCAAAGTCCACACAAACTGTAGTACATGGGGCGGCACACTCCACCATGTATTTTAGCAAAAATTTTGCCGATGCCTGGAAAGAAATGCAATAATGGCAAAGGCTTAGATAATTTCACATACCCTAGGAGGGCATGTGCTGCAAGAAAAACAATGACAGTGCCATTAACAGCTCAGAAAAATTCTTCAAAGGAGCAGTGCGTAACACTCCTGAAGCAGAAGATGAATGGACTATCTGTCTGAGAGGAGCTGAGATGTATTAATTTTAAGTTGGATTTTGGTGCACAAGCCAATGCGATGCCAAAAATAGTGTTCTTAAGAGAAAAAAAAAAAAAAAAAGAAGAAGAAGAAAAAGAAAAAGAAAATAAAAGCAAACAGAATAAGCTAAGTGTAGCTCAGGGCATTTTAGCGCGGAGCTCACACCTTCTCTTAAGAGGGTTAATCAAATCTACAGGGACGTGAATTTGAGAAAAGTTACAGATTACATTTACTTCAAGGGAAAATAAACCTCTTGTTTGATTCCTGCTCTTGATGATGCCAAGTCACTGGAAAAGCAGGGAATTAAAAGTAAGTAAGGAGGATACGTGAGTGTCTTCCAAAGGATAGAGGAACATAGAAAATACCTGTTAGTTCGATCCCTAAGAAAGTTTCTCTCACTTTAAGGCAGAGATTAAAAAAAAAAAAATAGGACAAGATGAAAAGGACCAAAGATGCAGTGCTCATTGCTTTATCCCAAGGGAGGTATTCCCCTGAGATGGGAAAAAGTAGAACCTTTTCTTTATTAATAGACTCAAGGAACTAATCACATAAATTGATAGTGTTTTTCACTGAGGGAAAGAAGTCCTCGAAACAATACGCCTTGCTTCTTTGTGCATCATTGGCCTGTGAAAAGGGTCTGTAGGGAAACAAAATATAAGCAGACAAGATGACTTCTGAGACTCTTTGCCGATTGATTAGACAGCTTCCTGAAGTCTTCCTGGCACTATGCTTCTGATTCCTCGTTCTTGTGCATTCCAGGAAAGATACGTCTTTTTCCAGCCTTCCTGAGAGGTTTTTTGGTAGAAAAAGTAAATTTGGTTTGGTTTTTTTTGGGGGGGTAATACAGAAGATACTAAGATTTTCATCAAGGGCAAAGTCACAGTATCAATATAAAATCTCCAGGGAGCTTTGGAAGTAAGAAGAGCCACTGAACCAAGAGACCATACAAATAAAATTAAGTAAATGCCATGAAGTAAAAATAATAAATGAGGCAAAGTGAGAAGATAATCGAGCCAGGAAGATCATCCAGTGACACCATAAATATATTCCTCCAACACACAAAAAGAAGGTATGAGGATTGCTTGAATTAATTACCTGCAAAAGGGTATTGGTGTTAAATATGACTTCGGAAACCTGAAAGTTATGATGGAGATGGGATTTGACTTTCCAGGTATATTTTGATCTGGACAGTTCTTGTTTCAGGTAAGAGAGCTATATTACTCACGTAAGTACAAGTTAGCCCAGTTGAAACTGAGATGGTCTGTCTCACATAACACAGGCTCCCCACACCGACGTCTATGGGGCTGACGAAACAGGAGCAGTGCTACTCTGTCCGGACCTGGTTTTGATCTTGCAAATCTATCCTGTCTTGCCAGTCATGTCAAACTGTAAACAATTCTAAAGTCTGGGACACTGTGATAGAGTAAACAAAGTTGGTCATGGTTATTTTTTCAAAGAGACTAGTCGGTTCTCTCACGCTGGAGACCAGTATGTCTGCAAAACCCTGATAGCAATATGCTCAGATAGAAAAGGAATTTTTCACCACAGTCAAGGTTTAACGTTTTTCTTAAGTACAGAGTATAGACAACTTATTGCTATTACCAGAGAATCTGGCAAATAACCTGTTGAGAAGATTATTTTTCCTCATTTACAAATACAGGATTCTTGGTTGCATGCACACACTCAGGAGCATTTGTTGGAAATGCAACTGATGTAAGTGCAGAGCTTGTTTATATACAAGTTTTTCTAAATCCAATTCACAAAGCCAGCCCGTCTGACCTCATATGAAGTATTAACTGCAAGTTCCAAAGCTACAGCTGAGATCCTCCCCCAAGAAAGAAATTAATGGTATTAGCACAAGTCAAGTCTGCACGGTCCTGGCCAATATACTTTCTAAAATTAGATTATTAAATTATTAAAGGGGCAAAGATAGTGATCCCCCAAGGCTTCCTAGAAAAACATATGAAGATATACACAAAGGTGACTTTAGACATTGAAAAGTCTAAGAAAAGGTCTGAAGTCTGGCCTCAAATGAAGCATGAGCTATTAAATATTGTCACCTAGGCCAGCAGCAGAGACCACGTTGAGTGAAAGAGCACATTAGGAGACAATCACCATCACATTGATGCCACATAAAAAGAATTACCTGTCCTCTGCTGTCCTCTCCAATAGAAGGATTTAACAACAATGACTAGAAACAACTATATAATAGTTACATTATTCTCTGTCCCCCTCAGCGGTTTTCTTTCAAGATGCCTCAATTAAATAGACAATCCTACTTCTCAATTTATTTTTCTAGATATGTAAATACTGACAAGCTCAATAGGCTGCTTAGTATGTGCAATTTTAAGCCATTTATTTGAAATATGGCTTCAGACTCCTAACCAATATTTCTCATCAGTCATAGTCCAAAGGGCTGCTAGGAGAAAGTGTCAAAAAAACAAAGAACCTGCTCAGCCAGACTGGAGTTGTTTTCAGACTTCACGCTGAAATTAAATAATAGTTTTAGCAAAACATAGGTCATCACTTACTGACATTTTGTTCAACAGAAAACTGAAAACCTGTTGCCTGAATGTTTAAAAACTAAAGCTGCACTCATCAGGGACACAGAGCTAAAAAGGCAGAAGAAGAAGGTGTAAAACCAGCGGCATGGCTTGGGTCCCAGATTTATCCCACAGATCTCACTCAAGATTTCTCTGTCTGTAAATCACAGAGAGAAGGATATAAGAGAACCAAAACCTGACTCTTTCAAGATTACTGTGATAATTCTGTTTTCCTTATTAGGGAAGAATTCAAACTGTTGTGTTCCCTGTGAAATAGAAACAGTATATAATTAGCACCAGATGTTTACATCCTGGTTTATGCCTAATAAATACACAGTGACAGGAAAGCATATGAAGTCAAATTCAGCAAGACTAAAATGTTATTTAAGGCTATATGGGAAAGCACAGAGAAAATAATTTTTCTCAACTGGATAGAAAAAATACAACTCCTTCCCTCTTTAGGAAAATACAAGCCACCCTTTCAAATGGTCGATATTTATAACTCAGGTTCACTGCCATTGCAGCATTGGACTGTGTGTTTTCAGACAAAAACCATAACTTTCAGCCTTCATAAATAAAGAGAAGGAATAAAATGGGATAAAATACAAGGAGTGAACAAGATTTCTGGTGAGATAAAGATGTTGAGACTCAGATACCTTTCAAAAATCAAGTTCAGTCTTACCATGTGACTAAATGTCTCCCTACTGAACATTTAAAGTTTATGCTCATGATTTTAATTTCAATATGCATTTTTATGAAATAAAGATTACATATTTTATTTTTCTTGCAGAAGCTCTATAAAAATTTCAGAAAAATTGGTGGCACTGTGATGGAAAAAGGTGTTGGAAATTTATGCTGGGTTAAACAGTAATATAGTTTTGGCAGTTTTGCATTCATTGGCCTGAATGTGTCTATTTTTACGTATACCTCTTCATAGACGAATTCATTCAGTTATTTGCATGATTATTCAAAAACACTAAGAATTTTATTTTAACACAGCATACCTAGAAGGGCAACTACACCAAGGCCAAAGGCTGACCTTGGAAAGGTTGTTCTTAATGAATCTCAGACAAGCAAATGTGTAAAGTTTTGTCAACATGGGGATGGGTCCAGCAGCAGTGGAAGCATCTTTGCAGAGCAGCACCGTAGGGTACACTTTGGCCTATGACTGGATATTCTTTCTGCTCCCTTTGTGATGGAACGTAAACACAGGTTAGGTCTGTAGTAGAGTTACGAGGCTCGCCAGATGGAAATGGATGGTTGTAGAAAGATCAGTAAATATGTTAGTCAAGCATTTAAGACACTGGCTTGTGAGAAATAAGTAGTAAGTAAACAAGTATGAATGATAGGATTGTCTTATTTAACTTTTTCATCAATTACCTGGTAAAAGGAGTATACAGCCCGGTACAGAAATTTGCATAGGATACTAAACAGGGAGATAATGCATAATGAAACACAGGATAATGAAACACAGAGAAGTCACAACATAAAGTTTTACAGTGATGAAGACAAATAGAAAAAAAATCCTCAAGACAAGAATGTGGAATGTTTCGGTTAATTTTACAAAAAAAAGTCCCTTGGGAAAATGATACATAACTTATATTCTCTACTCACTTAAACAACTCATATACTTCCTAAATGTAAAGTACAGACTCTTGGAAAAGCCTTTGATTAAAGTTCCTCACATCAGTCATAGGTCTTACAACATGGATACTAGATTATTTGATGGAGACAAACAGATCATAAGCAAAACCAATTTATAGGAGACGTCAACAAATTAACACCTTGTCTGGAACTTGTCAGGAATTTTGAAGTAATATTTCAGATTTAGTTTAGAAATGTCCAGTCTTAGAGAATGAAGTGTGAAATAATTGGAATGAATCTATTCATATTCTCTAGGGCCCAATTTTTAGAGTTTTAAGACATATAATAATACCATGGAAGTGAAGAAGGGCTTGCTGGTGGTAGCATACACAATTATCCCAGCAGCTAGACCTTCAGTAATCAGAGGGAAATCACTTCCTGCATTCACTCTTGCACTGGTGTAGTAGGGGCTGGGGAAGGAAAGAGGCAGAAGGGACTCTGGCTTAATAAATATAGGATGAATATAAATAAGTATTGTCTAGCACTAAGATCTAATAGACTGTGCAGTGAACTCCCAAAGGAGACATTGCTTGAGACTCTTAAGAACAGGATGATTTAGGCATTGGTGAATATACTCAGGGGAGCTATCCTGCAGTGGCAGAGAAATGGGCTAGAAGACAAAACAGGTAATTTCTAGCCACTTCAAGGCATGGAATTCCATCCCCAGCAGCCATTCAGAAAACTCCGGAGAAGCAAGGTTATTTCCTATGTACATAAAATTCGTGTATGGGAATCAGAAACTCCTGTATTCAGCATATAAATGCACACAGTTGTGTGATCTTAATACAGAATATAAATAAACAGTGACAGAGACGCTTAAGATATACACACAGTAGCTGACAAGGTATTGTCCTCGATGTATCTGAATGCAAAATGGGATACGGCTGCTCTGTATTACACTCCTTTCGGTTCTTAACTTTTCCCACATTCTTCAAGGGTTGAACAGTTTTTGTAATTTATTTACTCTTAGCATTAAATAATACCAGGGGTGAATATACATCTGATCTTTAATCCAAATGGACTTTCTTAGCAATTAAAATTGCTGTTTAAAATAAAAAGTTTTAATATTACGACATTCAAAAGGCAACCAAAGGTTTTCACGGATTATAAGTAGAAAGAGGAAATAATGTATTATTCAAGCTCCAAAGCTTGCTTAATGCAAGATCAATTTTGTTAAGTGTTGCTTAGCAATGGACTATGAGTGCAGATCCTGAATATTAATGCAGGATGGGTATGGCGGCAATTCCTGTGAAAGTACACTTGAAAAAGGAAAGGATTTTCCTGGTGAACCACAGACAAATAAATACCCACAGAGTTCCATAAACAAAGACAGCTCACATCTTCTTCACCTCTTGCATCATTTATTGGTTACTGAGCTGCACAGCAGAAACTTTTTGATCGTCTTTGTTGTTTTCCAGGTGGGTACCCAAAATGCTGAGAGTCTGCTCCCGAGCCCCGAGGCATGCAGTAAAACTTTACAATGGCACAGTATTAAGTCAAAGCAACAGGAGCAAGTTTTTGTAACAGTTCACCGGTTTTCCGGAGGATGTGAAATTTTCTTGTGATGTTTTGTATCTGTAATCCAATGTATCAAGTTGTTTTTATCATTATATAGCTAAGAGTTTTATCTTCTCACAGCCAGTGGTGGCATACTTTTATAATTAGAGCAAAGGCCCTACTGGTTGGCATTTAGGTGTTTTTGTTGTTGCTGTAAAACAAAGTTCCCATCACCTTATGCAGAAAAATCCTGAATCTTGTTTTATCCGTATTTTATTTTCATGTGGTCTGTAGAAGAGATGACAAGTGGGACAGGCTGTGCTGTGAGAATGACAGACTACTGGAGAGAAACAGAGGTGCGGGAGCCGTGGAAGATTTGCACCTGAAATGGAAGTTCCAAGGTGGGTTTGCTTGGATTGAGATTCCTGGCACAAACTAGGTCTGCCTCAGGTGTCTGAAAAGAGTCTGCTCTGACAACACTTTAACAAAGCGCTAACAATGCTGCTTTGTTCTAAATATAGACCCCTCTATATTTAAGGTTGCAGTACAGTTTGTAATGTAGATTGCAACTTTTAACTACGGCTTTGGTAAACCCTAAAGATGGCAGGATGTCACTTTCACCTTTTACATGAGATACATTCCCTGTTACTTTTATAGTACTTTATTTCTTGAATGTCTTGATTTTTCTGTATGAAATAGAAACAATGGAAATATTTTTTATATCATACCATCCTTAAAAACTCCTGCGTGTTTGTTCTAAACCCTGATTTTATTAACTGGTATTTTTCTGTCACTTCACAGGCTTGATTGTATAGGATGAAGCACACTAAGACTGTTATTCTGGAAGATATCAAATTTATCATACTTTCCTAGCATCTATCTACATGATTCTTTTGGGAGTTTGGTGTTATTTTCTGCATCTATCTTTGCTAAAGAAGTGAATTTATAAGAAAGTACTTATTTGACTCTCATTGATTATTGTTCAATTTGTGTGACCAGGTTCTGCCAAATAAAATAATAGCTTTTCAAGTATATTTCTTCCTAATCCTCTGCTTCCCAAGCAACTTGGGAAATCCTACTCGCATGTTTTCCTCCCAGACTCAGCTTTATTTACGACATCTCATTTTCTTTAAATGTAGCTTTAAATGAAGTACAGATTTGTTTTTTTGTGTCTCTCTGGGGAACTGCGGAGAAAAATATATGTGTATGTAGATGTGTGATTGTAGATCCTCAGCCCGCTTTGAACTAATAATTACACTGTAAACATTTCAGGACAAGGGCAGCCTCATAGTCTACATCTGTTAGAGCAATGGGATCCAGTAGCTGCTATCTTCAGCCATAACATTAAAAGTAATTACTAGTGTTTATATTATAACATCAGCCAGGGATTTCAGAATTCATCCATAAAATATGAGACAGTCCTTGCCAGAGCCCTAATAGCAGAAGTTAGTTCAGCAAAGTGCTTAAACATAGATATGACCTTGTGAGTAAACTTAGAGGCGATTTCTGCCCCCCCGCCCCCTTATTTCTTGAAAGCTCTCGTTCCCCAACTAGGCAGCGTGTTTAAGAACCCAAAAAAGAAGTACAACAGTAAAAGAAGCTCCAGAGACATAACTGTCTTTGGAGTAACTTTGTTCCTTAGCAGGAGGGAGAACTACTTGCCTTTTTATTTTGGAAAAGGCAGTTCCAGTCTCAGACTGGCTAATGAGAAAAAGTGTCTAATTAGCACATATATCACATAAAACATACTGGCACACTTGTCTTATGTCAGAGCAGGGATTCAACCTTGTCCAAATCCATGGTGGTTAACATTAGGAAGGATATATTAACTAATTCTTCATGAAATCATCATGTCTTCGTCAAGGCTTGAAGAGAAGGGACCAAGCTAAATCCCAGTGACACTGGTTAGTAGAAAGCCTTTTACTAAATCAGATCCACCGTGAGTACAGGTGTGGTAGCTTACAACTATGTCTTGAACTAGTGAAGGTTAATTCAGGAAAAAACTCTCCCGTGCCACAAGAATGCTTCTTCTGTTAAAGGATAAGCTTTAGAAGAGTCTCATTACCCACGTGCAATGTTGCTGCTGAAGGAAAAGGTGCAAGCAACAAGGCTAGATGCTTCCAGTAAGAACAAAAAAAGTTTCCTTTCTTGAAATGTACAAGCCATCTTTTTTGCTATTATTCCAGGCTGGATCATCAGCTACTATAAGAAGACACCATACATAATTAAAATCAATAGTGGTGTGTTGATTTACATCTGCTAAGGATCTAGTTCTCTACTTCAAGCATCCAAACCCCAGGTGGAACTCGGAGGTAATTTAGATAAGAAACACCAACTTCAGTAAGAGCTGACATAACTGACTTCTGAGGAAAGATATGCAGAGCTGTCCTAAAGGATGGCTCACAGCATATCAAGGATGATAGGAAGGCTCTAGTGCTTATAAGAATTTGTTTCCTTAGAAGGGAATTGAATCAAGAGGGAAAAAAGAGATGAAACTTAGTGATAGGCACAATTCAGAAGGGTAAAATTAAAAGGAGTAAGAGTAAATATTTTCAGTGGCTATAGTAATTGAACATGGAATAGTTTTGCTAAGGATAATGATAAAGAGATGCAGCTATGGTACCATGAAACTAGATGCAAACAAGTCTCTGAAAATATTCCATATACACTCATCTTTAATGGGATTTTATCTGCCTTCTTTTTGTCATATGCAACTTTTATGGGATGTAGGATTTTACTTATATTTTATTATCCTAACCAGCAAGAATAGATGCTAATCTGTTGAAAGGGCATTTACCTGTTTTTTCTGAGATTCTTTTGCAGGCCAGCCCTGTGGTTAAGCTACGTGGCCCCAGAAAGGCCACAGAGACAAATATTGCCTAATGCCTATTAATCTCTCTGTATAGTTGCTTCATTGCCATTGTTAAATAAAGACGGATTCTTAGAAGGTGAGCAGGGCACGTTGTATTGTACAAAATGAAAGACTAGATTCTTTCAGCAGACATCCAAAATGACAAACTGTATTTGTTAGAAAGCTTGAGCAAAAAACTAATAGTCTGATTTTTGCTGGATGATGCAGGTGCTGAGGAGAGGGAAGGAAACATCCAAACATTCATTTGTGTGCCTCCAACAGCGCCCTGCCTTTCAGAAAGAGAAAAGAGAGGGAGAAAGTGTGAAATCTCACCTCAAGTCCTTGGTTTCCTGCTGCTCCTTCTCATCAGAGCAAAATCTGGATTAGAGTGATAAAGAACGGGATATAAAATCCTGGAAGCATTGGAATTAAACAATGGAAACAGCAAAATCTGAACAGCTGTGGCAACTCTATTTTCATGATTTCACAATGGCAAGCATGGAGTTAAACAGAAAAGGCCAATTATAAAGAGAGATGGGCAAAAGTCAGGAGGAGAAAAATTTAAAACTCTAAATTGAGATTGTGCTAGAAGTGGTGAGATAAAAGCAAGATGAGCACCTGGCTGTATAAATGCAGTAGTTACTTGAAACAGAATGCCTGAGAGTGTTTTTTTAAAATTGTGCTTTTATTATAAAAGCAAGGGCTTATTTAATAAGTATTCCTCCTAAAGACTTAAAGCGTCCTCTGCCCATGCAGCCTGCATTCCAAGGTTATCAGAAGAACTGTTGCTACGGGCTGAACTCAATTTAGCACATGCTTTTTGTGTGGTGAGTGGATGTGAAAAGGATTCAGCAACACAGATCTGTCTGTGTTCTGAATGTGAAATGAACTTTTGTTAAAGATCTTGCAAACCTCAACTACAGCTGCACAATACTGATACAGCCGGGCAAGAAGAGGATGACCTATTTGCGTCTGTCTGAACTTTGTACTCATCTTTTGATCACAAGCAATGAAACCTGCAGCAATACACCAAACAGGAAGATGTAAGGAAGTGAGACCCTCTGTGTTTAATTACCCTTATATGCTGTTTAAGATTTTAACTTAAGATTTTTCTCTTATAAAATCTTTTAACATCAGAAAATACTTTATGCTCAGGAGATTTTTAATCATTATTATGATCAAGGAAAGTTTGAACGCTGCAGGCAGAAGGTTAGAAAGGCCATGCATTGTAATGCTAATTTCATTGTTAGGATCCACGGAAATAGAGGTAATTTCTCTAAAGAGGGAAAAAAAATCAGATCCCGTCATTATCTGGATACATGGCACAACACAGGAGTAGCTAATCATGAATAAGGTAGTTTGCAAAAAGGCCGATGGTTTGCCTGCCCTGAGTATTAGTCCCTGACAGCATTTTTGCACATTTCTTTGACAGGAGATAAAGCTGTTCTATTGCCTTATGTGCAAATTCTTGAAGAACCAGAGATCTAAAGAGGATGTTTACAGAAATGCTACAAGATGGTCACCATAATCTAACAGCATCTAATGATATTCTCGTTCCAGTTTAAATCTCTCGCCCATAGAGAAGTTCTGAGACCCATCATAAATGGCACCATTTCAACGATCATCACATTAGTGTCACTATAGGGGAGAGAGAGCAGGATCGTTTGTATGAGCCTGATGCACAAGACACACCCTAACAAGAACTCTGAGGTTTACAAGATACTTTTATCTTTACGCAGTCTGTCATTAGCAAAGCAAAGACCAGATTTGGTACTGTCTAGAAACCCCTGTTTAAAAAAAAAAAAAAAAAAAAGTTATTTAAATATTTTTGTCAATAACTCAGATTTAATATTTATCCTTCTAGGCATTTTCATCACCGTTTGCCCCTCCCTCCCCCCATGCAGGAACTCTCAGAACATATATCCTATCTTTCCTTTGCCAGAAAGTGCAAGGGGAAAAATGGACATACTTCACCTAATAAGGCGAGGAAAGACTATCTGAGATTTTAGCTCTTCTCACAGTTCTGGTTATTATTTACTTAGTTCAGTAGGGTCTGGAACTTATTGACATTACAACCTTTTGTTCACCTCAGGCACACATTCTAATCTACTCTCGTTATGGTCAAGTAAGTGGCTGGAGGCAGTTCTCCCCCCAAATTCATTGTTTTCAGATCAGTTTCTATATAATCAGAGCTCCTGCGTCAGCACTTGCAGAAAGATTGTTTCAGCAGCTAAACTGTTATGGAGCTGGTATATTGCTTCCTGATCAAGTGTCACAAATTCAGAATTACTGCAGTGGGCAAGAGTGTCCAGATCGGAAACCGAGAGTAGAGCAGAGCTTGCTTAGCCGTCTTCTTCAGTCCCAGCGCCACTCTTGAACCTGAATCACACTAGGGCTGGGCTATCAGGTGATTTTCTCCAGCCTTTGCCTTGAATAAATGCTCCTGTCCAATTACACACAACATTTATGAGATGTCCCATATGGAAGGAGCCCTGAAGAGTACAACGTAATGTGCTATCTAGAGTCAACAAAGATCAACATTACAGTATACAGGCTCAGACTTGTATATGCTACATAAACTAGGGCAAGAGCCAGCTCTTTCCCTTACTCCCCAGGGCAGTGGAAAGATTCTTTCCCCTGTTGTCTTTCTAGCTTGGTTTTTTAATAGCTTTCCCGTGCCAAGTCCTATAAAACACAGTTCAGATTCACAGCAGAGTGTGAGGCAAATCGTGTACATAAGTCACTCATCAGCTCGTAAGTATTTTTGTTAGCTATGTAGAGAATATCATGTAATTACAAGGTAGTCACGTTCATGATCATTAAAATAGAGTTCTGTGTAATAGCCATATTATGTTGTGATAATCTGTTACACTTTTGAGCATGCACTCATCTGAGAGTTAACGTGCCTGAAGATATTTTCTGTAAGGCAGGTACCTCTCCATGTTTATAATCAATAAAAAGACTCTTAAATTTGGTACTTCTGTCTTTTATGCATGAAATTGTACTGAGTTTGTCTCTCATATGCATATAACAAAGAGAGCAAACAGATTCACTGGCATTTTAAGTAGTGCATTCACTGAAGTTAACTTATGGAAATCAAAACTACACAGCACCGGGGAAAAAAAATTCAAATTCTGAGAATTTCAAATCAAAAGAAGATCCCTGTATTAGGATTCTGCTGGAAGAATTCAGTTGTGAGAACAGAACAAAGAAGCTCCTGCCAGAGGAAACGAGTGGCACAAAAGAATAGGAGTATTTTTAAAGATAATTCTGTCACCTAGGAGCAGACTGTTACCGGAATCAGAAGGGTTCACTGCATATATTAAGGCTCAGCCTAGATGCCAACACACAAATGTCCACATTAAGTAGAAACTAAAGGGCATGAGATAATGAAGGGAAGGTGGGCAAGTTGAATCTTTAAGAAGCAAGAGACAGCAATCAATTACAATAAAAGTAAGTGCAACAGCAGAGTGAGAGGAACGGGGAAGACTGGCTTGGGCCCTCCCAGCAAGAAAGGGAACACAAAGGAGAGGAAATGAACCTTCCAAGTGCCATGCAGGGAAATAATTGATTCAAAGCCTACAGATTACCCAAAGGCTCTGGCCCACTTCTGACTCTAGCAGCCACAAACTGATGGGATAGGATACGATATGATATGATATGATACGGTATCCAAAGGGTGGAAGGGGATAAGGGTAGAGGATAAATGAGGACACAAACCTGAACTAAAAAATACAGGGAAGATGTATTCTTTAATCTCCCAGCTTTGTTTTGCCTGTGTGTAGCATGGAACTAATCATGTCAACGACAGGCAAAGCTGCTGGGAGGATGCACATTCTGTTCCATGGCAGCTTTCAAGATTAGATAGTTTTATTTCACAGTGAGCAGGAATGGGACCAAAGCCCTGTGAAAGCTGTCATGAAAAAAGCAGTGTCAAAGCATACCGTTGCTGATCAAAACCTGAACGTTTCATCTCTGGACAGTATATAAATGCAGTCTTCCAGTAAGGGCTTGTCTTTCCTGTAGGAGACAAACTATTAAATTCCTGGCCTCTTTATTCACAGAATGGCTGTTTTATTTTCTTTCTTCTTCTTTCTCCTAAAGTACACAATAATCTGTCAGAAGAGGAACCCAAATCTTTTTCTTGGCATCCCTGGGTGACCTAACAAGTTCTTCTTAGAGCTGTTTTCCCTTCCTACAGCAGAGCTCTCCCTCCTTTCTGTACTATTCAGGGTTTCTGTCATGTTTAGGTGGTGTTGTTTGTCTGGAGTCTCTTAAGAGAACATGGATTGCCACACCAGGACAGGTTACTCACACCCGTGTGCACAGCTGTGAGAATCAGTAAATTTACGTATGCCTTCTGTATAGGGCTCTGTAGCATGGCACAGCAGGCAGTATATTCCTACCCACGGGGTAGCAAAGGTGCTTTGAAATAGAAGCCACCCCCAGGGGGTCACAGTGTGAATTGACCTGATACCTGCTGGAAAACTTGAAGACTTTTTTCTCTCCACTTTGGAGCAAAGGAAGGAATTACAAGGTCCCAGGAGTGCAAGCAACCCAGCTGTTCCCTCAGAAATGTGCAAATCTTGATTAGGAAAATAAAAAGTTCAAACAACACACCCACAGTTAATAGGCTCAGGCTATTTGGCAAGTTATAAATATTCTTGGAGAGTCGTCAGCATCTTTCAAAAGTGCAAGAAGTTTTGCTTTGTTAGGACTGCTGTTGCGCACATATTGCAAGGCATCAAAAAGAAAGAGGCCTGGCGTGGTTTCTTAGGGCTGAATTATTTACATGAAAGGCTTGTGAAATTAGATTCTTTCTCCATAATCAAAAGACTCTTTACAATGGTATGAAACAAAATGCTTTCACGGAGTGTGTAAGTCATTCCTGTATTTTATCTTTATACGCCATCTCCTTTAATCTCATAGCATGATATGGACATCAGTTGAATCTACAAGCCTTTTAGCTCTGCAGAGACTCTGCATGGAAAAAAAAATAATCTATCTCTGATGACGTGCCTATTAGAAGAAGAAAGAGATATACTGATGTAGAGCTTTTCACTTCCTTTGAGTATTTTCTTTTCTTCCCAACTATTTTGGCTCCATTTCTCATCAGTGGCATAACACGGTACAGAAATATGAGTTGAACCTTTGTTAGTTGAACTGACAAAGTTAGTGCATTATCTAGTATTCCTTGGCACACTTCCCAAAAGTATAGCAAAGACTAGATGTACAGGTGAAGGCTGCTGGCCATCAGAGCAGCATCACTGTGATCTTCATTGGACATCAATCCAAATCTCTTAGAGAAGTGCAGCAAACGGCAAAAAATATCAATGCAGAGCGTTTGGTTTTCAACTAGCATGATCAGGAACCAGAGAAAGGTTCAAATAAGCAAACTTACAGTCTATAATTTGTTCCTAAGATGTGACTCAAATCTGTAGGACTTTGGATCATGTTTGTTTGTATTTCCTAATATTTTCCTTTTCCTCACACACCTTTGTAAGCTTTCCCCTAATTTTGCAAAATTCACAGTACTGCATAGCTCACAGGCAAGCTGGATGTGAGCAAATTCAAACCATAAACTAGAAGAAGGAAACACCTGACCTTCTGAAAGGAAGTCTCTTCAGCTGTAGTATCGGAAGCCCAGAACATACCAGTTTTCAAGGCACAGGTTACAATGGCTTTCCAGAAAGACTGCATGCAGATGTAGAGATTTAGTCTTCAGGAAGGAACATTTCTGAGTTCTCAGGTGATACAGTCCTTATTTTAGAGAATCTTCCACTGTTGTGCCATATCTGGGAGTTTATTGTATGGCTGGTCACAACTAGAGTGGAATTATTTTCTTCTTTAATATAGATTAATAATATAATAATCTTTTTTTGGATCTTGGAAGCTGTCAGAAAAAGTCTTCACACTTAGTCAAGCAAAAGAGAGAGAATAGCTAAGATGTATAGTATGATTATTCAGAAGTTTTGCTTTCCTTTTAGTCTTTAGTCACAAGTTCTGACAATTTACTATAGAACATTTACTTCATAATTAAAGAGATACATTTGTTGTGAGAAACAGTATATGAAAGCTTTTGCTAAACTGGGGCATCCCTATGTTGGAGTGTTGTGGTTTGGGAGTTTTTAAAGCATTTTCTGAACTTTCTGAATAGCACAAAACTGCTTTGTTCATCTTCTGTAGATTCATCACAGCTGCATATCCAGTTTGCACGTTTGTCATCTTATATATGACAACTTCAAACATTTTTTTACCATCTAATGAATCATATAGTGAGTGATGGCTCTGGTGAATTACTGAGAAGTCATGCCTCTGAATATATAAAGGAACAGGATGGAATGTCTTCTGTCTTATGTGTTTCCAAGGGCAATTGCTCATTAGCTGTTTTTAGGTTTTGTCTGCAGGTATTTGCATTTTAAGGAAGTGAACAGTCTTCTCAATGGGCCACCATCAGTCATCATGTCAGCTGTAGCAAGCGATATTTTCATGCATTGTTTCATGGTGATAACTGAAGAGAACATTTGGGATGGCATTTATTTAAAATGGTATTATTTCTGAGAGAATGATGACAGCTAGCTTGGATGCAGCCTGCCTAACTTTATGGCATTCAGAACGTTATAAATTTCATTCACATTGCAATAGTGGTGAGTGCTTAGTAGAACGGGGCTGGGGGGAGGGGGGGCTATGTTCTATATCAACAAAGGTGAGGGGGCTAAGAAAATAATTTCCCTGGTCTAAAAGATAGTTAGAGGTGTTCAGCCTAAGGTAGTTAAAAACCTTCCCTCAAAAGTAGCACTTCTGATGCTGAGATATTTCTGCCCACTCTTTTTACAGTGGATGAAATGGCCCCTTTCGAGGTATCTGAATCATTGACTGGTTGCTAACAAGGGAAAGTAATTTTCACATCCTAGCCTTTTCACCTTTATATTCATCTTACATTTAATTTTCTTCTGTCATAAACAGACGCTCAACACAGTTTGAAATTTTAACATTTAATTCAACCTGTTTTGAAAAACCATTATCCCCATTTTAATGGAGTTTACTATAGAAAGTCTCTTAAACAGGCCAAGAGAGACTATTAAGACTGAGCACAAAGACTTTTTTTTACTCCGCCAATAGTAAGACTCACTTCAGCCTCACGTTTGTGACTCCTTGATACAGCATTTCATAAGTTGGTTTACCTTCTGGGAATAAAATTTACTTAATTGTTATTAAGCTGCCCTTAAGGGAGAACAAAAGAATTAATTTGGACTGAACTAAAATATAAAGACATTTGAGTTTAAAAAGTCCAATTTAGTCTTAAGAATCTTAGGACTCCAATAGTGACTAGTAAATCTCCAGTTAGAGGCAATTGTTAACACTGAATTTTGTCCTACATTCTCCATAAAAATAAGAACTTTCCCTTTGTTACATAGGTATGGATAACCGGTTCTTTTTCTGCTCCAAAATCGTAAGATTTTGCAAACCTTCCTGAAATTTTGCTTGCCATTCTCAGAAAATTCTAGGGCTACTGCAGAAGGAGAAGCGTGTTCAGAGCGTGACAGTTCGGTCACTGGATGATGAGGGTCTTAAGACCAGGGTCGATGTCAGTGGGCTTTAGGTCAGTACCTAAGGTCTGAGATGGAGATATCTTCAGAGAGTATTTCAAGTGCCATTAACTCCCTGTTAAATGCAATGAAAGATCTAGACCCCAAACCGGCAAACAGTTAAGCAACACAAGCAATAATATCTGCTTCAACACGTAATCTCTAGTATTAGTAGGGGAATCACACTTAACTTGTGTGAAGAGAAAAGGATCCCATCTCCTTCTTCAGTGGCTCAACTTGCTGAAAGAGAAGAGTTAAACAACTGAGGACTTACTCTTGCTAAATTTTAGCCTCTTTCAATGTTTTCAGCAGAACTACTTGTTCCTTTGCAAACTCTTCCATGTCTTATCTGAACCCCAGGCAGTATCCCTGAGTTTATGACATAAAATGAGCTTATGGTAGGCTCCTCATAGTAGCCAGTCAGGTGGAATCTGGCAGCTGGAGCTCCCCAGTTGCCTACTTGGGAAGGAGTGACTTGCATTGATTTGAATTAAGTTTTTACATTCCTCACTGCATATGATGTGATATTAGGAATTGAAACAGAGAGCTGCTGTAGATCTAATTTTCCAGAAATTCTTTTTCATACTCTTTGTAAAACTGAACTCTGCAAGCAGAGTAATTCTGAATGTTACAGCATGGGCAGCATATCTCAAACACCTCAAAAGCTTGCAACTGTGATGCCTGTGGCTGAGTTAAACACATTCTTGCCAGAAATGTCAGCTCTACTTTCTCTTCCCTATTACAATAAAAATATAATAGCTTCACTGGTGGATGCATATCCAGATATTAAACTCAAATTCTCCTGTTTACTTGAGACATCTCACTGAATTAATCATCTCACTTTGTTAGTTAACCTTGCTTAGTACCATTAAATAACTATGTGGTTTCTGTTCATCCATGGAATCAAGGCTATTTGTTACTTATTTGACTACAAAGAATGAATCCCCAGAGGCGTTTTACAAGAAGGACCATGGAAGAGCTTAATCTTAGCAAGGTGATTTATATTGGACTGTTTACCATTGTTAATTTGGGGGTTAATAAAGCAAAACGAAGAAACATGAGCTTGGACTCAGAAAACAGATTCCAAAAGCAAAGAACTTAATCTGCTTTTGGACGTGAAGAGTTTGTTCCCTTTATATAGGCAAAATGCTTGAGCCCAGTTTAGTGAGACTCACTAACTCTTTTGTTCTCAGCAACATCTACAAACACTAAGATGTGAAATATTGCTCTTCCTTCCCTGTCCAGCTCCTTCTTACAAAACCAGCAAAAAGGCATAATAAATCAAGTATTAGCTTTCTTACACAGAACCCATTATCATCTTTAGGAATAATTGCTCCCCTAGAAGTGATTTTGTAAATAGTAGTACATGTTACTTGGCAAAGAGGGGCACTGTCTCAACAAATTTATTGCGAGCAACAGCAACCCGAGAAAGCACTGTAGGTATCAATTAGCCATCCAAGAAAGACAAGTGAAAAATACATAAATGACAAATGTTACCTATAGCAAGCTTTAATGCACCATCACAGCCTAATCTAAAAGCCTGATAAGTTTTCTGTGGAATATTCACATTTCAAAATACAGTAGGAAGTCTGTATTAGGTACTAGAAGTTTATCAAGTATGGCTGTTATCCCTTTAACTACACAGCCTCAGTCAAAGTAAATGCTCAAGTCCACATGCTTTGAATGAATTTTCCAGAGAGCATGTTTGGGCACAAGCTCGGTAGGATGCCTAGCTTTACATCTTCAGCAGCTCTGAGATTGGAGTAGCCAGAGAAGTCAGGCTTCATAATGCAAATATCTGCAAGTTGTTATAGCATTTCAGTCCCTCCAAAAATGGGAAAACAACCCCTGCTGTTTATTGTAAGACTCTTTGCTATTCTCAAACACAGCATTGATCACAACATCAACAGCCCTTCTGATAGTTTGCCTCTCACCAGAACACTGGGTGAAAGACTAGACATCAACTGCAACTCTGACTGCATCAGAAAGCATGCTCCAGTTTGCTCGGGTCTGACTTTACCAAACCTGAAAGGGGAGAATTCTCATTAGGTCTGGAATATGATGGTATCTTCCTCTTTGAGAAGAAACCATGGGATTTGGATCCAAATGTTTTGTTTACACCTTTCTGTCTTTCAAGGTAGGCTTTATTACTGTTTGGTTTCTGTTTCTGTTTTTGGATTTTATTCCTTTTTGCATGGCTGGAAAGACTCTAGCTAATTATTTTTCAAAGAAGTTTTTCTGCTTCGTCTCTTATAAATGGACTTTTTAGCAAAAAAAGGAATGTAAAAATAAAGAGAGCAAATAGTGGGGATCCAAATCTGACTCCTGTTCACCAGCAATCTGTCTCATTTGTGTAAGAGGCCAGAAGAGACAATAATACTCAAATCTGTATCTCTTCCTCCCCTGCAAAAGTATCTGAAAACCACTGCGAAGGAAAGTTTAAAAAAAAAAAAAAAAAGGAATGATCGGTGGGAAATCCATTAATCTATTTTAAGAGAGGAAGAAGGTAACATTGAATAGGCAACAAAACAAAAGTCGAATTGAAAGGATTCCCTTGAGACTTTATTGAGAAGTTTGCTCCAGATAATCCTCCTCAAAGACTCATTTTAGTCTGTAAATACAGGAACCTTTCTTTTCTTCCTGTATCGGTGGGATGCATCTACAGCTGTCATGGCCATGACTGCAATATAATTACTTGGACCTGCGCTGGGTTTATGCCAAGTAGCTCAGGTGCTGGTCGCAATCCAGCTGAGGGAACAGGGCTGATTCTTTACTGATATTACAGCTGGTAGAGACTCCCACAATACTGCAGCAAGCCCACTCCTCGTGTTACAGCTCCAGTTAAAGCTAATTTGTCTATACTGCAGCGCAGGCTTCGCAGGTTTGGCAGCTCTATGTGGGAGAAGGGACACATCCAGGAACACAGTCCTGCTTAGGAAGTCTGCTCTGGTATGTGAGGACACCACGTTTGTGTGGCTTGCAGACTGTGCAGACTTGTTAGTCTCCCTTGTGACAGTTATTTCAGCTTTGATCCAGTTTTTTTACTGAAAAATTGGAAGGCTTATTGCTGATTGTAATGGGGAAAAAGTAAAGATGAGTTTTACGGGGTTCAATGTTTTTAAGAAATGCTTTCCTTGATAACCTGTGTACACTGTTCACAGTACAGAGGCATTAGTGGAGTTATCGCTCTTGCCTTCAGGTGGGGTCATTGATGAAGCTGAAGCTGATGGGACATCAGAGCCACCTGGACAGCTCTTCACATGGGAGAGGTACTGCCCCTCTCCAAAGGTGAGACCTCGGGAAGTCCTGGCTCAATGACATATTACTTAATGTCCTTCTAACGCTAGCAATCTGTTAAAAAAAAGAGCCAGACAAAACAGAGGATGTCTGAATACTTTTGTACTATCCAAAACAGGAGGTATTAAAGCTTTGTATTCAACACAACTTTACATTTCAAAGAGTCTGCGCTGAGGTAAAAACAAGGTCATTTCAATAAACCAGAAGAGCCATTAATATCTCAGCACCATGGTGTTTACCTAGCAAGTCGAAGGCAAGCTTTAAGTATGGATTATTTAGAACGAGTTGAGCCGAAATAGTATCTTTTTTATTACCTCCACGACGGGACTCCCTGTTCTGCACAGACAGCTTCGTCAGTCCCACTCTAACAGAGCTTTTCTTCCAGCTCTGCAGCAACCCATCTGCCAGGGTTATTATTCTTTTGTCACAAAGGAAATAATGTTTCTTTCCCAGGCACAGCAATGGATAACTACTTTTTAAAGCTAGCTGCTTGTTTTTAATTACAATATATTTCCTAACCTAACACCCTAGAAAGGCTGCAAGAGTAATGAAAGATAATGCATCTTTATATGCAGTGAGTATAAATACATATTATTCATTCAATCTTAAGCAGCAAACAAAAGTCCAAAACATTACCTTGAAAAGCAAACAATGGCTCTTTTCAATAAGTATATCTTCTTCAGCAAGGAATGTTATCTTTATTAGAAAATCATAGTTCTCAGGTAAAAAAGGATATCTCCAGCAATTCTATTCACTCCCCATTTTGCCTATGTTATAGCCTCATAAGAAAATACTTGAATAACTTCATGGGATTTTTTTCACATTAAGTACTTAGTTTTCAAAAAGAGCATAAAACAGTATAATGGTGAAGTCCAAATAACATCATACACCACCATCCGGAATGTCAAATTACAGTATTTGAAGGCTTTGACTAAAACTATTTGCTACCTGCTGCAGTCTGCAGAAAACACCACAAAAACGATCCAGCTACAGAAAGGTCATCACATAGACCCCATTCCAGGGATGGGCCCACTGCTGTTTAGAAATGCACATCTCTGCTTCCGACTAAAAAATGTATCCCGTTGGGAAGCTAGAGGAAGATAAAATAGGAACAGCTACTTGTTTGAGCAAGCTGTATAAAGTATATATTTGCTCCACCACCATATAATCTGCAGTGGAAATCACAGCAGGTCTTTTCCCACTCCGGCTGTTTGTCGATCTGCAACCTGCCCTGCCAAGGACGCTTTAGAGGTACAAGGCCACCTACTGCCAAGGGACAGCATTGAACTCTGTACCAACGCCCTCCTGACAAAGCAAACTTTTAGTCATTCACGAGTACTTATCTTATTTAAGGCCTTGTCCTGATTAGAATCATGGTCATGCACTAAATTTTGTCTAGCTGGATAGTCCCAAATCTGATCCCCTCTAGTCCTCACTCCCTTTATTTCCAGGGCTTTGGTTTCCCTTTCTACCAGTGATAGGAAATTGTGGCTCTTTCCAATGGGATCCAGCCTGGGGAGTAAAAAAGCTCCCTTGGTTGCTTGGTTGCTCCCTTGGAATCTTTAAATTCCCTCGACATATAACTGTATGGCCTTACTACCAGCTTTCCCGCTCTCCTGAGTAGCTATTTTAAGCACGGTTTCTAATTGTCTCCTTGAACATAAGTGAAAGGTGTAATTAGATGTTTGTCCCTGAGCTGTAGCTGTGCAGGCTGTGAGTATTCCAGCATGTATCCTGGCAGGAATGGTCTCCCCTGGACATTCACTGTTATTCCTCAAATTATACCTCCTTGCTATCGCCTGATTACGAGAGAGGTTATGTAAGGTGTAGAGAATCTGACCCAAACATCTACATTCATTAACTCCCTAAAGCAAGAGCGCACAGAAAAAAATCTCACAGTTTGCTGGGAAGAAAGAGAAGCCTAGGTTACATAAAATACATTTCTTTGAGCTTAGTACACAAACAGGCAACTAGAACACACCAACTACATTTCCAGTTGTTTGAATTTCCCGTAAAGAACTTTTAAGTCATAGAAACAAATTTATAAACTTTCTAACTTCAAAAATCTCAGCTAAGACATCCTTTGGGCAGGATGAGAGAACCACCATGACCTAATATTTTCTGCAGAACGTAATTCTGTGTTATACGCAGCTCAAACCCTGTCCTCAGTAGACAGCAGGAAATATAGGTTCAGATCCCAACTATATGCCAACCACCTGAGAGGACAGATTTTTCAGTTTGATGAAAAATAACTGGTGACCTGAAAAACTACCTTCTGGTGAGTCTCCTCTGTGACAACAGCCTGAAAGCAGAGAGCCACACGTACTCCAGTGCTGGCAAAGGGAGCTATAAAATATGTTTCACTTGCAAATAACAGCAATCTTTAGCAGGCATGTCATCTTTAGCAGGCAATTTATAAACTAACTTGGTTTAACACTTCAAATATCGATCTCTTCAGTGTTTTTGGATCAACTGGGGTAGATCCTGGTGGCAGAAAATAGAGGCCATCCTTGCTGAATTCTGTACTTCTGCTTCGTCCCTCATACCATAGTGGTCAAGAATGATACAGCTGATTCACCTTCAGTTGGCTCATGTCTTTTGACCTGTCTTCCTAGAAACAGCTATATACACTTAAATCTGACTGTGTGTGAGCAGGGACCAAGTACTAAGTGATATAGGGGTTTTTTTTAGGATAATAAAGGTATTGGAGCCTTGTGCAACATTGAGATATCTACAGTATTTGAAAACTCTGTCTTCATATACTGCTCTTCAATATCATATTGCAATTCAAAATTGTATTTGAAACAGAGCTTAATCAGGCTATAGTATTTATATCTGTATGCTCTCCCTTATGAACTCCTCTGCAATCCCTGGTTTATTACATTAGCTGAGCTCCTTATTTTTTAATATGCTTGAGGAGGACAGGACTTCCACACTTTAAAGGCAAACTAAGGCTGAGAAAGAGAGAGTGAGGCGCTAGGAATCAGATTATTAAAGTGTTTACATTTGCAAAGAGAGGAACCTAGTAGGGATTTTCACAAGTGCTTAAGAAACTTTTTTTAATTCCCAGTGGACTTAAATGCTTTTCTCTGGGGACATCTCTGCAGGGACTGATCTGAGCTCTTTCTTCCCTCAGACGAGCAAGGCATGAGGCTGCTGAAGGTCAGAAGCCAGGCCGCTACTCTACGGACAACGCTCTGCAGAACATACAATGATTTGAGATATATTTACGAAGTCTCAGCCCCAAGTCTAGCTTTGACAGCCAGCTCATTCTGGCAGCTTGGGCCATAATGTGTGTATGGGTCTGTCTGAACTGTTGGGTAGATGTTCCCTAAATCCTTGCCAGTGAGCCATCCTCTTCTACTGAACTCGGCAAGTGAACCTGTCACTGCTGAAAACCCAGAGAGAAATTCCTGTAGAATGCGACATGTGGAGAATAACTTGACCCTTTGGTCTTCTACCTCTAACTAGTTCCAAGACCTTAATGTGCTACAATATTAGGTTTTGCTGATCTATTAAAAAAAAAAAAAAAACAACGGAGGTGCATTCTGTAAAATTGAAATTTGCATTCAGACACAATTCTTGGGTACAGTGACTCCTGACTTAGGTGAAGACCTCTCCTGCTAACCAAGTCATTGCTACAACACAGCTGACTGCAGGAATCGACTAGAGCCTAATTTTTCTTTACTTAACTCTAAGTAATTTAGACCTATTTTTGTTTTTCAAATCTGCAGTTTATGCTGCTGAAGTTTCCCCGTGGACAATGGGATATGTTCTGTGACATTATGCTACAAGCTACTGAACTTGCCTTCTCACCTCTTTCTTCTTCTGTCACTCTGGGAATATCTACAGCTAAACAGACCAAGATGCCTCTCCCTGCAGAACAGCCTTAGCCTTCAGTTGGCTGGTGGCACTGAAGGTTCTGTTCTCCTCCGGGAGTTTATTATGTGAAAGAAAGGTTACGCATGGTAAATTCAACGAACAGAAAAAGAGCCTTATGTGCACACAAAAAAGACAGCTTTGACCATGTATAGCTCCATTTAAAAATAAATTTAAAAAAGCTTTTAGAGACATTAAGTACTCTGTGTGTGGAGATAAAGGTATTAACTTTCTAGACCATTTTTTGACAAAGGAGTCGTCTTGCTTTTGTCTTTGCAGAGGCACAGTGTCCCTCAGAGACTCTCACACAAAAAAAGGAGCACGACAAGCAGTGGAATTTTTTTTCTGTGTGTGTGTGTGCTGAAGAAGTCTTCAGGGATTCAAAATACAGAATCAAATGAGAAGTGCTGAGAGGTTCCTCTGAGATGGCCAAACAGAAAGCAACGAGGCTTCTCGGCATCTTGTTACTTCCCAGGAGTTTTTCTCTCCACAGTTCACTACACTATTTTGCTAAAAGCCCATCCTATTAAGTTGCAGGATTATACACACACACGCACACAGATCCCTCTGCATTGGGTGGGGAGGTTGAGGGATCTCCTTGAATTTGCAAGAACTGAACAAACCAAATTAATGTCTGCAACTGATGCTCTACCAGTCTTGGTTCCTCTACACTCTAAAGAAAAATGTGGGTCTTTCAGCCTTCAAAGTTCCCCAGTTTTCAGGAAAAGGCAACAAATTTAATGTCATCGTTAACCACCCTTGGCACAGCTGGAGCTCTGATGCCTCATCAAAACCTTTGATGCCATCTGCGACTGATGGATGTGAAACTACATAAACTTTTCTGTATTTACTATTTACCTACATAGTGACCCAAGACACAAAGCTGTATTTTAGCATTTAATTGATCTAGACCTGTTGAAGTCCAGTCTTCTGCTTGATACTCATCCCCCTCCCTTTTTCCCTGCACATACAAATAGATACAACACCTTGCTTACTTGTTGTTACTTACAGATGAAATACAACTGACATTTCGGTTTTAAACAGAACAGTATGTGAAGTTATTTTGTCTCAGCATGCAACAGCTTCTGTAGCCATCTATTCAGCACTGATTTTTTTCACTTCCTTACTGTTATTGAAAAGAAGAGACCATATCCAAATGATCACAGGTTGGTCCCTTTTCAAGGAATTTCCTATTTTCATGTCTTGAAAATAGATTGCTCTTGATGCTGGGTATCCACAGTCACACATGTGCCTATGAAGGCGATGTCACAGAGAGATGAGTCAATAATACTCACTGCTGACCAGCAGCTGATTTCTATGAGATCAAGGCTCTTCTAAAACTTTTGGCTAATGACTTTAGAGTTCTAAAAAGGCCACCTGGAAAACAAATCAGAATAAAAGCCCAGCAGACTTCTCAGTGGGAAGAAAGCCTGGGGAGTATGAGAAACCTTTCCTGGAAATTATCAGTGCGAGCAGCCAGTGGTTGCTAAGGCTGCAGTTTGTCCTTAGGCTGATTTAATGTCTATCTGCTGCTAAACAGGGTGGCCTCAAGCCAAATGACTCACCTGCAGCCTCACAAGAAGTGATGGCGCATGGGAAACGCAGAGGAGGTGGAAGAGGACTTCCCATTTGCAACGTGCTGTTTAGGAAGATTCTGGTGTTAATCTGAGGCATGCTGTTGGTCTCTGAGAGTGAGAGCACAGGGAAGACATAGAAATGTCTTTAGAAAAGAAATCGAAAGCTTGCACAGTCTCTTGGAAAAGCACAGCGTAGCTTTTGAATTGTCAGTTCTTGCAACATTTCTTAGGCTTCAAAATATTTCATGCTTTCCTTTAAAGTCTGGGATCTCTAACCCCCCTGAGAATCATAGCTGTCATTATTTTTAAATGTGAATTTCTGTCTTCTGCATGGCTTAGATTCCCTGAACCCCATACCAGTAACTTGTAATAGCTCAGAAGACTGAAAAGCAACCCAATTGAATCTAATTTAAAATGTTTTTTTAAATCCCCAGATATCTTGCAGTTCTGGGGAACTTGATTCTCAAATTATTTTAGAAATTAGTCTTTGTATGGCTTAAACCATAACGAGGACACGGAGGGAGAGATTCAGAATGAAAGAAACAGATGCTGAACCAAAGAAGGCAAGCAGTGTCCCTATGTCAGACAGCCGGGATGAAGAAGCAGGGGCAGTCACCTGAAATGACCTTGCTATCATACAAGAGACCAACGTGAACCTCATTAACACATTTTCTAATTCTGGTGCCCTTTGTAATCATCCATGCTGCTTCCTCCAGAATACATAGTATGGAAAAATATTCCAGTAACACTCAAAGCCTTACATGATAAAAATCTCTTCTCTTGAACCCTGTTACTCAGTATTAATCTTCAGCGGAAAACAAGTGATTAGAAGAACTTCATGATAACTCTGTCATTACAAATTAAAGGGTAGAGAGATAACCCATGTATTTATTTTCTTCTCAAATCAGTTCACAATTGATGCAAATGCATTAACACTAATGGAGCTACTCCTGGTGTCCGCCTGGACGCGTTCCTGTGCAACCCGCTCTAGGGGAACCTGCTTTGGTGGGCGGTTGGACTACATGATTTCCAGAGGTTCTTTCCAATCCCGACCATCCTGTGATTCTGTGAGCAAGAGCTAGCTCTTTATATTTCTTAGACCTGTAATACCATCTTTTGGGATCTTGGCTGTAGAACCTCTTCTTGTAAAGAGTCTTTGGTCATTATAACATCATGAGATTAAACCAGAGGCAGGCTAGTGATGCCTCCAGCTGACCACTGCGACTGAGGAGTCCACATTGTCAACACTAAAAAAACTTTAACAAAAAAAGCCTAGTGGGAGAGGTAATGGATGCATTTTCATTTTAAGTGTTACAGTGACTTTTAATGAGATCTGAATTTTATTTGAGACAAATGGATTGGAAATTTTTCACCTTTCAAGGAAGATCTGGCTGCAGGACGGTTCTCCTTGTAGGGGATCTAGCTCAACAGAACTTGCTTTGAAAGAGGATTGGGGGAACGTAGGCCTGGTAATCCTGAGGCTTACTTCTACATTTGAAATAAATCATCAGTTTTCTTACTAGCATGCTGAATCAGAAGAACGCTACATGTCTGATTTATATGAGAAGGCACATTGGCATAGATGTAAGTAGGAACTGGTCATTATAAGCAGTCAGAAACAGAGCTTGCGAGTGAAATAGTCTATTTCTTTTCCTGTCACACAAAATTATAAGAGGTGGTGTTTCAGCGGTTAGAATTAGATTCTTTAGAAAGAGTCATGATACAAATCCTACTGGATGGAGGGCTTATGTTGACAGAGTATCCTACAACTTTTGAAGTCCCTTTTTGACTTAGAGTAAAATGTCATGCATCCCTCATAAACAGCTTTGAGACACTTGCTTACAGAAAAGACCATATGTAACTTCAGAGGACCGACATACACAAGCTGACTAATTTCTGGCATTCATGACTCCTGCTAAAGAAATAATTAGTTTTCAGGCTAGGAGAGTATAATTTGGTAAGACATTACAAGTCTGTACAATAACAAAGGCAACCTTTAAATCACTAAATATTTGCAGAACTTCTAGCAAATATACTCTTCTGGCTACAGTGATTACCTGCCTACTGAAATGTTTGCATACTTGCCTGTTTTTAGTATCACCCTCCGTCTGCTCAGTGTAATACAATGTTAAATCATTTTTCAGTGTAATCGTGTAAAGGACAATTGCTGTTTGAGTTGCAGCAGCTAAAACCAAGCTTAATTACAGAGTGGGGAAAAAAATGGAAGGGCAGCCCAGGACTGAACAAGAAATAACTCCATGGGAATGTTTGCCATTATAGTGACTGTCACACTGGTAACTAAGAGTGGCTCCAAGGTTGGCTTCAAGGTGAGATCCTCAACCCTTCCCAAGGAAGCAGCGTGTGAAGTGGATCCTGCTTGCAGCTGGAACGTGCTTGGTGCGTTACTGAGTTGTCAGCACGATTGTGTAAGTAAAATGGCAGACATAGGTGGAGGGCAAGAATATCTACGCATATGGCTTCTCTAGAAGGGTCCTTTCCAGAGCTTTCCAACTGTTTATTTGTGCTTATTTTCCCAAATCCAGTTTCATCTTAATGCTTGGCTCCTCCACACGGGTTACAGCAGGTAGCAGTATACCTAGCGTCCTTCAGCAACTTAGAGAGCTGTTGCAAAAAGGAAGAGGAACTCTGTGGGGCTTTCTTCATTGTGTTTCCTGTTTTATCAGCTCTGCGCACGCTTTGAAGTGTGGATTAAATGGCAGAGTCCCACTTGTCAAACCCTACTAACAGGCATCGACTCAAAAATTTTGGATTTTTGCTTCTCGGATACAGCTCTGATTATGCCTTTTGGGTCTGAGATTGGTGGACAGTGACATTCTGGTTACCAAATGATTGATTTTGACATTCTTGGAGCACAGTTTAGTGGGCAAATTACTGCATTATACCATATTAGGCCAGATGAAATAAACAGATCATACTCCCCATTTTTTTTTTTTAACCTTGTACAGTTCTTAACATTTATGCAAACTGTATATTAAATGTCATTTTGTTTTGGCATCCAAATCACTTCATAAAGTTGAAATGCGGAGATTTCTGCCACTAGCACTGGTGCATTAGGAGTTTTCATGCACATTTATTCTGCCAAAACATTTTTGCATGCTTTGTCCATGTGCAAGGTCCTTTCGCTCTTCAGTCAATCACTCTCGGTACCGCTGCTGACATGCGTTTTTCTTTAGCTTGTCACATGCTATTTCTGAACACATGGTTCTTTATCTGTTACACCATGCAGATGGAGAATTAGAGATTAATAACGATACACCAGTTGGAGCTTTTTTGATTCATAATTCATTATAGCTTTTGGCTCATGACCACATGCACTTCCTAAAATATTATGCACTTATAAAATACTTGGGGGCTAATGTTAATGTAAAGCCATGGAATAAATGTAGACTGAATTTCCATCAAGTGGTTTCATTGCATTTTAGAAGTCACACAATTTTACCTTCATTTAGAAATATGTCTTCATCTAAAACCTGCACATAGAGGGCTTCAGTGTTATTACCCTTGGAGAAACTATCCCTGATGCTGCTTTTCCATCCATGATTTATAGCAGCCTATGTTGCAGCTGTCTTAGTCAGGAAGAAGATATGCCAAAACAACGGTATCAAACAAACTCTGAAGCAGTGATGAAATACAGACGCTGATGATGCATAATCTACATCAAAGTAAACAGTAAGGTACAGAATAGTCCCAAACTCTGAATATGTTAAAGAAATTAAACATATGGCTTGGTGGATAGGCAGCCAAGGCACATACTTACCAATGAGCGCAGATATAGGGTACAGTAAACAGAAATTACATACTTAATAGTTCATTTTTGTAATTTTTCCTTACATGTTACTTTTATGTCAAGTATTCTCCCAAACAGAAGCTTAGCTAAAGTATCACAGCAGGACTCAAACAGCAGAGATACTGTAAATTGCTTTCTGTCTTTTGCCTTTTGTTTCCCTTGTATCACAGTGCAGAGTTTTTCTGCACAGTGAAACATCTTGTCACATAAGGTAATCTTAGCGGAGCAACACAACCTTTCCAAAGCGCCTTCGAACACGCCTGCCGAGCGCCATGCAGATTGGTCTCAAAGTTTGGCAACGGTGCTGGTAATGCACTCAGTCCTCTCGCGTTACCCCTGTTCTGAGAATACTTCAAACCCAAGTTTGTCCTGAGCATTAAATTGGCCTTGAGATGAAACAGCTGGCTGAGTTTTCTTGGAGGGAGGCCAACGGGCTATTAAGGAAGGCATTGGATAGCCTAAGCAACGTTCCTGGTCTTGTCCTTTCATCTAGTGTCCCATGACACAAAATGATCTCTTTCTGGAAGCTATCTTGCAGTTTGTGAATATATTAGAGATGCTGGTTAAACAGCTTCTCCTCTTTCCCCTGGCTCAATAGTCTTCATTCCCATTTGTGAAGCAGTTTAAAAAGCCACTCAGTAACATCAACCTCACGCGAAAGCTTTCACCTAGGACTCTGCAAATACTACCTTCTCAGAGCATCCAAATGACCTAAACACTACCATAATACCAAAAAAAAAAAATAGACAAAAAGCCTCAGGTATATTGCAGTGGCTCTGTGCTGTCAGCATCAGCTGGCGAAGCGAGGTGTGTGTTCCCATGGGATGCGAAGCCAAAGGACAGAACCAGCTCCCACCCGCTTCACTCCTAACTCCCACCACAACCGGGTCATTTACTCTAGGTTTCCTTTGACAATAAAATCCGCAAGTGCAGAACAAAGTGATGAAGTAAAACACTCCCTTTTTGTCAGAGCAAAATGTACAAACGCATGAGTATTCGTTCAGAAATTTTGACCTTTTCTGCTTTTCTTCAGATTTAGCATAAAATCCCATTTCAAATGATTGCAGTCTCTAATGAGACAGAACTGCTGTCCTCTTCACGGCTCCTTGCAGCTGATTCAATGAGTCAGTTTGTGTGATGGCAATATTTTTGAAAAAGGCATGTTGAAACACTGCGATACTTCTCTCACCACATTGGAATCATTCATGATTTTAAAAAATTACTCTTTTAACAAGCTCAGTAGTTTACTGTTTATTAAAACCTAGAGATCAATGGGCTTTGTTAATATGTAATACCTCTGGGTATCATTTAGCATCATAAAATAAAAGAATTCCTGTGAGCTGTGTGCTTGATACTCAGATGAAAATTTTAACCTTTCAGGAGAAAAAAAACCGCCCTAATCTCCCCCACCCCTGGCTTCCCTCAAGAATCCACTTAATCATATTTTGAAATCTAATAGGTTTTAGGAGTGATAACAGCAGTCTGGGTTGCAGCAATAGAAAGGAATGGATTATTCTAACCTTTAACAAGAGCGAATGTGAAGGACGATTAATTTGTGAGGCTTTCGGAGGTTGGAGATGAAATCCCACCTCCCTTGAAGTCTATAGCTTTGGCCTCTATTGAGATTGCAGAGCAAGGATTGCACTCCAGCTCCTGTTTGACTTCTTACAACAAGCAGCCTAGAGTTACAGTAACACTAAATAAACTGTACCCACGCACAGAAAATAGCAATCGTATGATACATCCCAAATAAGAGATGTAAGAGCTTAGCACAGAAACAGGGTAAGGCTCCCATCCCAAGTTTTGGAACAGATCAGAGTAGATTATCACCATGGTTCTAGTTTTAGACGTAACCCATGAACAGAGGAATCTACTCATGTAAGTCCCTGGAGGGTTAGAGTACAAGCACTATTGAACTCCTGTAACAGCAGAACAAATAATATGCAAATAGCCACTTTGAAAACCTTGTTCCGATGTGTGTTTTCATTCCCACCAAAGGGCACTTCTCAGTAGAGGCTTTGATCAAGCAGACTTTGCTGGTAACTTTCATTATTCTTTTTCTTAGTAAATTGTTCTGTTATTGGCAGTAACCTGAAATTGCCTGCATTCACTAGGCTGTAAAGTTTCCATCACTCGGGTGTATGCATTACAGAACATCCGCGAGGTGAGCTGGGAAGAAAGACAGGAGGGAAAGGCCCGGGGAGAATCTGGTGTGGAGCAGAGGGGGTTTTTGGCAGTGAGTGCGTTTCTTCTTTCTGGGTTTGGGTCTCAGAGACAGGGGAAGGTGCTGAGTTACAGAAAACTCAAGTCTTAAACCTCACCACTTTTCAGAAATGGAATTGGGAGGCCCATTTTTGGCACTATGAGCTACTTCTGGAGCGTTGTTGACTACAGTAGACAATAGATTTGTTCTCTATATCGTGAAGTGGTTTGTTTCCTCTTTTTTATGTAGCACAATTACGCAATAAGGTTCTGATATTTTTCCTATTCATGTCACTAGAAATTTACGACTGACTTAAAAAGCAACAAGAGCGAGCCCTTGATTATAGATATACAAAAATGTCACCTATTGTACCTACTGAGATAGCTCCTGGAATAAATGTATTTGTCTCTCTCCATTTCAGATATATCTTTAACCTTTGCATCTCATTTTGATCCTCCCTATTATGTCTGGGTTGAAGCGCTGCTGCATTTACTTTGAATAAGATTCTTTACAACCTGGAATTGCCAGAATGTTTAAGATTTGGGAAGACAGGAAGAACATATATCAGAATGATTTAAAAGCCTGGGAACCTTTTCCTTTAAAATCCTAATGCAAAGAGAAGCTAGCACACAAGAAAACACTTTGATGAACATGGGATAAAGACAAGTGATGGACAGTATTAAATCAACATAGATATATCTTCTCGTAACTCATACATGGCACTGCAATCAGTCTGTACACATTTTACAAGTAACCAAGTCATAGCAACCTGTACTGTCAGTTGTATCCTTGTAAGCAATCCTACACTCATTGCTATTGGAAAGGCATTTTTAGGTTGTTTTTTGGTCTTCTTTTGCCTTTAAAGCTGACTGCATTTAAGAGTTTAGGTTTATCATATGCCACATAAAAAAAATGGTTTTAATAAATATTTATTTTAAAATGTATTTTTTATTTAACTTTTGGTGATATAAAAAATTTCAAATCTTAAACATCCCAGATGTACAGCTGCAACTCTTCTTTTCAGTCCAGCAGCTCTGTAGCTTCTAGACCTAATCCCCTGTAGAATATAAAATGTCACAGCAGGTTGATATAGCTTCAGGCCTCTCTTTTTCCTCTGCAAACAGTAATAGTGATCGAAAAGCCACAGGATAGGAGGATTCGAATATGCCAAATGTCCATCTTGCTTGATACTGCCCATTTCTTGAGAGTTTTGCTCAGCTCAAGGTCTTGTCTGGGAAGCATCAGACTTCAGGACTGTGAAATTAGGCTTCTGTAGCTTCACTGTGGGAATGACCTAACACATTGCCCATGAAGTGCTCTTTCTTATGGTTTTCATATAGATTTGCAAAATGATTCTGCATCGGTGGGATATGAGGTGTGGTGAGCAGGAAAGCACCAGAGGCAATCCACGTCGGCACTGTACATTATTGCTGCAGGCTGAGGAAAGCACTGTTGGCTCATTAATTCTTAGCTGTGTTGTTAATCTTAGATGCTCACTTGTTCTGTGATCCCACTGGGTTTCCATTTAACATTGCCCTCTTCAATATTCCTTTTCCCAGCTTGTTTTTGCTGGAACACTGCTGCTCTCTAGCTTTCAAAAGCTTCTTGTATCCTTCACCTTTCTTTCACAAGTGCTTTCTTCACACACTTCACTGATTTCTTATCCAAATCAAGCAGGAAACATACACCATCCATGTCCAAGATAAAGATGCCACATTTCTTTTGCATGCTTTTAAAATGCAGTAGCAGAAATTACCCACCCCTGAAAGGAAGATGATCAAAAGCAATCTATGTCCCAGGAGTAAAAATATAGGTGAGGCATAAATATTTACAGCACTCGGGAAACATGCAGCTCTTAGCGACACAGTGCTCTGCGCTGAGAAGCCAGAAAAGCATATATACAGGCAAAAGTCATGGAGCAAGTCACACATGTTCACTGTTTTTCCTGCTCACTGGAATGACAACTATCAACCGCGCCGAACTCAGCTCCCTGCACACCTCAGAAGTCATTTGCCCACCCAGCAGTATGAAATCTGATTGCAAATTTTTTCATCAGTATCCGCAAGGCTTCAAACTTCAGGTGCCCTTGAAAGCGTACCCCCCTCTGCCTACACAGCACTACGCGACTCTCAGTACTTGCACGATCGATTTATTCTTCTAATGCCAGTGAACCTCAGATTTGAAACTGGGGGTCCCTCCATGGCTTTGGCATTTCAGAGGATGTAAAGGTCCTTTACCAGTCAAAGATTCATACAGCACTGGAAGTGGGCAAGAGAAGGGCTGATGAAGACAAGAGAAGGGCTGATGAGACTGTTGTGAGCTGTGTCTTGTTTTTACAGTTTATCTACCTTCCTCTTACTTAGGCAGAAAAGAAAGAATAAAGTAACAGGAAAAAAAAAGGAAGGGCATTTAACCTGCTCATGAAATGCTGCCATATAGAAGGGAGGGAACTGCTCCGATACATCTGCATGGCTTTGGGAATTAGTCTGCAGCTGCATGGAGAAGGTACTGCAGGGGAAGGACATTGCAGAGAGACCCCCAAGGAGCCCAGGGAGTGCAGGAGCTGTGGGCAGTCTGCACACAGACGTTACCTGACCTGCTGGAGGTGCCTGTGTCACTCACACTGAGGGCTGACAGAGCAAAAGAAACACTAGCACTAGGAAAGTCAGTGATTTCAGAACACGTAAGGTTTGCAGGAGAAACCTGACATGGTTTAAGACTCTTCATAATCTCCAAAACAGGGGAGTTTTTATCTCAAGATAAAAGTACAGCGTCTGGTAAATCACTCTCTTAATGTAACATTTGTGTAAGAAAGGTCTGAGCCTTGGTCAGGTCATAAAAGGAACATTTCAAGATCAAGTGCAGGGTGCTGGTTACGACATTTACTGCCCTGCTGGGACAGATGCACTTTTGTCTCCCCTGCAAACCTAAGGAAATGTTCCCCTTTGCAACTCTACATGCTCAAAGTTATGACGGTGACTTGGAAATCACTGGAATCCAAAGATATTAGATCAATGAACTGACTTTCATTTCACAGATCTAAAGACAACTTCAGAAGCCTGAACTGTGGAGAAAGGGGTTGTCCTTTATGCAACCTGATTTGTCAGCAAGTGAGAGCTCTTTGATCTGGATCACTTTGCAAAGGCTTCTCCTGACCTTTCCTCTTACACACAGGCATCTCTCGGGACATGGATCCAGCAGAGGCTTTGAATTTAGTTCATATTCTTGGACCTTTCTTGTGAGTTCATCCTCCATTTCAATGATTAATCTGAGAGCAAAATTCAGCTTTGCTTGCAGTCTTCCTATGAGACAAGATCCGTTTCGTATCTGGTATCTGACTGTTGATTCCTTTAGACCCAGGGAACTTTGTCATTAGGATTATCAAAAGTGGAAACTTTATCATGCAGCTCGCGGTTTACCAGTGTTTGCCAGTGTCCACCTGCCCAAACTGGGGCAGCTGTGGACAGGACTCCTTGATAAAGGAGGAGAGAGGTCCTGGGTGAGCTCTCTCCTCAGTAAACAGTGACCATTGACACCCATCCCTGGTTGAGTTTTGTAGTACTCAACGCGTTATGAAAGAGCGAGCCATGAACACTTGTATTAGTCATTAAAGTAACGTGTAAATGCTACTGTGCAAGGGCTCCCAGTAGTTACTTGGCCAAACGCAACGAGGGTCTTGTAGGTGGGAGACTTCAGCAAAGACAGGAATAGAAAAGGCTGTTCACAACTTGGAAGTCTCCAGGCAGCCAACAGTGCCCTCTTGTGGGTCTTACGGAATTCTTTCCAGTAAAACAGGCATTTAAAATCTGGTGGCTGTAAACTGTGTGTTTTGCCATTAGTTTATCACTCTTTGTATGCTTGAAACGAATGATGTGTGCAACACTGAGCAGCAGTTAGGAAAAAAAAAAACCAAACCATTCTAAAATCCTTCTCAAATCGTTATTTTCAATAGTAGGTACTGGATATCAGAGAGACTACCTAGATCTCTGGATCATTGTCCAGCATGTTTATAGGTATTTGTAGCATATGTTAAGACAGTAAAAAATTCCTAGAGAAAACAAGTTACAATGAATTCACTAAATGCTGTTTTGGATGCTAAAATACTCTGAAATTTCTCTATACTCAGTATAGAGAAATACTATCACATACCAGAAATTCTCTGGACTTGGTTAAAAGTCTGAAACTGCCACTCTGCCCCTTCTGTGCCCAGCAACATCCCTAGCACAAGATCCCTGTGCGCAACGACTTCAGCTCCACTGTAAACCCCCTCGGAGAAGCTCCTTCTCCACCACCACCACGAAAAAGTATCTCAGGAGCCCTGAAGCCCTTCTTGAATTTACATCCCTTGAAATACTGTTTAAATGCCCTTGTCCGGGTCTTTGCCACTTGAGTCTCCCCTGCCCCTGTTCCTCTTTACAGTGGGAAGCCCTGAGAGAGTTTCTTTATGTCTTTCTGAGCAACTCTTCAAAATTCATTTAAGTTTCACCTTCGGGGTTAAACTCCATCTGTGTTAAAACCACTATAAATCCTCAAGATTGCAAGTCAGACCTCCGCTCTTAAAGTTTTCAAAGCTTAATTAATCACAGCAGCAATAAACAGCCTTTTCACAAACTGTCAGGCAACTGTATCGATCCTACAGGGGTACTCAACAGAACTGAAAGACCAGCAAAATAACTTGTGGCCAGGGAGAGAACAGCTGCTGATAGCACATAATCATCAGAAACAAACAGGTCACGCGCAGCTATGAAAGACAAAATAAAGTTTGATGAGCACAACTGAAATTTAGGGAGAAATAATCACAACTTCTGACACCTGTTTTCAAATGCAAAACCTTTGTATCAACAGTAACAGTGCTTTGCCCGTGACTACGGGCAGCTGCGCAAGAATCAGTCTGAGGAAGGGCAGAAGGCCAATGAGAGAAAAAGGAAAGAAAAGCAAGGAAACATCTGCGCAGGTAAGATTGCTCGGGGTAAAAGAGTTCGGGGGTTTGGTTGTTTTTTCCTCAGGTTTTGGTTATCACGCTGAAATGGAAACTCAGGATTTCTGCCTCGTGTAGAAAGAAAAAACAGTCAACACAGAAGAACTGCAGCATGAAGGATTACTGATTGATCTGTAATAAAGCATCTTAGTGACGGATGCTTAGCTGTTCTAAAAGATATGGAATCATTGTGAAACACAGCTGGAGTATTTAATCTATTGAGAATCAGAACAAAGGCATTTTTATTTGAAGGCTCTGGTGCTGTAGCTCCGCCAGGATACGGTAGCAGCGCTGGAGTTGGCTGCAGCAGCTCCAGCGCTCAGGGACACGGAGTCGCCATCAATGTGCTGGGGAGTGCCCGAGGAGGTGTAACAAGTACCTGGACACTTGCTGCTCTGCACTGAAGCAGTATCTGATTACATTCTGACTTGCCTTTTTTTCAGCATTACGCAGATCTCCCCCATTGTCCCGCTTTGGATGGGAGAGTTAATTGCCTTTTTTTTTCCCAAAAAGCTGCCTGAGCAGACACACTGTGCCTGGGAGCTGGGGAGGCAACTGCTTCGGCTCTGAGGAGGGTGACAAGCAATTAGCTGAAGGTCCGTGTGTTGGCAGAGGCGGTGATCTGTGCTGGTAATCTGTTCAGATTCTTGTATCCTTAAGTTTTTTGAAAAAGCACAAATTACTTTTCTCACAGAACAGTTGTTCATTGTCAAGAGCAAATAAAGCATATCTTTTGCAAAAACCTATGATCTGTCTGCACGCTCATGATAAAAGCAAGCGGTATGGCAAAACCAAATTACAGATGATTATAGAGATTTCTTGCACTTGATTTTGCTTTAGAAGGACAAATCCAATCCCTCTCCTGCAAAGGAGGAGAGATCAGGCAGTCCCAGGGTGCGCTTTCAGCTCCCCTGCAGCCCAGCCTTTGTCTCAAACAACACTTGCAATCCAAGACAGTTTAAGGAAGAAAACTAAATTCAGTAATAAGGAAGTTTTATAACCACATGCGCTTCTGGAATTTTCAGTATTGTAAGCTCTATTCAGCTTCAGGTCTTAGATATCTATCCAACTACAAATGCGTCCAAGGTACTCCTAGCATTGACTAGATGCAAAGAAAAAACCAGTTTAGCTTAGGCCTGGCCAAAAGCATTTCTTCTACTGTTCACTAGAACTTTAACATGACACAGCACATCTTTTTTTCCCCTACTCTTTTTAGTAAAATGTTACTCCCCAAAAGAATTACACTACACAAACAGCTTTCCTCCATATAGATCCCCACATTATAAATAGAAGTTAAGTAACAAGATGATTTTTTAAGTTCTTATATATATGTTTTCTTATGTTTTGAACTCTTGTAAAGAACTAAGAGACTAAAACATCCATCAGAGTCAGCAGCGTGTATGGTGACTGAGGTATTCAGTCTCCTGATCATCACTGGGATGAAATGCTGGTGACAGACCTGACATACAACACTGCATCTAGGGACCAGGAAAGTTAAAACGTGCTGATGCTTCTGCACTAAGCAGCTTTCACTTTGCAAGTAGGAGGGGGGTTATTTTTAGCTCCAGGTATTATACAGAGACATTAAATGCTGATGTTAGAGGGGACAGCAAATGATTAGCTGAAAGCCAGACACAGGTGCTCTTGTAATGACAGCTATCGTACTATGTGTCACTTGCAAATGGAAGTATGGCTAAAAATATATAGCAACGGGGTAAAAATATACTGTGCAAAAATTACAAAGCTAATGGAAACGGAAAAAAAAAAAAAAGGTAGGATACTGTCATGTTTCTAGAGCCACACCAAATCACCTTAATCAGACAATTAAGAATCACTCCCTTTAATAGAGTTCTCTGAGACGGCTTTAATAGTCTGCAAAAGGGACTCTGCCCAGTGCGGCAGGGCTGCAGGGCGGCATTACAGCTCCAGGGCATTTCTCAGGAACCAGCTGCTTTTAAATTGACTGCCACAGGTTTCTCTGTGACCTGTGGCAATGAGCACAGCCAGGACAGAGCCTGACACAACCAAACCAAGACTCTCACAAATGCTGTTTGCACTCACACACCGATCCCGTGAACAAGCAGAGCTACTGAAACAGAGATACCTTCATACAGTGGGTTTACGGGTACATCACCGACCATAGGAGCCCAGCCAGGTAGTAAAGTCCATACATCTAAATATATCTCCTAGTAAGACAGTAGTATTTAATTTATTGGGGATTTTTTTTTTTCCCCAGAGAACTAAAAAAAATCACATGTTGCAGAAACTCAAAGGCGCTAAGTTGTACTAATTTTTTTCCTTAGCTACTAAGGACATTCTTTCCCTGGTTAGTGTGTATCTGGCCCATGGGATTTAGCAGGGAAGAGCTGCCCCTGGGCGAATCTCACTGAATTCAGACTCGGCGGCGGGCAGAGCAGTAGAGGGCACCCGCATCCCGCGCACACTAATACATCAGCAGCAGAAATCCCTCCTGATGTGTTTTCCAGTAGGCAGAGGAAAAAAAATATCGCAAAGGGAATAGTAATATTTAAAAATTCGAATTCTAATTTATTTGGCATGAATCCCTCTTGGTTTCCATATGCCTAACCCATAGCCAGGGGCCGGGGCACTGGGGATGGATGTGGTATCAGAGTGACAGAAGATTCCTGAGTCCTTAAAAAATAACTGGGTGTTTAAGTGGTGCTGTGCACTCATCCTTCTGCCCGTGTTTCAGTGTTTTGAGCAGGACAATACTTTCCCCAATTCTGAAAGGCCTTCATAACAAACATATAATAGAAAATTACAGTTACAGCGGGACCTGGTGCAGCAATGTATATTTAATCAAACTAGTCTTTTAGCAACTGAAGCATGAAACTGCAGGGAGTTTGTCACTGCTTGCTTCCACTTGCCATAACAATTATAGAATTGTCAGGATTGGAAGGGGCTTTAAAGATCATCTCATTCCAGCCCCCTGCCCTGGGCAGGGACACCTCCCACTAGATCAGGTTGCTCAGAGCCCCATCCAGCCTGGCCTTAAAAAATTCCAGGGGTGGGGCTCCCACTCCCTCTCTGGGCAACCTGTGCCAGTGTCTCACCACCCTCATGGGGAAGAACTTCCCAACGTCCATTGTGAATCGACCCATCTCTAGTTTTAATCTATTCCCCCTAGTCCTACCATTACCTGACATCTTAAAAAGTCCCTCCCCAGCTTTCTTGTAGCCCCCTTAAGACACTGGTCAGCCACAGTAAGGTCTCCTCGGAGCCACCTTTTCTCCAGACTGAACCACCCCAACTCTCTCAGTCTGTCTTCATAGCAGAGGTGCCCCAGCCCTCTGATCAAGGAAATCAAGTGCTGGGAAATGCTGTGCTCCTCTTCCAAGGTGGCATTTTGTTCATCACTCAAACCCCCAGTTCTGCCTTATTCTAAGCTTCCTCAACAAAATCGTCCACCAGGTCTGACCATTTCCTGCAACAGAGATGAATTAAAAAGCACAGTCATGCTGCTGATGGGGACTTTGTGCCTCCCTGCCCTTTGCTTAGACCCGTATGCTCTCTGCCTCTGGTTGTACAGCTCTTGGTGAAGTGACTGCCCCCTTGCTGGGTGCTCGTGGAGCACCTGGGCAGGTTTTCAAGGTGCTCTGGCAAATACCACAGAGAGCCAAAATGTCTCTCTTGCGACGGATCAAGTAACAGACAGGAAAAAAATGGAGAAGTTCTGAGAGCTAAGTCATGCACCCGGCTATTAACCGTGTCACGGTGACAGCGATCTTATTAGCTCGTGACCTTTTGGAGCAGAGCATTCCCTGGAGATGCAGGGCAGTCAGTCTCTGCCCTTTGCTTCTCCAACCAGGCCCTGCAGTGCCCGGGGGGGGGACAGCGTGTGTGGTGGCCGGCAGCCGCAATCCCTGCCTGATCCTCCCCGGGGCTCCCAGACACCTCTATCCATGCCCTTGCTCCAGGTGCCAGTGATGGTCCCAGTCATTAATTCTGGAGCACGGCAGATTTCAGAGCGGGATACTGTGATGGTATTCGTGCTGCTTTCCAAACATCCAGTTCACTCCGTGAGCTTTTAAAGCCTGAAGTGCAGTAATAGCCTCAGGTTACGATGCTGCACAGATAATCGCCCCTAAGCCATGCAGCTTTTGCATCCTCTTTCTATCAGCAAGAACTTCCCACACCCTCCTTTTCTACCAGCGAGACCAAGAATATATTCCTCAAAGAGGAGACGATGCAGAGGTGCTGGTCACGTTAGGCATAACGATTGTGCCATTTTACGGAGAAAAAAAATATGAGGTGTATTAATCATACAGATCTGAAAATACACAAAGGGAAATAGGTCACACATTGATTTCAGTTATTTGATTAGGAATCAAATGAGTGGATGAGTTGCTGGTAATCTAAGGAAATATTTTAAATGTGTTTCAATCAACAACTTGTTGGCAGTTTACAGAGAAACCACTGAAACTAAGTGATGCTGCCACCCAGAAGAAAGGGCAGAGACAGTGACCTTTACCTAACTATTTAAATTACTTTGAAGTATGTGAAAGTAAATGGTAAGAAATTCCATTATAATCAAAAGGGTTTTGCTTCCCTCTATTCAGTATTCAACTTCAGCACCAAACAAAATTAATATTCTCCTTTTAAATTAGAGAATTTTTAATAATGCATTAAATTATTCCTTGGGGTCCGCAGAAAACTCATAGCATGTACAATGGTTTTCTTCAATGCTCGTTTACACAAAGCAGCACGTTGATTACCCAGGCAGCGTCTGACCAACACCTTTTACAGCTTTGCAAATGAAAATCTTGCACTTAATGGCCAACAGTCACACCGTGATCTTAATTGTGGTGGTCAGGGCATATCAGTGTGGAGCCTCTTGATTGAATGAGATCAAGATGGCTCTTACAAGTGCCGGATACGTGTCAGGAAAATTAATTCCTTATTGTAAATAATATAGCCATCTAAAATGCTCCGTTTTTCCCTTTATGAAGGAAGGAGGTGTGACGGGATGGGTGACAGTGGTGCCATCATGCACATGCACCAAAAGCCCCCTGGGTTGCACTGTTACCCTGTTCTCCGACCTCCGCTTCATACATAGAAACCTCTTTGCAAGCTGTCCGCAAATTACTGGTGAATAACAAAACACCTCTTCAAGTGCCTGTGGCAGTGCTGCGGCTAAGAAAAATCCTGCAAATATATATAAAGCATTGATAATGATTTTATCATCCATAATTTTACTTAAGACTGAAGTTTCAACTGGTTATGAACCCTGGATGAGCGGGCTCCTGGCAGAATATGCCTGGATCCTTTTTGCTGTATCTCAGCATTTTTGACACGCATTAATACTGCTAGCAAGTGAATCTTTCAGCTTTTGGACATGATTGCCATCCCCGCCTCAGGCCTGGAAGTGACAGTGACAAAATGTCATGAGATGCTTTGGCTAATTGTTGCCTCTTTCCAGTGAATATGGAGACGGTGGTCCCACAGTTGTTCTTAAAGCAGATCACTGATCCAAGACAACCTGTGTCTGTTTGGTTTTTTCCTCCCTTGTCCTGTTTTCAGAAGGAGACTTGACTACAGTTTTTCATTTATGGTTTGTTATGGGGTTGGTTTGTTGGGTTGGGGTTTTTTTCTTTGCTTATTTGGCGTTTTTTTGGTGTTGTTTTTTTGTTTGTTTGTTTGTTTCCTCTAGATAACACAGTATCAAAATACTCTCTGCCATTTTCCGTATGGAACCATCTAATCAGGAAATAAAGCTTTTGCTATTTTGGATCCAGAGCAGATAACTAGTACTCAGACTCTCAAATTCTGCTGCATGAAGCCAGAAGGGATTTGGAACCTTTTTATTCAGCTCAGAGACTGCACTGTACAATGCAGCCAGTGGGGAGCCCGGGGCTAGAAAACTTCTGGGTTAAACCGCAACAGTTTGGAGCAGGGATTTCTGCAGCACAGAGGAACTCCGGAGCTCCCTTCGGTGCAGGGCCCTCAGACAGGGATCAACTGTAGAGGTTTATCACCTCCCAGTGCTCTCCAAAGCTCTCTGGGACAGAACTGCTCGGGAAAGGGGGAGCTGGGTGATAATGGAACTTCCTGTTTCCTGAAGGAGCAATAGTGCCTTGGAGGTGCAGGACTGGCACCCCGCAAGGCTCCGAGCACTGCCCTTGTGTGTGCGTATGGGGCTTAGGATCTAAACACGTGTGCGCCAGCCTGTCTACAGTTCTGCTTTATTTCTGCAATATTTGAGCTGGCAGTGTTACATAGAAATATTGCCATCTTTGCAGATGCACTGGAGTTGGCAATAAGGGAAAGTTACAGCTGCACCTTTTCCTTGGATTTTGTGAAAGGCAGACAGCAAAGCTATTTATATCCCAGCTCTAAGCCTGCCTGTACACATTTTCAGAATCTTTCAAATTTCATTTTCAGCTTTGAGCTACCCTTTAATTTCTTTTTGTTCTTTTATCCTCATGGGATTTCTCAGATTTACTGGATTGTCATGGATATTTGCTTTTGCTCAGTTGTAATTATTGCCTCCCCTATATTTTAAGTACGGGTGGCTCTCTGCTGTGTGTCAGCCGTGATAAAAAGAAGCAAGTAATTTGTTTATAAGCCACACTGTGGGGATGTGGCGTTAAGGTGAATTTTTGGTTTAACAGCAGTGCCAGAGCAAAATATTAACCTCATAACCCAATATTAGCTGTACCACCCTGCACTGAAGATCTAGGAAAGATGAGCAAATCTTCCAGAGGGATACTCCCTATTAAAGGGAAAACGTATGGAAACTTGCATAGAAAAGATTAGGTTTTTAAATGTATAATCTTCAGCCAGCCTTTTCTTGGGTGTCAGAAAGTTACACTTAAGTTTCTGGGCAGATATTACCATACTTGTTATAATATCATTAAAGTATGAATATTAAATCAGAAGCCTCTTCATTTTTACATTTGTTGTTTCTTCTTGATGAGCATTTGCTTCTCAAGGATTCCTGAGGCTCGTGCAAGCTTTGAATACAAAAATCTTTTCAGAAACACCACGTGACGTTTCATGTTTCTTGGTAAGTTTTGAGGACAAGGTTGGCTGTGTGTTGTGAAATAGGAAGGTTAGAGCTGCCCAGGTTTGCAGGAACAGGGTATTTAAGGAAAAAGAGGACCAAGAAAAACATGAAAAATGCAGTCATTTATTTTTTCTTATTCTCCTTTAAGAAGAATGGAACCTAGGGACTACAATTAATCTTTAAGCCTCTCCTGATTTCTCTACCTATCATTTATTAAAGAGAGAACCTTGTCTTCTATTAATAAAGAGTCAATTTCTATATTCTTAGAAAACTAATCTATAACTTCTGTCACTGTGATGCTTGGACCAAGTTTTGTTGTGGCTGGCATTAATCAGCCAGGAGTATGCATGAGCTTTTGTTTAAAAAAAAAAATAAAACACAGAACCCAAACACCTGTCTTATCACAAAATGAAATCATGCCCACAGTTCGCTTTTTTATTCCTTGTAGCCTTTATGCTTTGCTTTCTTCTCCCTCAAATGAATCATGTGTGACAAAGACGTTGCTATCCCAGAGATAACAAGTTTCTGTAAGCTGTGTGAAAACGGACAGCCAAGAAGTGAAGAGATTTGTTGACGCCTCCGCTAGGGAAAGAGCGCAGCAGAAACAAGGCTTCTTGGGGATCAGAATGCCCAAATGAGACTGCTGAACACCCAAATGCTGAGACAAACAGCAATCCCTGTTGGAATTTATATGAGAACTCACTCCTCAGGCATAGGTGGTTTTCTTTTTTTGCTGGATAGTGTATCTGATGTCTAAAGAGGGGATGAAATCACGCTGAAGCTTTGGTTAAATTCTGCTAAGAAGAAAAGCTTTGCTCTGGCTGGGTCAGCCCAGCAGAGTGCTGGAGCCTTCCCTGCACAGCAATCAATAGCTCACTTAACGGCAAGTTCCTTAACACTGACTTTTCCTCACACTCCCATTGCCCAGGGCTGTCTTGTTGGCACAACTATAACATCCATCATCGTTAGAGAAAGGGAGCATCCACTTCTGAACTTTAGAAAAGAAATTGCGGGTTTTCAAAATGGACCAATTGGTCCAGGGCTCCCCTCTGCCCGGGAAGGCAGCTCGCAACTCTGCCCAGCCGAGAGCCCAGCTGACACGTTCTCTGAGCAGACCTGGGCAGATTGTGTGGAGCTGCAATCACAAATGTTCCCCTTTATGAGGTGTTTCGCTGCTAGCAGTCACGGGAAATTATTCCACATACATTGCCTATAGAATTTAAACCTGAGGTTAGAGATCCGTGTCTGCAGAAACGAAGGCCTAGGGCTGGAGGAGCTCAGCCCGACTGATTCGCAAAGGGGTAGGATGGTCTATGTGTCCCGTTTTCATCTGGGGTGAGGGTTCTCCTTTGGGAAAAAAGCACTGCAGAGTGGGGCATTTCTCCTTTTTGCTGCCTGCAAATGACTTTCAAGGGATGCTCCTTCCTTGACTCAAAAAGGGCACAGAGCATTTCTGCTTCATTGGACACCCTGAATTATTCCTCAAACTCATGTCTGGCAGGGAAGACTATTTGGGGTAAGGTGTCAGAAACAGAGGATCAGAAGCCAAAAAGTGAAAGAATTTGATACACTTGCCCCAGGGAGCAAGTACACTTGACTTACTCATTTCTAGCTTATATCAATCTTGGCGCAAAGAAAGCTTGCAAGCCCGTCTTTGCTTTTATTAGGTTTGACAGCATTAAGCAGTCAAGTTTCCTAGCTGATTTCAGATTCCAAGGGATGTTTTAATTCCTGAGAAACAAAAGCACATCACCTATCACAGAGAGCAAGAGACATGTCAAATAGCTTAATTGTCCTCAGTATCAGAAAGTCATAATAACATCTAGGACTTTTCTCCTGTGGCAGGCTCAGAGGTGTCGGAAGACATGCTTACTGCTCTTTGTTCTTTAGATACTCGTATGTTCAGCAGCTCTGAACAGCATCTGCTTTTTCTGACAGGAAATAAGTACCATGTACTTATTACCCCAACCAGAGACACGGTTGTACATGCTCACGTGAGGATAAGCAAGCATAGAACAAGGAAGCAAAGATGAGAAGCCTTGCCAATGCTTGTAACACATCCCTGCTCTTTCATCAAATTTCTAGTCTGGAGAACTGCCAGAGTACCGAAAGGAAACTGGGAGACATGCAAAGACTGAAGGGGGGAAAGGAAATTAACACAAAGCTAATCGTATTGGATTTCCACATGCAGAATCACTGTCTACCTTAGCAGACATGCTGGTGGAACGTGCATCAAGAGAAAAAGCAAATTTAACCTCGCTTTTCATCCCCACCCCAGGTTATAGATGACTGTCTACAGCAGAATGAAGTAGTTTGTTTTCCTATAAAAAGCCAAATTCCTCATAAAAATCACAGACAATAAGGGGTGGAAGTGACCTCAGAAACATCTCATCCAATCCCCCACTGCAAGGCAGGGGCAGCTCTCCTCCACCGCTCCTGGCAGAGGGGCTCAGGAAGATCCCAGGGATGGAGGGGGGTCAGCAGCCCCCCAGCTGGGGGATCTCAGCACTTTGCTCTGCTCAGCCATGAAATACTTTCCATAACTAGAATTGCACCTGCCATAGCTCAAACTCCTTATTTCTGTACCTGAGAATTTCATGCCTCAGCAGAAGTTCCTATAAACTGGAATTGACTTGTGGCTGTAACTGCTTAAAATCAGGCATCTGCTGAGTCTGGGTGCAAATTAATTCCTCTCCACTCTTCAGCCTCTAGTTGCTGCCCCCCCCACCTTCAAATGACTATGACAACAGTGACCTCTAAGTACACACTGTAGTGTATGACATTTTGATGGAATATAAAGCCTACTGGTCAAGTAGTACAAATTCAATTAATTTCATTCATGGATTTTAATTTACTTCCTACAGAGTGATTTTTTGCATCCCAGCAAGTTAATTCCAAAGTCAATAATGACTGCCATCATCATTTCAACCTTTCGGTTCAGTTTCCTGAATCACATCTGTAAATCAAATCCGCTATTGCCATAAAATGCATGTGCTGGTTATTCGATTAGCTCCCTATAAATGCACTGTCATCCCCTGCCACAAAAGTATTTCCAACTGTAACTTGTTAAACCAAAGCTTGACTTTATAAGCCCCTGTGCTGGAGGCTGCACAGCCTCTGCTGCCTTCCTGCCTGTCACTGCGGCTCAGCTCCTGCCTGGAGCTTGTGCCTCACCGCATCAGGCCAGCAGGTCATCACAGAGCTCTTCCCCAAGCTCTTATTGGTGCCTGATGATCATCCCCCACGGCCACCACTATTTAGGGCTACTTCTGGCTGGTTTATGAGTTATTGTAACTGGTCAGCTTTGCACCCTTCTACTAGAAAGCAGATCCGAGGCTGTGGGTGCTGAACGCACCCTTCGGAGAGATCCCATGGCAAGGAGGGAGCTGAGGTGTTTTAGCAGCATCCTTGTCCTCTCAGCCTGGCTTTCTTTGCTCTCTCCATGATGAATGCCACCCAGAGAGGACCCCACTGCAAAGCTGCACCCACGTGCTTTTCACCCCAGTCCTGGCTGGGCTCAAGCCAAGGGAGAGTCTCATTGACATAAATGATGGTCTAGAAAAGATGAAGGGTTTTCAAAGGAACTGTGGTTTTCAAATGATAAGTAAAAGCTAACAAAGACATTGCTGGTGATTTTCCTGCAAGTGATATGTACAGCTGTCAGTCAGTGAAATACAACCCAATTTTATTCCTTTTTTGAAGCATTCGACGTGTCTTTTCCCAATTGAGACATTCTGGCTAAAAAAGCACAGTAGGAATCCTTCATTTTGAATTGTCCCGACTAACTTCAGCCTTATGACAGCTCTGGGTCTTGTGGCAAATATAGATTATATTCAAGGTCTGTACACTTTGTTCCCTGGTACAGTCAAAGACACATTTGCTGGCATGGAAACCTCTTCTCTCTTCCTCTGCATTCTTTACCAGGCAGCACACCACTACTGTGTATCAATTCACAAAATGTTTCAGCACTTAAAATTGATTTCTGTTCAAGTTTCCTTAAAACCCAAGAAAGTACACTGCCAGGTTGTAATGGACACATTTCAGATTCCCAGCTCCGGCTGCCAGTTGGTTTGCAAGCCTTTGGAGCATTTTAAGTAGGACAGCAGCAAAGGAAATTGTCCTTTGCACCAACCAGGATGATGTGCATGAAAATGTGTATTAGAGGTTAATCAGGGCATCACTCTAGGGATTAAATTTGTGATTTAGTAATAATGTCTGCTGCTCTGTAAAACGTAACCTGCATTTTCTTATGGTAGACCTTACTATCAATACATTAAAGTAAATAAATACAACACTCCATTTTTTTCCCCCTATGTCACAGAAAGTAGAAAAAGCATCCAGGAAACATCAGAACACTTTTATGTTACAGGGGAAGATCCTAGGCCCCCCGCCTTTTGATATTAGAATGGCTAATATTATATTCTTGAATTGCAAATACGTAATAAATTCATTAGTGTAGGGGTGTTAGATCTTTTCTGCCTTCCTGTATAATACAAAGCACACAGTGCCCTAAAAGCTCTACAATTGTGATTAAAAACATGACAAATATCCTCTCCATGTTTTTCTTTTTTTGAAGTCTTGTAAGGAATGCCTACAAGTTGCAACCCTTACAATGCTGCTTTTTTCAGCATACATTCACCTTGGTGAACCTTACAGCTACATCTGCAAAGATGACAAACAGAACATCAGGTTTTTGCTTTTCATTTTGGCAAGCACAGTGTTCTGCTTTAGGAAGATTCTTAAATAACTTCATTGCATTGCTCATTTTCAGAGCTCGATGCATAAAAGCACAGATCACAAAACTCATCTGCATTTCGCTAAAACATTTTCTAAGGCTCTTGAACTTTTCAAGTAATCCAGGCCTGATTTACAGTTTCCTATAAAAGTCAAGCAGCATTTCAAGGTTTCATGTGCATGTTTCACCAGTGAAATGATTCCATTTTGACTGCAGTTTGCCTTCTCTTTGTCACCTTTGAACCCCGATTATAAAAATACCCATTTGCGTTAACTAGTCCTACGTGATGAGAATCAAATGAAACATTCACCCAAATCTCTCTGCAGCTTCGCATCTTTCATTGTCAGAAACCTTTTAGTGTTCCTTAATTTATGGCACGTGTATCATGATGACTTTCAGCGGTGACCTCTAGATTGTAGACAGACACAAGAATACCCGCTCCATTAGTGAAAACCCCGAGCTCTTCTCGCCCTTTTCCCAGGAGGCTGAATTTTCTTAGCATTTCACAAACCAGGTTAACGCTGCCATCTCCACTGGAACTACTTCCAAATTGCATTGATATTCTTTCCAATTCTGATCTTTGCCACATTTAGCTGTCGATTTATGGGCTAACGTTTAAAGAAACAAAAAAATAATGTTTTGCCAAACTGCTGATGACAGTTACATACCTCAAAATTTTGAGATTAATATTTCATTGGCATCTTCCCACTTGTTTCTCCGAAATGCATTCTAGACTTTATACCTCCTTCACATCATACTTAGCATCCATCAAAGCTGATTAGCGGACGCTCTCCTTTCCCTTCACTTTGGTCCCAGTAGATGGCATAATTGATGTCTAACTACCAAAATATTAACTTATCGTAATGCAAATCTGGATTGAGCTCATGGTCTTGTGAAAATGAGATACTTTTATCACTGCACTGGAATCCCTTCTCCGCGATGAGCACAAACCACAGCCTGCAGCAGGACACGTCTAGCAGGGAACATACAAATACATGATGTAAAGCCCCTGTGCAACTACTTTTCAAACATGTCAGCATTTTGAATTTTATACATTGAAACGGTGTGAAGAAAGTCTTCCCAAAATATTTCTCCCTGAGAACTTCTGCCGATATTAGTATAGTTTAGTGAACTATTGTTTTCTAAATCAAAACTATTTTTTACAGTGAAATGTCTCTAACTCCAATGGTGAGCTGCTCTGCATTATAAACTGTGGTTCTCTGCATCTGAATTCTGATATAGAATAGCTCCGGGTACAGTATTAAATTGAAAAAATAAATCATACTAATAAAGCTCTTAGTCCTAATGTTTTTTCCCCAGCTTTGACACTTCCTAATAGAACATTCTGTCGGAAAACTATGTCCTGAAAAGAATTAAAATGTGTAATATACAGAAATCTCAATCTGCCTTATCACACATTTTCTTCTTCTTAATGTAGAACTAAATTATGGCTGTGTGACATATGCAAGAGGTTAAGGAACATAAAACAAGCAAAGTGGCACTTACGATAGGAAGCAAATAGTGCAAGCTGCAGGCTACTCTATTTCTATGTTCATTTGAGCATCCCAATAATTTTAAGTAATAATTAATTACTTGTATTAGAAAATGGCTTTTTTTAAAATTGATAACTGGATGCTGAATAAATGGAGTGTGTAGTGAGCATGCAATTATGTTCCTTAGCTAATTCCATTAAGTGGAAAAAACTGTGTACATATGTCCTTTTAGAGTGACACCTTCAGACTTCACTTGCTAAAATATTGGATTAAACAATTTATCCTCAGTTATAAACCCTTCCAGTACCCTCTGCAAAGCAGTATCTTGGGATCCCAGTGGAAGAGTGGGGAGTATTTCTTCCGTGCCACTCCAGCACACCGAGCTGGGTGCAGGAGATGTGCTGGCTGCCAGCTCTGCTCAGCGACACCCAACCTGAGCTCCGGTGCTCTTCTGGCCAATGCATATCGCCCAAGGCCATCTGATGTCCTCATTTAAGCACATTTATATTGTAAACCAGTATATTTTAGCAACTAGTGTTTGACCAAGTAACGTGAGTCTTCACTAAAGCACAGATTTTGGAAAGACTCCTAATCTTTATGACAAGACCCTGATAAAAAAGAAAAAAAGTATTACTATCCTCAACACGTTGTTCCAGTAGCTAATCATGCACACTGACAAAAACATCCATCATATTTCTAAATTGTTCAGTGTCAGATTCCAGTCACTGACTCTTCTCATCCCTTTCTCCTAGATTAAAGAGTACCGGTAGAGAAATAACTTTGACTGGTAATCATATCCTCTCTCGTCTTGCTGTATTAGATGGAAAGAGTCTTTATAGAGGGTTTTCTCCAACATCAGGCTGATCTTGCAGCTCTTTGCTGTAACCATTTCAGATTTTGAACATCCTGTTTGCAACATGGAAAACAGTACTGCAATGGCAGCAGTCAAAACCTGCCTTTATTTACATGGTTTTCACATTCTAAGTCTTAATTTTCACTTTTATCTAAATGTTTGGTCCTAATCAAATGCATCAATGATTTTCCAGTGCCTTAGAAATCAATCTTTGTGAAACCTTGAAAGTGCATACAACTATTAAGACTCGTCTTAGTTTTTCCCTCCTGATTATAAACCTGTATTTCTATGTTATCAACATTACCACCAATTCCCTTTCCTGAGAACAGCTTATCTCTGCTTATCGTAACAAGGAATTCTAAAATTTTCCTTCTGCTGTTTCTTTACCGTGTTAGAAAATGTTCAGCTTTTACATTTAGAATAGTGATGCCATTAATCATATTTTACTAGTGGATGCAGATGTTTCCCACTATGTTGCAGGGGAGCTGAAATCCCTCTCAGTAAAGGTGTGTTTCACACTGGAAATATGAACTCTAGGATACTTTTCCCTGTCTGTTAGGGAGGCACTGTCTGCAGTAGGGGTGGAAATGCAGAACAACCGTTAACATCCAATTATTTTATGAAGAATAAGTTGAGAAGAAGCAATAATAGACCCTTTAGAAAATTTGCAGTGAAAATTAACATTTGAAAGCTTTTTACAGAGACTGCCAGCAGTGTGTATGGGTTAATTAGTAAGGATTCTGGCTGAGAAACACAGATGTCCCACCCCCCGGTAGTTTTATTCCTCAGTGTGGGTTTGGTTACCTGCCCTACCAAACTTGCATGAGTTACAAGCTTTCAGTCGGCATTCTCCATAGCGCCTTTGTACAAAGCCAACACTCTTTCAGTACCAAAAGCAGGGAGAGGAGAGTAGCAAAAGGAGAGAGCGATGGGTGAAGTCAGCTTGGCTCTGCACTGGCTTTTCCTAAGAGCTTGAGGAATGCAAACGCAGAGCAGGGAGCAACCAGACCCTCTGTCCTCTCTGCAAATGCAATGGGCCAAACTCTGCTGAAGGTCAGAGACACCTTACAATTATTGTCCAGAGCGTAATTAAAATAATTCTCTAGCTTTTCCCGCAATATCTCTAATGGTCAGACCCTAAACTTCAAAACAAACTATCCCAATCATGAAGATAGATTCTTATTAAGAAGATCAGTAGGTGCACACAATAGCAAGGGATGCAAGAAAGGAAGAAGTCATAAACGATGTTTTGGTAAGATATTTTAAATCTTTCCTTCTTTCCAAAAAGTCCTTCCAGAGAGGCAGAAAATTGGTTCTTGACACTAACTGGAAGCTGTCCTGGCGTGTTACAGGAACTGTACAAATAGCTGCTGTGTAAATATTCAACATAAGCATAAGAACAACAAGGAAGACTGCCAAATATATTAACAAATCTTGAGCGCAATACTACACTGCATGGTGAGATTAATGACCTGGGACACAATAATATATTCCTGAGGAAGGGAAGAAGCACTGAAGTATGAATGCAAAAGGATTGTATAATCTGCATAAACCCTGCTCAGGCTCTAAATCACCCTGGGTCAAGGTTTCAGTAGTTGCAAGCACCTACAGATGCGGATCTGTTTATTCTTCTGCCTTTCATCTAGGGAGGGTCAGACCCCAGTGAGCCCTTCGTTTAACGTTTGCTGAACCATCCTTGAAACTGCTGCAAAATATACAAACAAGCTCAACAGACAGTGCCTATTCAGAAGAAACTGTAACTACTGTTTAAAACTTGATTCTAGTCTCCATAATAAAATCCTTACATCCATGTTTTTCTAGCTGAGAACATTAAAACCACAAGCGTATACACTGAATTTAGTTGTAAGTGGTTTTTTTTAGTAAAGTTATTGTAACATTTACGCTAGGAGATGGCAACTCAGCAACCATCTGTGAATGGCTGGAGGTAACAGTACATCCAAATGTTTGTGGCTCACACTAAGTCTAATAACAATACACACAAGCCTTTGTCATATCACGCGTTATGGCAAAGCAGCTGGCTTTGGCAGCAAAACTCAACAAATTGAATGATTTAGCCAAAACCAAAGCGAGAGATGGAAGCTGTGCATTTTCAGTCCCGGCAGACTGCTCTGTGAAACGTGCCTTACAAGAATCAAAGGATGCATAGGAACCACGCGCATCACAAATTATTCAGGGCATGCGGTAATTAAGCGCTGCTTATAATACCTGGATTATTAATTCCTCAATAACACCACTTACAGTGGTCACAATTTAGTGCTCCCAAGCAATAACAACCACCATCAGGGAGTTCCCGTTATAGACACGGCCTGTCCATACCAGCTACCCAAGTAGAACATGCTGCCAGTAGAACACGAATTCTTTGAAAAAAAAAATTTGTAGGGGCTAAAACAAACCAGAAAGTTACAAATAACGAGAAACAGTGGTGAATACAACTAGATATGGAATATTTCTATGTCTTCACTGATAGAAAAGAACTGGAAAGAATATAAATCCCTTCCCCAAAAGTACCCAGAGATCAGGACAAATGAGACAGGTTTCTTATGTTCTTTATCTTCGAGCTATTTCTGTTCACCGTCTTCAGCTGAAGTCACTCTGCATCTCTTAACTCCTTGGCCTTTCAACTTTTTGTAGAGAGGCTTGAGCCTATAAATAGTGACAGCCAAGTTAATATTGTGCTTTTTGCAGTGGCGGAAGGATCCCTTTGAAGGGCTGGTCCTGAAATCTGCCTTGTTCTTCATAGTATCTCAATGAAGGCACAGGACTAAGGACAGGTGAAATTAGAGCACTGCTTCCTTCCCAGACATCTCAGTCTAGAGAAAAAGGTGTTTTACCTCCCTCTAGCTAGCTCAGTGCTGCATAGCGAGCTGGCCAGCTGAAGACAGAGCCAGTTATGAGATAGCTGGTATAACAGGGAGGATTGTACCTGGTATTCTTATTGGTGTAGGTTTAAGTAGGCAGTAGATACCCCTTGTGGGACAAGCCCTGGCATAGCTGCTACTCAGAGCAGCTCTGCATTTCCAGCCTGGAACCCCCAGGCAGCCCTCCATCTCTGTCCGGGCTCTACCGCATGTGAGATGCCTGGAGCAGTCTGAGTTCCCACGTTTGTGGGAAGGGAAAGGTGGATTTAACAGGTATGCCACCCTTAAAATGCATCAGAGGAGGAACCCTAGGCTCCTCCGACTGCCCATCCTAGTTATCTGCAGCGATTATGGGAGAGAGAAAGGCAGTCAACCAAAAGAGATCGGGGTCCAAATCTAATTATGCAGCATTCATGCTGTTGGGTCTACAGTGAAAAATTTCCCCTTTATTTTCTGGCATATTCTCATGCTGTTCCTATCAGCCTGTTTCTTTGGATGGAGATCTCCGTTTTCGTTCCATCACTGCTAGTGAAAATAGATGTGGAATAAAACCTCTAATCCAAATATTTCTCCAAATACCAAGAAAATTCAAATCTAGATTGAAACCTGTTACCTCAGGACCTTTATTAAGTGCAAATTATTCTCGTTAAAAGTAGTCTATTGAAGACTGATCCCCAGACATACTACTGACTTGATCAAGCCTCCTGCTGAACAAAGCTATAAATATTACTATAAATATTCATGAAGTTCATGTAAATAACATCTCCCACAGTGCTGCTGCTACATAGGTAGAGTAAGGAATTATTTTTTTTCTATTTATTTTCTCACTGAGGTGGTCTCACTTCTCTATTACAGGGAAAGAAGAGAGCCATGACAAAATACAAGGAGTACCTAGGAGCGAGGGAGAAGCTGAGTCACCAGCCAGGCCAAAACCCTGGTGAGAGGAGAGTGACTTGGTCCTGTAGAGCATGTGTGGCTTAGTTTCAAGAAGGAAGAGATTGCCACCATGACCACAGCAGAAGCCTGGTTTGGATGCTGCTTCACATGACTAATTTAACACCAGGAACCCTGCCTCTGCCAGCAGGGAATGATTGATTTTGCAGCGGTACCTGTGCAGTTGTATGAGTCAGAAGGATCTCTACCGGCAAAGGATGGTGCTGTCTCAGCAGAGGAAGGCTGTTGCTGGCCCTCACTGTCAAGCTGCAGCATCAAACGAGCTGGTGGTCAACCCATGCAGTGCCACGGAGAGGATGAGGTGGCTCTTAGCTACTGCCTCAGCTCTGCCTAGAAACAGGCGGGACACACTTCTCTCTTTGCCTCTCTACAAAAACATCCCCCCCCGCCTTGAAAATAATTTTTGACACAAACAGATACGAAGTTGGGTAGATGGTCAAGACTGCCTTGCTCTTTCCAACCCAGCCAGTCCCTCTTGTGTTCCCTCATGATGATGCCAAGGTCAGGGAGAGCAACAAATTTCTGCCCCGAGGTGTGTTACCTCAAGCTGCTCCGTGTCAGGATGGCATTAGTGGGCAGCTGGCAGAGTCCCAGGGTTATCTCATGAAATCATAATCAGGCTACAGATCAAGGAAGTCGTGTAACTCAGTGACAAGGAACTTAATGCAGAGTGAAGGGTGCCTAGAGGTTTTCCAGAGCACTGACTTCAGCACAATTAAGACCTCTAAAAGGGAAGACACAGGCCAGACAGCTCTTATTCCATGTCTTATTCCTTGAGCAGACAACTGCTGCTGGGAAGTTTTTCATATCATCTTCCTGATCTGCTCCATAACGAAGGAGAAAACTCCCAACATGCCTCCAAGCCAGATACTGCTCAAGAGGACTGAAGTCACACTGCACCTGCCAGCAGGAGTTTTACCACAACTGAGAAAGTTCCTGGGTTATTAAACGCTGTGATTTTTTTTTTTTTTTGTAGTTGTACTTTGTCCCATTTATAGGCCTCAGGATGAGAGAATAAGCTCTCTCCAGGAGAGGAGAAGGAGGGAATTTGAAGAGAAAGCCTCATTAATAGTTCATACTGATAAAACTGCTCTGAACCACTCTCTCCAAGAGAGAGTAATGGCTACAAAAACTTTACTCTTCCTTGTTTTATCTTTTCCATTAGAAAAGTTTGAGACTAAAAAGAAATCTCAGTAGTAGGGGGAAGAATATTTGAGGTGTTCTGTATAATGAGAAGGTTTGCTTTTTCTGTTTAGCACTAAATAAATAATAAAAAGATTATTAAAAGTTGCCCTTGTTATTTACACTCCAGTTTTGCTCTGCAGGGCAGCGAGTCTTTGAATCCTCTGATCCTCCTTCTGATCCTCCCTGCAACGTGACAAGTTTCCTCAGTGATCAACAAGCAGAATATATATCCATGAGTGACTTGCAAACATTGAGCTATAACGCATTAGCAAGCCACACTTTCTCATTTTCAAATTACCTTCTAAATATTCAGGAGCCTGATGTAGAATAGGACTTATCTACATGCCTCCTATCCACATCAGCAAGGGGTCTTATTTTGGGACTTTGGAAATGTGTATATACACAGGAAAGAAATGAATAATTAGTATGATGACTGCCAAGAAATCAGAACAATAGCTGAGATGCACAATGAGCTGAAGTGTCAGCAGGAGGCACAGAGAACAAGTAGCAACGATCACAGTTCATTTGTACGGACTCAGCTTTCCATGTCCTCTTGGGCTGGAAGATGGGCTGAGGAAACAGAGACTGTCCAAGTAGAAAAATCTTTAGGAAAAAAAAACATTTCCTGAGAATTGATTGCCCTGGAATGAAGGTGTTACTCCTTGCACAGTGGGAATGGAGCTTGCAAGGGGGAGTGCAACTTTTGGCACAAGCTCTTCATCCCCATGGGAATATCACCTGCAGACAACTCCGCAGCTTCCTCTGTGGTCCTTTCCTTTGGCTGTGGGGATCCTCAGCAAGAGGACAAACCTCTCCACCCACAGCTCTTGTGGACTCGCACGGGATCAGAGGAGCTTGCATTTGGTACGACTTTTCCATCTTTTAGTTTGTGGAGATGCTGCTTTTATTCTTTTCCTTGTGAATGAGGGAACAGTTTCTACTACCCTCTGTGCCACGGTACAGTGTCAAAACACAGACTCTGCCCTCGCTACCTATTAGCAGAGTTTGAATTAATCTATTTCCTTGAATTTGGAAAGAGCAGATGTAGGTGGCAGATAGGAATGATTTTTGAAACATCCTTTTCTTCCTCTTAATCAGAGCTGGGAAAGTGGCTGTGCTTGATTTTCTACAACTCGGACACCTTCATGTCTGAGCAGCTGGAGCAGCCGTCAGCTTGGTGAATGATTCCTCCCCTCCCCTCTTCTGCGCAGCTCCGTCTCCCCCATAACCCTGTCAGATGAACCTGTCTTCACACTTTTGCAATAGCATGGGGGTACTTCACTTGAGACCTCTTGCCAGAAGCTGCCAAACCCATGTTGTATCTCCCTAGATGGATTTTTTTGAGTGAAGAGTAGGCATTTCTTTCAGGGAGAGAGGCTCTGCACTGTGTTAAAGATTGCTACTGCACCAGTGTAGAAATGAAGATAAGTGCTTCAAAGGAGAAGTCAAAAAGATTTGCAAAAGCTAGAGTGAATCTTACCGCTAAATCATAACTAGCTGAAGTACAGGCATTTAAAGCGGCTTTAATTCATAAAGCAAATCAAAGAAAAAAAAAATGGAGAAAGAGCACTAAACTGTTGTGGGAGAATTACCTGAAAGTACTCATCACATTCATCCCAAGTTATAACAATTAGTGACAGGAATAAAAAGGCATCGGACTCTCCAAGATGTGTTGATCTGGTATATCCCTGAAAGACGAGTGTGAGGACAGAAATACAGCAATGACAGAAAACGGCAGTGGTGTTAGTTCTGCACTTGCCCCTTCTGCACAGCTCTGCAGGTGGTAATTTATTCTTGTATTACATGTTTAAAATGGATTATGTAAAAACTAAAAATATTTGCTGTAGGCATAATGTGCCTATAACAAATGATAAACAAATAACTGCATGAAATGGTGTGGGAATAATTGCAGATTTAGATGGCAATACCTGACCATACTAAACACATATATTCTTTTAATGGCATGATGTAACCCATCTGTAGGCACCCTTCCCACGCTTATGTCCTCAGCTGCAGATGTGCAACATAAACTGCAAAATATTTTGATCCAGCTCCTCTTCTTACAATGCTTCCCTAGCTTCCTTCATGTATTGAAGAACATGTCACATTTGGTAAGTGTTACTGGAATGGAATTGAGTATTTTTTAGCATAAAGCCACTGGTAACTCACTAACTTGCTGGAAGCAAGTTTTTTTTGTTTGTTTTTTGGTAACAAATACCTGTTCTGAAAAACAGCTACTCTGTGTTTATCTCTCATTGAAAATATCTAAACAGATAGTAGTGGTCTTGGCATTCTAATAATCAGGTGACATTTCACAGCTTAACACTTATTCTTTCAAGGGAAGATGATGAATTCTGTCCTTTTTTTACCAACCCAGGAAAAGCTTCACTAAAAATGTAGTTTTGTCTTAAATTCATGGAATAGTGAAAGATGGGGTGAGAAAGAATTTTAAAAGGATGCCTAGTCCATTTCTCTGTCCCAAAACACAGTCAAGTCTACTATGTCATTCTTTGAAAGCCTTTGCTTTAACATTCAGGTTAAGTGAGAAAAAGAACAGCGAAAAAATTACCCAGGGAAAAAATTAGAGACAAGACTGCAACAGTAAACAGACAGGCTGTCAAAGAAAGAAGGGGAGACATACAGGCAAGTAAATAATCCAAGGCCAAGTCCCACCGGTAGTAAATCAACCTTGAGTCCATTGCTTCTAGAAGTCCATGGTATAGAAACCACACAGCCCCCCTCACGATTCATGCTTTTCTTGCCACCAGAAATACTAAGTCTACTAAAACTAAGTTGCTTTCACCAAGAGGTTTGCGGTATGGATAAAATGCCAGGCAGGAGAATGTTTATCACTGGTACTGTGTTAAAAAAGGAGACCAAGTTTTGGAGGCAGAACAACTTTTTTTTAAAAAGCTGCAATTGCATAGAAGCATGGAATGGTTCCGGTTGGAAGGGACCTTCAAAGATCATCTACTCCAAGCCTCCCACTGTGGGCAGGAACATCTTTCACTAGATGAGGTTGCACAAAACCTTGTCCCACCTGACTTTGAGGTAGTTTCAGTGATGGGGCATCCACAATTTCTTCGGCAACTTCTTTCATCTCAAAGTTCAGTTTGAGGTATTAGAAAGGTCGTTTGCAGGGAGGAACCTCTAATGACGGAAAGATGGTGAAAATGTAACCATGATGAAAACCCAGGTAGAAGTTGAATAGCCAGGATTGTATCGCTTCATTAGCTTTTAGCCAGTTGTGCGTACCTGCTGGTTCATCTGGCCCTCAATGCTAAAGTTAAATCTCAGTGCAGCTCAGCACTTAAGTGCACAATTAGCTTTAAACATCTAATACAGGTAATGTATTCACAAAAAAAAAAAAATCACACCTAGTTCCTGAACAAATCAATCAAATGTACCATTCCTTTTAAATTTTCTATGTACAAAGAAATTGTAGCTATTAGCCCAGAGGGAATAATCCCAGTAAATCCATCAAATCTGAATGTAAGAAGGAGGGATATGTGAAAGGCACATCAGCAATATCACTCCTGCATCAGACTGAAGAGCTTTCTCACTAATGTCAGTCCAAGATATTACTTCACAGAATAGCTGGAGCCAGCATCCCTTTCAACATTACTCACAAAAAAAAAAAAAGTCAAAGAGTACAAAATAGCTAGGTATAATGATGCCACCTTTACAGGGGGGAAAACGCGGACATCTTCCCTTCTGAATGGCTAGGATCCCTAGGTAGAAACTAAGGCATAAAGAAGAAAATCAGCAATGAATTGCATTTTACTTCAGAAGAAGTGTCACTCAGGGTGCATATGAGCCTGCCAGGAGAACAGGCTAACATGGGATGGCAAGTGAGCCAACTGGTCTGGGATCAGCTAAGTTGCTTCTCCCTTTGCTGAACATAGTGCGGGTAAGGCTTAGAACTGAAATACTGTTAGGGGTTTTTTGTCTATTGTTTTTCTTGGTTTGTGGGTTTTTTTTTTGGTTTCGGTTGGTGTTTTTTTTTGGGAGGGTTGGGTGGCTGGGTGGTTTGGGTTTTAAGTGCTCAAAATAGCATACATTAGTCTTTCTGTACCCAGGCAGAGAGGAATTGCTCTCCCCAGCTCTACTGCACAGGCTTTTTTAAAAGACAGTTCCTCCCAACTTCTTTAAGCATTAGGCTCATTTCTTCCCTCTGCTTTCTGCTGCAGAAAAGTTTGTATTGGACAATATGTCCCTCCACCCAGGCAAATTATCCCGGCTGTACCACTTTTTTTGGCACCTCCTCTATTGCATCGCCCATCTGTGGAAAAATCCACATTTTTGCCCCCCACTCTAGTTCTAGAAGACATTGCTTCAGTAACTCATTTGTTGTTAACACTAAGTTTTATATACTGCTAAGCTAAAATTGTCGGTATTAATACTGCACAGAAAAGAAGCTGTTGTATATTTTGAATGTCTGTACTAATTGTTTGCACACTTTAGTTCAAAGGACTAAGTCCATGCCATATATTTAGCTGAAGGATATTGTATCACTTTTCCTTAGCTTCTCTTCTACTTCTTTTTCCCAGTATAAATCACTAGCAGTAATAGCTCATTAGCATCATGTTAGTTAAAATTAAAGCTTTATCACCTGGATGGGCTCTTTTCAATGCAGAACTCAGCCTCTTACAAGACCAGACGGAACATTAATTTTAACACCTCACGGAGAAGTGGCAGATCTATTAATCTGTGATTTTTGGAATAGCTATTTTTGAAAATGCACAGATTTTCATACATAAAAAAAAAAGTACACAGGACTGAAGGGCATTCATCTTGGAGCAAAATTCTTCTTAGGAGACAGGTGGATTAGGATTTTGGACTGCCAGCAATCCAATAGCATTGGAGACATAAGGGGATTTTATTCCTTTTAGAGTGATAGTTTACATCAGACAGAAATTTTGCCAGCGAAAACCTTGCTCTGTGAAGGGTCACCCCATTACAGCACCAAGGAATTGGGGTTGGCCAATGAGGTAAGGGTGGATATTTGGGAACAAGCCTTCCTTGCGGGGAACAGGAGTGGGTAGCAGATGCCATTGCAATGACAAGTGTAATGCCTGCCTGCACCTGGAGTATACATTTAAGTCCTTACGAGGCATGACCACCCTTCCCACCAAGTTGACAATGTACCTGAGCAGTTTTGGGGTGACAAACACATAAACATTTCATGCAACCACACAAGTACAAGAAGCTGAGGGGTGAGTAGCTGTTAACACCAGTTTAAACTGCACAGACACTGGCTGTGAAACCACAACACTGAGATGAATCCTCCTTGCATATCAAACCTTATATTTCGCGAAGACAAGAAATTATCAAATTCACTATGCATACATATATAGGTGTAATTAATGCATGCAGCTGAATGCAGACCTTTGATTAAGATCAAGCAAAACAGCAACCAGTTACTTTGGATCAGAATGAGTGAGCTAGCATTCTAATCTTGTTTTGAAGGGATACCTTGACACCAGTTTAATGGGACATTAATCAATTTTGTGCAGTCTTTACAGAGCAAAACTCCCAATAGCATCCGTGGGAGCTAAACTGATTGCTAGAGCAACCTCTTTCCCCTAAATGAACTGCAGAATCCATTACCTGTACAGGGGAAAGTGTACGGCACAAAAATCACAGGTCCAGTTGATTAACTTTTCAATTTATGCTAAATAAATTTCTTATCTATGATGTGTAAGATATTCTGCAAGGTGCTGAGAGGGCACCACCAAATTTCAAACTTGAATTCACCCGTCTGGGATAAGTAGTTCATCTCATTTGACATCAATTAGCACGTAAAAGACTCCACAGTGCTGAGAACCAGACTACTGGAGAGTTTGTGTTACAGACATTTCAGCACACACTCTTCCTCACGTTCAGGCCCAAGTCATTCTCCTTCCTGTTTTGATCCATAGCTCACTGCTCTGGAGGCAATCTGCAAAGCCAGGGTGGTTGGCTGGGACGCAGCAGCAATGCCAAGTCAAACCGTACAGCTTTTTGTCAGCAAAAGCTCACAAAAGTATCAGAGCAGCGGGTGTCTGTAAGCTCACAAGACAGTGGCAAAGACGTAAGAAGAAATGCTGTTATCCTTCCAGTGCTGCTGTTATCATCATTGCCTTTTATGTTTTATGAGAAACTAGAATCTTTTCTCCTGTGTTATACTTAGGAACACACAATGGCACAGTGGGAAAAATCACTACCCCAAAGATCTTAGTTTAAAAATAAGGAAATGAAGAGAAGGACACAAGCACCCCAGAAAAAGACATTGGTGCCACAGGTGACAGCAAGAGGTGGTTTCAGCGCACGTACTGATACAGATTTTATATGTACATACACACAGCTCAAGCACAAGAATTACATGAAGTACGATTCCTGCACATTTTCGTATTAAATTGAAATGTGGAACTGAGGTTACTTTCAAGATAGTTTGGGTTGCTGCTCCTATGACCAGGCACAGTACAGTGGGAGGAAATACAGAGGTTCCCAACAGAAGGAGAAGGCGGGCACATGAAAATAAGTCCTTGTAGTAGGCTATAAACCTCTGCCCAGACAATTTCCCAAACCAGAAAATCACAATCTGTATTAAAGCCCTGTTCTGAGCTCCTGGGGTTCAGAGAGGTTTAACACCTACCTTTGGGTTTGGGTTAGAGTTTTGCTTTGGTTTAGCATTTCCAGGTGGAAGATACCAATAACTCAACCAAATAAAAACTCTGGATGTTCTGTCCTGTGAGAATTACGGTAATAAACAAACGTTATATTAACTGCTTTGGTATTTCTCTGCAATGAGTTCCTGCAGATTGACTTGCTTCTTCAGAGGAAAGCATCTGTTGCCGAGGTTATCATGAGACACAAATTTTGCTCTCCTGTTCTAATATGACTAGGCACAGTCTGAATCACCAAGAATGTATTTTTACCACTGAAAATCTTTAGCAACTGTCAAAGCTTGTTTCAGTAAAATGTACTCACAAGGAGCTCACAAACATTCAGCCTGTGAAACAAGCCTGAACTAATACAATATGTGTTGTATTTCTAAGGGGAAGAGGAAGGCAAACTGTGACAGTTTACTTCACAGTTTAGACAATTGGGTTCTGTTTTATTCCATGGAGTAGCTGTTGCAGAAGTAGATGCATTTTAACTAGTGGAATAGCCCAGTCTGAGGAGACTGCCCTGATCCACATTAGGAGCAGAGCTCACTGACCTGCCTTTGCCTCAAACACATTATTATCTGCACTAAAACAAAACAACACAAGCAAGAACCCAACCTCCGATAGTTGCCGGGCCCTCAGCACGCTGCACATCCCACCTTGCACCTCCTGAGCAGCGATGCCAAGTTCTTTAAAGCTTCAATTTCACTCCATACAGGGCGAGGGAGGGTTTTTGAGATTGGTGGTTTGGGGTTTTTTTTTGGTTTTTTTTTTTTTTTTTTTCCTTTTTACTTTCAAGTGCAGGAACTGGCTAGCTATGGCATAGAGCTGCTGGAATGCTGCCTGGGGGACCACCACACAACGAGAAGAAAAATCAAGTTGCATGCAGTTAGATAGCAGCAATCAGTGACTTATCACAGAATCACAGGGTTGGCAGGGCCCTCTGGAGATCACCCAGTCCCACGCCCTGCCAGAGCAGGGTCACCCAGAGCAGGGGGCACAGGAACGCCTCCCGGCGGGTTTGGGATGTCTCCAGAGACGGAGACTCCACCACCTCCCTGGGCAGCCTGGGCCAGGGCTCTGCCACCCTCAAGGGAAAGAAGTTCCTCCTCAGGTTTAGGTGGAACTTCCTGTGCCCAAGTTTGTGCCCGTTCCCTCTTGTCCTGTCCCTGGGCACCACTGAGAAGAGCCTGGCCCCATCCTCCTGACACCCCCCCTGTCAGTGTTTGCCAGCGTTGATAAGGTCCCCCCTCAGCCATCTTTTTTCTAGAGTAAAGAGACCCAAATACACAGCTTTGCTATTAGGAAATAATCATGAACAGTCTATGAGAGTTACGATAATTCGAATACATTTTAAATAATATTATTCCACTCCAACATCTTAACCCGTCCTTTGTTTAACCAGCTAGAACACCCCAGCAAATGCTTTGCTCTGCTACAGTGGTTTATGTTGTATAACTTGTTATCACTGTAAACCATTGCTCCGTTAGCATATTACAATTGATGACATAAAGCTAAAGGAAGATTCTGAAGTCCTGATAGATTATTGTTCTAGTGAGAAACATTTACAAAACTGGAACTCATACATGTAATTGGTATCATTATCTCTTTACTGGGTAGATGCAAAATTTAATAATGTCTCCATAATAGCGTTCACAGATCTCACTTATCACCACAGATAATTAAACACAAATAATCCGTTATATTAAGGGAAAAAAAACAGCAAGATATTCTGTCAAAAAGTTGTCTTTAACTCATGAAATCTATTGTGTCCTTAGATTAGACTTATCATTCAGTTCTTTGTATTTTGTCTCTTTTTTAACATGCATTTCTATTGCTTTTCATTGGTTCCCCGATAAATCAACATAGTTACTTCGAATGATTTTTTACAGGAAGAACAGAACAACTAATCCATTGAAAATATTCTGAAGCATTATTCTAAAGGTGAATACTCACTTCGCATTACAAACCTCACCCTCCTCTTCCCCCTGTCCTAGCAGAGATGTCAAAAGGAACCAGCTAGAACAGACAAGAATCTGACAGCCCTGAATGGTGGCAGGAGGGAGCCGGAGGTGACAGCCTCCACCGCAGCACAGGTGGGGAGGACAAGCACAGCCAGGGCATTTTTATGTCCTCAGGACATATGGATATTTGTCACATACGTCTCCGGGCTGCGGGCAGCTACCACAGAGAGCCTTTGAGACAGGGAGCAGCTGAATGCTCTCTAGGATGGAAGAAAACCAGAAATAATTCTTGAAGCCATCTTCGCTAACCCCCTCCTGAGCTGCGCCAAGCACGGAGTGCCTTTTCTTCGGGAAGATGGATTGCAGGGTTACAAACCATAAGGGCAGACCTTCCGTTTCTCATTCTCCTAGAATTACGAATATTAACTCTGAAATTACTTTTGCTATGACTGTGTGATGGGAGAGGAGGGACTGTATTATAAAATTATAAAATAGACTATGTCTATTACAGACAATTAATAATGTATACAGTGCTCACAACATTCATATAACTACAGATTTATAATTCTGCTTCAAAAGCAGGAACAAGGATAACATTAATTTTTATTACTGAGTGAAGAGAAAGAAATTACTTGGAGGGGTTTTCTCCAATATTCTTTTGGCTTACTCAAATTTGAATTACACCAAAAGGGCAAATTTTAAATCAAAATGTTTCTAGGGAATGAGATATTTCAAAGTCAAGATTATTTTTTTTTTTCGATTCAAAGAGCAAAGATCATACACCCTTTCCGAGGTTTCCTCAGAGTTTTGTTGCCTAATATTTGTAACGACTGGAAACTGCTGTGAACAGCTCCTGGGGCAATAGCAGCACATTTCCCAGGAACAGGCGGTATCTGAAATAGGCTTATTTCCCCCCAAAGAAGTATACATGCATTTTTCATAAGTGGGAACAGGAGCTATATTGTGTGGCACTTTTTTTTTCCTAAGTGTTTGTCCGTGTGCTTCTGAATTCCCTTTTGCCTGCTTGATCCATATTTCATTTATATTCTTCATGAAAATAAAAGTTAAAGCCTCAGAAGTTACCCAACTTTTCTCCAACTATTTAGGGAGGTGGCCACACAAGTATGTGTTGCAATCCATTGGAAATTTGCACTAGAGAAGGCAGGACTCAGCCAGGAGAGAACAACATCAAGGACCCACAACTCCTCCTCTGCCAGTCCTTGTGCCTCCACCTTCCCCTTCATCTTTCTTCCTTCCCTCACCACCTCCCACTTCCTTCATCATCATTCCGCAAAGGAGATGCTCCTGCTCAGTGTGTCCAGTGCGAGCAGGATGAGAAATCTCTCTGACAAGCAGCAGTGTCAGGTCACCTCCCTGCCTTCGAACCCGTCTGCCTCCGACAGCCCTGGCTATGCTGAGGCATCCCTGGTGCCAGTATAAGGTGAAAATACAACTCCAGCAGGTACAATTTCGGGCCATAGAGCTGTTTTAATCATGTTATCTCTCACTAATGTCAGAAGAAATTACATGGCTAAATCCCCACAAGCTCATTTGAATATCTGAAAGTTAATTTTACGGTTAGCGCTGGGACAAAGAAAAAGGACTGCCCACTGGCACACGCAGAGCCTAACAGAGACTGGCAGGACACAAAAAGATTAGTGGCTGAAAAACACATCCCACTCCATTACTTCCCCCCGAAGGGTGACGATGCTTTTGGCGTGTGATCCACTACTGTGACCCCCAGAACGCACGAGCCTGCGCATTGCATGTACTCCTGCCCTGCTCCCCTCTAGGGAAGGACACGGACACAGGATCGTTGCAAGGATTTCTGTACACAAGTGCTTTGTTGCCTCCGAAATACTTGGGCAGCTCATTGCCAGGCTGAGTAACTGCCTTTGAAGGCAGCCTCTGACTACTCAGCTAATTGCCAGTGACAGAAGCATTACCATATCTCTTAGTATTCACAGGCAGGGCTCTATACAGCATCCCCGGTGCCTCCATCACCCAAAATAGCTCCACTGGCTGGGCTGATTTCTAAGACACCTTTTGTCCGGGGTGCTGGGCACCCCTCGCTTTCTGGAAAGAGCAGGGAATGGAAGTACCCCCGCATCCCCTGGCAGGTAGATCACAGGCACTCATGGGGATACAATGGGAGGTGCCAGACTATCTTATAATTAACAAAGCTTCTAGGGTTGCTTTTGCAGGGGTTTATTTGCATTAAGTTTTAGGAACTCGCATCCTTCCACTTGTGTATCTGCATAAGGTCACTGCTGTGCTCTGTCACAGCTGGGAGAGGCTCCCAGAGGCTTCCCACCTCAGAAGCCTCTTGATTTTAAGCTTTTCCTTAATGTGTGAACAATGCTATACTTTTATGTTTTTGACCAGTTTTAGTAATTATCCTACAAACATGCAGGACACTGAGAAAGGAGACAGTGAGCAGAGCGGCGACTAGAAACTCTGCATAAAGATGGCTTCAAAGGCTTTGTATGTCAAAATGACCAAACGTCACTGGATCAAAGTAAAGATTTACCAGCCAACATATAACATACTACTAAAATCAGTGAAGTCCCATATAGTTCTTAGAAGCACTGTGAATCCTGCCCTCTCTCTGCATCACCTTCTGCACACTTCGCTCAACAGTTGCGGGTTTAATGTCACCACAGCTGGGGAAGTGCTTGACATGCGACCATCAGTAGGAAACCAGGTCAACCAGAGCCTCCCTGGAGGGTATTTTTGACCCTTCAAAACAAAGTTCCATGGGATAACACCACTTTTCATCTCTAGAATAAGCACTACCTTCATACAATGGTTTCTTTTAGCAACTGAGGCCAGCTGAGCCTACGCCAGTCAGACCATATCTGACAAAACTTGACACTGAGTATTTGGAAAACTGCAATTCATAACAGTCAACTGTTTTTGCATTAGCTCAGGGAGAGACTGGGGAAAAAGGAAAGTACAGAATTGGCAGGTATTAAAGGAGAGAGAAATCTAGATTGGAGATCCATAATACACAACTGAAACATCTTTGGTTGATATGTTAGTACGTTTTCAAAAATTCTGAACTATTTATGACTAAAGCAGAAGTCTCTGTGACATGGAAGTGAACTGCCTCTTCCATTTATCATAGCACTTATTGCATTTCTGAGAATCTCTTCAATTCCATCACCCTCATCCTTTTAGCACTGAGCGCAATGGTATTGGAGTCATTGCTTGCAATTCAGGTCTTGATACATTTTTATTTCTGACCACTCTAAATCTGTGTTGTATCTTTCTGATATAACTTTTNTAAAAAGGACATGTTATCATTTTAAGGGACCATGTTCATAAATCCAACCTGTAATGGGCTTCATCAATATAAAAGCTACACTTAGCTGCTGCCTCTGTATTTCTAAAGCAGCTTGCAAACAGAGACCTGTTTGCTATTGACTCCTACCTAAAATTACAGCAGACTCTCCTAGAAGTCTTTTCCTTTGCACTTTAAAAAATGCAAAGAAACCCCCCCCACATTATTCAAAGAGCATTTAAATTTGAAAATATATCGCCTTAAGGAAAATCAGATACAAAGATGGTGATGTTCAGAAGAGTGAGGGGAAAAAAAGCTTTGAAAAATCCAAGTAATTAGCATTAATGGGCGGGAAAATGAAATAAAAATCTTGGAAGTGCCTTAAATGAATTAGCTTTCATTAGCAAGTGATAAAATTAACAGAACACTAGCAGGCTGCAGAAACAGTGTAATATCTACTACGTGGGTACCACTAAGAAGCAACTACTGCAGGTGTCCGAGAAATAAGAATTCTCCCCAGCATCTAGCATCCCTTCTTTTTTTCCTAAAGAAGAGACTTTTTCCTATTACAGACTTGAAATTGTTAATTATCCTCTCTGAACAGGCAAGGAAGCCTGATATTTCCAGGCTTCAGTTTCCACACATTCTTCCTGCTTATGGAAAGCATTACCTTACTTTGCAAAGTGTTTACTACAGAAGAAAGTGGTTTAATACTGATGTGATTTTTTTTTTGTTGAAGTTCCAGTTCTGCAACGACTCAAGAATGGGCATAACTTTATACCATGTAAATGGGCAAGGCATGCACTTTGGTATATCAATAATATGAAAGTATTTGCAGGATCAAATCACAAGATAGAAATTTAACAAGCTGGATGTTTGTTTTCCTGCTCACAAAAAAGTTGGACAAATCCACCAAAAGCTGGAATTCTCTCACTTGTTCCTTCGTGTCGATGCTAGCGATGATGTCAGTGGTTTTGCACAGAAGTGAGTTTGGCTCCACATGTGAATTTTAAAATCTTCCTCAGGAAAATCAGCGATGGAGGAAACCAGAGCAGAGCTTTTCACACATTTTTAAATGGAGACAGAGGTGGTGAAATTAACAATATTTGCTTTGTTCTTCTTGTGCTGATTAGACCAAACACAGAACAAAGACAAATCCATCGCAGATAATATTTTTCAACACTCACTGCTGAAACCATTTAATTAATTGTTCTCTTGGGGTCTATAACAACTTTTCTTAATAAGCATTTGAGTTCATCCAGAACTGATAGTTGAATCTGTTCGTTTGATCTGATATTTTTATCTTGTAAGTGTGGCTCCTGCTGTAGACTCTAAAGGCTCCTCAGTAATCTCTCTTTTTTTTTTTCCTTTAAGTTTATGGGAGAATTGCAGCCACAGCAATTGAAAACTACCGTTGTTCTTTTTTGAACAGTGATGGACTTCCCTTCACAGAAAAATTATCTGGTGAAGAAAAGAGCATCTGAGAAGTATTAATGGCATTTTTTCCAAGCTGAAATAAGGATAATCCGCAAGATCTTGTCTTCCTCTTTGCAAAGAGATGTTCTGAAAGGAGATCCCCCCCCACTTTTAGAGGTCTAAATACCTTCAAGAGAAGGAAAACAGAGATTGCCTTTTTATGAATTATTATAAGAAAATAAAAGTGGCTGATTTCCTGTCATTAGGCCTAGAATAAAAAAACCCCCACCACTCAATTAAAACATAAGATTTTGGCATTTGAATCATCACATTCAGGAACAAGCCCTCTAATTTCTTCTGATGGCAGGTTTTTTCCCCTCAGATAACAGCCAGTGTCACGTCTGATCAACACACCTCACGTCACACAGAAGATGTTTTCCAGTAAAGCAGCGGGCAGTCGAGCTTGGCTTAGTGCTGATGTAAATTGGCCACATGAAGCGTCGTTTCAATGCAGAACTAATCCAATGAGCTGGAAGTTATGAGAAATCCTTTCACGGGAGAGATTATTTCCTATTCTTATTCATAGAGATTGGGCCACACAGTGGGAACTGGACAGTCTTCAGGTTACACCAATTAGCACCTAGTTGCTACCACTTTGGTTTTCTGGTGTTCCCTAGCAAATAAGCAACACAGAAACATCAAGCATAAAGATTTGGCAGGCAGCAGAATGGCTTTTAGTGCTGGATGTAGAATGAAGAGAATGGCAGCTAGCTATTTTAAATGCTTTCCATACCAAATCTGCCCCCTGGTGTCATCAAGTTATTTCTCCTGTGTGTCCACTCCGGTGGAGCTGGGTGCATAGTTCTAGCCATCAGGAACCAGGAAAAGATGGAAACACTAGACTGCATGAAAGTATCCAGAGAAGCAGAAGGTTATAGGTGTGTGCAGATACGCAGTGAGAAAGCAATCACAAGTTGTCTGCTCTGATTTTTAGCTAAAAATCACCACTGTAAACAAGAATTAATATTTTTGTGATAATGGACTTCTTGCACTATATCCCTTTCCTACTATTTTTTTGGCCTAGTGAAATTTTGGTATAGAACACTGCTTTTTCAAGTTAAGGAAAACAAGATCACTTGCCTTTGTTAAAAGGGGGGGAGTCCTTCCAAGAGAGGTATGTGCTTTAAATTCCCCAACCAGTCCCACCAAAGCGGGTGTCACCCACCTGGAATATATTGCCCAGCTGACAGCATCCCAGAAAGAGCTGAGCTTTCCAGATATCCTGGTATTCTTTCAGCATGAGCAAAGACATTTTTAACGAGAGAGGTCAGGTGCCAAAATCAGGTGATTGCTAGTTAAAAAAACCTATTAGCCAGGAAAAATGTCCGGCCTTTGTGTAGCTTGTTGTTAAATGATCCAATTGGAGTACATCGTTTGTCATTATACAGAAGCGGTCTTTGTTACAAAGAGATAAAGCTTAGAACAAAGCTTAGACTGCAAGTATTCATCAAGGATGAAACCAGCCTATAGAAGTAAGAGCATTTTAATTTGAGGCACTTGATTATGTGGCTTTTACTTTTCAAGTATGTCATATAATGCACTGGAAAATGCTGTATCTGGGGGTGTTTTTCTATTAACATACAATAACCTCTTAATAAGGAGGGAGATCTCTCTCCTCTGATTTATTAACATCTTGTTATATTGGACTGAAAAGACCTATAGAACAGAGACCTTCTGCCAATACCAGGAATTATTTAGCTGCTGGGGTGTAAAGCAGTTATTAGATTGTAATTGGTTTGCTTTTGCCAAAAGGAAGCTGTTTGTCACAGTCACCTCCGCGTTAGCACAAAATTTGTAGCACTGGAGTGCTTTAAAGAAAACTATCTCTGCTTTGAACTGCTGCTCTTCTGCTTTGCTCTAATGGCTCTTGAAGCAATGAGAACCGGACAGTCCCATCAGTGGGTAGTATTCTACAGAAGTAATAAATACTGCATTGAATTCTGTTAAAGTAAATATGCAATAAACTTCAAAATTAATTCAATAATAATAAAGTAAATATTCAATGTGACAATAGAATTACTGCGCAGCATCCAGATGGATTTACACTTCCAATATGGAAACCAAAAAGTTAACAACAGTCAATCAGGTAATTTTCTGTTGAGAATTCACTGCTGGTCCAAAGCAAACGGATTCAGCTACAAAGCCAGTCACTAATGAGCTCTGAGCACTTACTGAGGATCAGAAGAACAGAAAGTTCTTACCACAGGAAAGTGAATGCAGCTAATACTCAGGAATTCTGCTGGATAAAGGATTCCTTTTACTTAGGCATCATCTGAGCCAGGTAGCTTATAGAGCAAGCAGGAAAATTGCCATTTTGTCTTCATTTTTATGGTGGTGTATATTGAATGTACTGAACACATGCAGAACCTCCGAGGGTTAGAAAATAGATAAAAAAGCTGTACAGAACTCTCAATTTTATTTTTCTACTGCCCTATTTTAAATTGTAAAGTGACTAGACTATTGAGACAATTACAGCATGTTGCTTGTTCGTATTCCAGAATGTTCCTGCTTCTTTTCACATTTAATATAGTGAAATATATGCACAATCACGCCGAGCAGGGTAATTGAAAATTAAACAGACAGAATTACTCACAACAGCAATATTTTAAATTCAAATAAGTTGCATAACATACGGTATTTATGACCTAGTCTAACAAAACGTTTTGTAGTTGCTTAGATGAAGCAGGTGCTTGCTTTCTGTACTGCTGGGGCTGCGCCTGTATTGTCCGAGGCACAGCCTCAAGAAGAAGTGGTGTGAATGACACTGCCAGACCCAATTTCCTTGTTTTCATGCAGGGAACAACAGCTATTGGGCATTTCTGAGTGCGAGAACTGTTATCAACAGCTTAAGCGGCATCTCCAAATACTGAGCAGATAGATACTACTGCAGTCTGATGTTAGATGTCTAATAGACATGCCAAAGCTGGGAGCAGTGAGTTCTTCTGAACTGCACAGAGTTTCCGGAGATCAACCCTTTCCAGCTCCTGATGCAGGAACTCAGCCCCGCTAATGCAAGCATCTCAACCACAGACACCCTTAAGGGAGGGGTGCTGAGACATCCCAGTCATCTTCAGTGACTACAAAACTGAATTCACAGATTTGAGAAGGGATGGAATTTTCCCCTGCAGAGTGACCCAGAACATGGAGTTACTCTTATTATAGGCTACAACCACCCCAAACAAGAAACTCAAAGACAACTCCCTGTTTGATACCTTTTCCTGCAGTATCAGAAGCAGGAATGTCTACATAAAGAGCAGGATTTGACACCAACTAGTGCGTTTTGTAAGCAATGATTTAATCTATCCTTGTTTGTATCCTTCAATATATATTTCCTATAAATTTGCTCATTCTAGAGATAATTCAGAGTTCTTGTAACTAAGATGCTACGCACACTTGCATATATACACCTTTTATACTTTAAAGGAGGTACTACTGAAAAAATCTGTCACACGTAGCCAAAGATTGCTTAAAAATGGAGTAGTCAGTAGAGCTGTCTATTATATTGTGAAAGGCTTTGGGATATTAGGGATTGTATCGAGTTATCAAATTATTTACTGTATTGCCCAGTGTTTGGGTACACTGCTGGCTGGTCATTGATTTCACTCTGCACACACAGTAACACAGCCAGGATTGCTGGGGGAAGAGCCATGGTTTTAGATTGCTGGATTTCAGGGACATGTGGGAATCAAATTAAAGAGTGTTAATTACTTTCCTCTTTAATGACAGGTAGCATTCCTCTGTCAGATGTTGCTCTCTTTTTCGAATGCTGTTTGATCTATTTGTGGGAAACTCTTTAACAGTAATGCTCCTTGGCTAGGAAACAATGAGATGTAGAGGAGAAAACTGATGCTCTTCATTAAAGTAATTTTCAACCTGTCTGACAGCAATAGGAATTCAATTACAGTCCTCCAGTGGCAATAAGCTCTGTGCACTAGATCTTAATTGTTCAACCATTAGTTTGCAATTTGCATTTGTACTGTAGTGACAGCTGACTGTTTCCATCAGCAGTAGACATTTATATTCATGAAAAAACAAATATATCTGTACATCTAGCTCAGTAAGGAAACTTTCAATAGTGGTAAAACAAGCTTATTTACTTAAATTATTGCAATAATTTGCAGCTCTTGAGTTTGATATATGGATTTCCTGTGCTGTTACAAACCAGAGGCACAACTGTGCATTCATAAAATCATAGAATGGTTTGGGTTGGAAGGGATCTTAAAGATCATCCAGTTCCACCCCCTGCCCTGGGCAGGGACACCTCCCACCAGCCCAGGCTGCTCCAAGCCCCGTCCAACCTGGCCTTGAACCCCTCCAGGGATGGGGCAGCCACAGCTTCTCTGGGCACCCTGGGACAGGGGCTCACCCCCCTCACAGCAAAGAATTTCTTCACAATATCTAATCTAAACCTCCACTCTGAGTTTAAATCTGTTATCCCTCATCCTATCGCTACACAACCTGGTAAAGAGTCCCTTCCCCATTCCATTCTGAGAGGTAGTTACAATTAGCATCTGTGATTCACTCATCCCTTAAAGAAATCAAGTGAAATTTAATAGGAAAATGTTTCTGTTATAGATAGTTATAATGTGAACACTACCCTTATGAAGAATGTATGTTATAAATTTACACATGTGGAAACACAGATAAGTGTATATTTGTGGGGGTGCAAACAAACCCTTTATCTTTTGTATGTGTACAGGGATAGTTTGTGCATGCAAGTGAGACAAGCACAGGTACCTGTAACTTTTCTCCTAGCACAAAGCCTTTCCCAGGCAACTGAGGTCAGTCTCTTTCTTTTATATAAACTCGAAGATTCATAAGTCTGGTCCCTCTGCAGCAGTAAAGGGTCCATGCATTCATTTCCTTAAGGATAAAAGGGAACACAAAGCAGAGGTGGAGGCAGGTAGAGAGCGGCGTTGCTGCAGCCTGGTCAGAGGGGACAAGCGTGGGGCACGCCTGCAGCTCAGGCAAGGGTCCTGCTCTGCTGGTGCATCTACTTGCAGGCCCCTCCTGGTAGATGCAGCACATCTTCCCTCTGGGGTGGCCACACCAGCTCTCACAGTAACACCAGTTATGTTATAAAAAACACTACACAAAGTTTGCTGGCACGGAGATGTGCGCAGTAGGCAATTCCCTCCAAGAAGCTTATAGAAAAGGCTCTGTATGCCAGTTATGAACATCTAAGGGGGCTTGTCAATTCATATTAGGTGCAGCACTAGCGAAATGCCATCTACTTGGTGACTGCTCGTTACTGAGCACAGGCAGGGTGAGGTGGGGCTTCACTGGTGGCTGAGCCTCCTGATGGCTGCAGTCAGGAGCTCCCCTCTCAAGAGCAGTGGGACAAAGCCTTGTCAACGACATGTTAACACAACAGCTTGTGGCCTTCACCACCCCTCCAGGTATTCATTAAGGCCNTCAGTGCAATACAGCTAACTAAAACCAGAAGTCAAAAAGTCAAAAAAAAAAAAAAAAAGAGGTGAGAAAGCACCAGGGCATGCAAAGCAGACATCAGTCCAGCACAGGTACAAGCTGGCAGTAACAAAGAACTACGTGATTGCAATAAGGCAAATGTCAAGACTAGGAAAGAAAAATTCACTAGCTGATCATCGTGAGAGAATTAGGCAAAATACCTGCCCTTACATCATCTTGCTTCGGCAACTTGCATCAATCTTCTCCCATTGTTTGTTTGTTTTGTTTTTAACCATGTTATTAAGAGCAGGGAAAAACAACGACAACTTGATGTTGTGTCCTGTAGGCAGCTGCCTGGCCCTGATGAATTACTGCTGCCTCTCACTCCACAAATCACTTCAAGGCACGCTGAACAAGAGGACCATTTGTATGGGAGGAAATGTCAGAGATTTCTGTCCAGGGCTAAAAATCCTTTTCCTTCCATGCAAATAACAGACTGAGACTAACAGTCTTGGGATGTTATCCAGCACAAGCCTCTCAGCCTAAAGATGCAGTGTGCCTTACCAGTCCCTAAGGAATAATTCCGGCGATGTCTATGTTTATGTGTTCAGGGCTGAGCCTGCTCATGTCAGCCCTGCAGAAGAAAGTTTCCACTTCATTATAGTTTTCCCTGTTGTGGACACTGTTTACATTCTTGATGTTTGTGTCAGATATATTCTCTGGCATCCTGAATCCAAATAGTATTTTCTCATGAGAGTTTTTATTTTATGGAAAAATTTGTACCTGCAACAGTAGGAAAAAAGCACCAGAAAAATTTTAGACCAATGATTTATTTATATTTGGTTTTGTTGTTTGTTTTTTTTTTTTTTTAACTTTTCAATCTTAGAACACATAAAAACCTCATTATTTTGATTCAGGCTAGTCTAACCCAACCTGCTTTAGTTGTCTAAGCTGAATCACACAAACAGCCTTGATTGGAACAGCTAGGAGTTGCAGCTGTGCTTCGGAAATGTTAGTTTAGATACTGCACATGTCTGTTTTCCTCTAAAGACTAGACAACAACTCGCAGCACTGGCCAGCACTGATTTCTAAGGCCCAGGCCCTGTTTTGCTTTATGGCATTATCCCTATTTTAAACTAAATTTCATTTTTAATTAGGTTACAGGAAGTCAGTTAAATCAGTAAACCGGAGGAGTGAACTGAGATAAGTAGCTGTATTTTCGGGATTTTTTTTTTTTCTTGCAGAAAAGAGGAGGTTCAGCTCCTAAATGCTGAGTAGATCATAGTCCAGATCTCGTTGCTGTAGAGAAACAAGTCAATCGCTAGTACACTGTCCAGAAGGAAAAAACCACCACCAGTATTTACCCGTGTCCAGCATAAATAAACATCCAGATAACTGGTTTAGGTTGCAGACTGTACTGGTAAAATATTCTTGGCAGTACTAATTATATTATCACCCTCCCCATAGTTCTTTCCTCACACAAGCAGCACAGATGGGAATCTTTATCACTGGAACAAGCAGTCTTGCATATGAGCAGTGAGAAACTGTATAAACATACGAGAGCACTGCAAGAGAATTCGAAACGGTAAAGGTGCTGCTGCCGTCTACATAATCACTGTGAAAAGGGAAAATCTCTATCAACCCGAGGTATGGAACATGTCAGATGTTACTGTCAGCTCCCGGCTGCCTGCTCTGAGCCCGACAATAGCAAGGAGTTGTAATGAGTGAGCTGAAATGAGAAATATTACAAGCAATAAGCTCTGAAAATCAATGGAGCGTGCACCCTTCAAGCCAGCCTGGTGAAGTAACACCAAGTGTTATTTCAGGTGTTATTACAGCTTTGTATGCAACATTTGTTCAGGCTGATTTTGTAAGACATGCCTTCTAAGCACTTCTCCCAACCCCAAAAATATACAATCAATGTTATTGTTGAGTATAAACAAAAAGGCCTGTTTGGTTTTGCTTTGTGTTCCTTAAAAATCATAACTCTTATCTCCCTCCTGCCATAAAACGAACAAACAAAAAGTGGCTGAATCAGGATTACCATTTAAGACAGAAAAAACTTGTCTCTGTATTTTCTTCTTTGCATAAACATAACTCTGCTTGACTATGCATCAAACATTTATCCCAGTGAGCCTGGGCTGCAGAAGACACTATCATGATTCATCATGCATGTATGTTTACTAAACTTTATAAATAGTGGAAAATAGGCCATAAATGCTGCTTTATTTTTTAAATCACTGTTTTGTCTCACCAAAAATGTCTCTAGAGTAGTAGTTCTAGAAATTCAGATGATGAAAATTAAATAGGCATGTGCTTTCCCTTTATGCAGCGAACTGTACATTGATGGGACACTAAATCTCTGAAGTGACAGGGGTACAACAAAGGATAAGATGATCCAAACTGCAGGAAAAGAGCCAGGTTTGTTTCACAGTCTTTTTCCTGAGCCAAGCTCTGCTATGCAGAGCAGCACTCAAAGGCACATGATCTGCGGTTCCCAGACTAGCAGGAACAAGAAAAGATCAGCTAGACTTTGTCTTATTTAAAGGAGCTATCATTCAACAGTATAATATTTTTTAAACATGAATTCTGCTTCAGCTGCTGCCTCGCAATGCCAGAAGTGAGGCATCGCTTGCCACAGCAGCTGAGGCTGTGCTCCAGGCATGGCCCCTGCCCGTCGTGGAGGCTGCGGAAGGATGGAGCGGCAGCTGCCTGCTTCTTCCAGGCAGCTCGCCAATCCATCAGGGCGATGCTAATGCAGGAGCAGACGGTACCAGCACGCCAGAAGATGCTCATCTTACATTCTTCCCCCCACTACTTTATAAATATACATATTGACAAATCCCCAAAACTTCAGTGGGAACTTGGGTAGTTCAGAGAAGGATGTCAGGATTTTTCAGCATCCAGGTGGTTTCATTTTTCCTTTGCTTCCCGCCCCAAAATGTGGGGGTTGAAGAGCGCTCTGCTGTCCACCTCTGTCGCCAGGGTGTTGCTGACCCGATGAGGAGACACCCAGAGAGCGCAGCAGCTGCTGGATGCACCACGATGTGGGTGCTGGGCTTGTGCTGTGACAGTGAAGTCTACGGCCACCAGCCAAATGTGTGCCCCAAATGTCAGAGCACGATAGAAGTGGTTCAGTTAAAGGCCACCACACAACAACAGGCTATGGATTATTAATCATTTAAATGGAAGCACATCCTACCCTTCAAAGCTCACTCAAATACCTTCAAAGAAAGGGCCAGATCCAAATACTCATCACGAGTTTCCTCTGAATTTTTTTAGTAAACCTTCAGGGTTTGGCTACATCCATTTTACTGAGGTCCTCTGCTCTCCCCTACTTCAGTCTGTAAGGGAAACTGAGGTGTTTTAGTTGGATTCCTCCACTTGAAAGAGGTGGTGAGGTTTGTTTCCATGGAGGAATGGGTTTCCTTCCCCAGACTGGATCATCTGCAAGCCAAGCGGATCTGAGTGAAAGCCTCCAGGTTGGCTTTTGGGCTGGGAAGCCCTATTTGAGTGCCATGCCTGCCTGCTTTAGAGCTCCTTTCACACGAGGACTGCACGGAGAAGACTTTCCGTGACAGACACTGGTGTTTAAGCACTTGGTGTGAGGTGGGGAGAAATGTACCGATAGTGTTAAGAACATCTCCGCTGGAAGATAGGCGATATCCCACACTGCAAGCTCTACCCATCCTTTGCAGCAAGGAGACAACATACTCCAGCTCTTTGACTCAGGACTGAACATGAAGTATGCGTCATGATCCTTTATATATTGGACCAGTTAAAGTTTATATTATTGTATTCATGACTCTCCCAGGTCAGATGCTAACCATTAAAGTCAAAGATTCACAAACTGAATTATTAACATAATTTCGGATTAAATCTTGAGATCACTTTTGAAAGCCTGTAAAATCTAGACTTTTATTCATATTCCAGAAAAAGCTGATGTAATTGAAATATAATTTGCAGTAATTTACTTCTAAAGATTTTAAAATAGTACAACAAAAGCCACCTTATTTTTCCTAGACCTCAGAGATTTGCTGTCAGTCTGTACATTTACATCACTGAGCAACATCCAGAAATTCCTGTCTGACTGGACAGGATGTTAAAATAAGCAGACAGGCAAGGTAAGCTTAGGATCCCTCGAGAGAGAAAGAGGAAGCTTGAGTTGCCTTTGACTGTAGCTTACTTTCACAAAAACATTAACTAAGGCCCCTGAACCACAGAGTTTCATGTTTCTTTCTTTCCTTTTCCAACAGCAAATTTCAGAATAGAGTAAGACATGTGGTTGAATCCACACATTCCGTGCACTGATACAGAAAATACAAATGCTCATTGCATGGCTAGTCTTCTGTCGCTGGGTAACAAAGACACAGGAGACGGGGCAGAGAAGGATAAAAATCAACAAATGCTTAGGATGCAAAACTCACCAGGGAGCGTGAGGAAAGCTTAATAATGCCAAGATTGTCTTTCTCTCACAATAGGTTAAAATTGACAACTGCTGTTTGGTTCTGCAGACAAAGGGCTAACAGAGATGGGTCTCTGTTACGGAGAGTTCCTCTATATGCACTGAAACCTCCAGCAGTTTTAATTAGTATTCTTTTGCAGCTTAACAGTTTCTAACGTCATAGATTATTTCTGCATGCAATGTTTCTTTGTTATTTAACTGAAGTCACTGTGCCTTGAAAGAATATGCTATGGAAAATACAATGGAGAATAATATATACAAGAGAAAGGAGGGGACTTCCATGAACTATTGGCTATTACTGGTAAATAGTCTTCCAAACCTCTAATGTCAGACCAGCAAGGAAGTAGCTTTGAGTTGTATAGCTAAAATTTTGCCAGCAGCAAATAGAAAACTACTCCTATTACGTAATTTTCCTAGAGAAGGAGAGGAAATACAGTATTTCTGCAAACTCAGGCACAATCAAAGATCTCCCCAGGACCAACAGCTGTAACGGCTTGGCTTTCCTTCATGACCGGCTTCCCGTTAAATTGTCAGGTTAAATTTAATATTCTCAATCCTTATCTTGCAGGTAGCTCTAGAACCTGGGTCTAAAGTACATAAACCAGTCTGCCTAGTGCTCCAAGAGAGACCTGCTTTATCAGTCTCAGCATAATTCCAGCCATAAAAGAAAATCTCGTGTCTGAAGAGCAGAGTTTTCTTGAGAATAGCCCACAGGCAGCAGAACAAGTCCCAGAGGTGCAAAGGGCTCCTGGACACCTTCCCCACCATCTCCAGCTCTGATGTAGCAGAACCAACTTGCCAGCCAAAAACAAGGAGCAGGCTGGTAATTTTAAGAGCATATAGCGCTCTGCTGCGTATGAGATTCCTCCCCATGGGAACAGACTGTAACGAGAGAATGACCCATACCCGCACATTTGAGCTGGGAGCTTGCAGGAAGCCGTAGCACCACGATGGAGAACAGATGGAAGAAGAGCAGGAGAGGAGAGGGAGCCATAGGTGCAGTGCGAAAATGGCTGGCTGCTGAGAGAAGGGAAATCCAGGGTAACGGTGGGTGTTGCCAAGTTCAGGTCAGGAAGACAACCAACAAGGAAAGTCTGCCATGAATAATTGTTCTCCTATCTCAGGCAATGCAACTAATATATATTTTACTGTCTATGAGCTCCTCCACTTGTACACTTTTCACAGTCCCTTTCTATGCCCTTTCTATATCACGAAGGATCGCGTCAGCAGTCAGGGAGGAATTAGTTTCATTCCCGAGAGCTTTGGGGGAATTTCACCTCATTAGCAGGAGATGGACAAACTGGAGGTAGTTCAGAGAGCACCAAAAATTGAGACAGATGGAAGGGGACTGGCTTATTAGGGAAGATTAAAAGAGCTAATTCTGCATGGCTTGGTTCAGTGACAGTGTCAAGGGAGCACAGACACTAACTATTAAGATTTTCAGGGCATAAAAATGAAAAATGGACTTTAGATTGTAAGAGTGCATGGAACTAGACCAAGTGAAAGGGAAAAGTAAAGATGCTCAAGAAACTGCTCTACCAGTTCAGAGTCAGTTTGTGAAAAACAAGCTTTGCATCTGCTACAAATGTACCTACCAAACACAGTACAGTACACTGATGAATTTGGCCTTCAGAAAAGCTACAATGGAGAATAGTTTTAACACTGCACAAAATTCATGTTTTTATGTTACTTGTTAAAAGAGAAATTGAACATGGAAATATAGATCTCTGTTCCAGGTAATGAAAACAGTACAGTGTATCTGTCATTGGGCGTTCCTAAAGGAATTTCTGGCTTCCTAACAGACCCAACATTTTACCTCTCACCTGAGGTTTGGTTTCTGTCTAATTTTCTTTTTTATTCCAGTGGTTTCAGCTGACCATAAAAATAAAAATCATAACTGGCTCCATACCAAGCATTTCTTGTACAATTTACAAAGATTTGGATCAAAGCCCTTTTAAACAAAAGGAGCAGCTTGTGTCACCGAGTGTTGAGTTAGGTTATAAGGCCATTTCTTACGGCCTTAGATTAGGTCAGCTAATCTAACAACCTGGAGGTGACTGCCAGTGTCATTTTCCTGGATGTCAGGACAACTCCACTTTTAACATTAAAATCTCAGAAAATGATTCTGAAGTGACTGCAAGAAGCCAACATATCTCAAATATCAGGAAAATATCTCAAATTCATGGCAAGCCTGCATAATCAAGTATTCATTTTTAGTGCATCTGTTGTATTTAAGAACACTACTGCACTGTGAGTTTATTCCACAGAAATGTTGCCTGCTTTGCTTTTCCATTTATAAATTGAGACCATTTATTGAGCTTTTAGCAGACTTCTGGCATTAAAACGCCGCAGCATATATCACATATCATAAAATGCGTGATCAAAGGAGACTACCTCCTACTAAAGTTTCTTTTCTTCTAATCTTCCCTCCTCAGGCAAAAGCCTAGATGAATAGATAAGTTAGTCCCATGAGATGGATGAAACTTTGATAACAAAGCTTATGCTACTTACACTGATACTCATTCAGGTTTTCTAAAATCCATTTATACAATATGATTAAAGAAACACAAAACTTTATCTTCTTCCAAAGTTCAAATATATTTCGCCCACAAAATAAAGGCAAGATTACATCCCGTATGTTTTTTTTTTTTTAGTGTAGGAAAAGCTTCAATATTAACTCCCATAATAGTTTACAGGGGGAAATAATGTAGAGGTAGAAAATAATCTTGTATTTTATGCATGAAGATAGGCCAGTAAAATACAGCAAGGCAGTCAAGGATATTAATTTTAATATTTTTGAATATGTAGCTAGAAATCAATGAAAAAGCATTCCAAAGAACATCTGATGCACTTGAATAACACATCTGCCAAGGTGGTCATGTTGCAGTTTCCCAAGAAATAGGAAAGTGAAAATTTTATGTACCTCTTTGCCTCCTTCTGATCTTAGAGATGTAAAAACTAGTCCAGAAACTGTTATGACTTATTTTTGAGAAACATCTAGGAGATTTAATGCTCTTTTAAAGACAGAGGCACAAGGGACAGAATCGTGGGACTTAAAATCCCTGCCAGCACTTTTAATGAATAAATACACGCCTTTTTGTTGTTACCATACCAACATGCGCCAAAGGTGGTATCCTTTTATTCTACAGACAGACATGCAGAAAACCCCCATCTACTGATAAGAATTAAAATTAGCTTTCTACTAACTAGGTAGAAATACCTACAAATTGTCTCATCAATTGTACAAACTTTTGCTTGAGGAGGAAAGCCATTAATTTGGGATCTTTTTGGTTTTTTGGGTTGGTTTTTTTTTTTTTAAGTAAGGAAATTATCTAAAGAAACAAAATGGAGAAGGCTAGGAAGATTTTTTTGTTAGCCTTTGTTTTCTGACACTGGAGAACTTAAGAAGCCAGGAATGAGCCTCACATGTCTTACACAGTGGCTTTCCACTGGCTCACACCCAGCCTCCAGACTGCAACCACCACCCAAAGCAAAACAAACAGCTAAACTAGAAGATAAAATACCTCCTGTATGTCACAGAACAGCCAGTGCCACCTTTGGCACAGGAAAGGTTCAAAGTGCCTACCCCACTGATTTTATTATTGTCAGGGCTGGTAGACATACATACAGCTCATTGAAGCTACAAGGAGGTGTATCCAAGGGACACATTTCTTTGCAATTTAAAGAAAAAATCTATAAGGATATATATATTAAAAGTATTCGTATACATATGTAAACGTGCATATACATTAACGGCACTACCCAAACAGCTCCTTGAACAAACCAGCCTCTCTCTGTCTCTCTGCATACTACAAGCTCCACAAATGCACAGTGACCTATTGGGAGAGAACAGATTTCTGCCTGTGTTTTCAATTGCTCTCCGGCTCAGCAGGTTTATTATTTGAAGTCTCATCTATATTATTTCAATATCCTCCACTGTGCATCACCAGGCAAGTAGAGACATCTTTTGCTAGTGTGAAAGATTTGGCCTTAGCACAGATCCTGCAAATTCGTGGTTTTTACAGTGGCAGACCTGACTCTTGACACAAGCTGCAGACAAGCCAGCTCTAGTCAAGTATTCCAAACCCTGCCCAGGTGATAAAGTACAATAGCTCTTATAAGGAAAAAATAAAAGGAAGACAAGTGCAGCCCCCAGGGATGCACCCTGAGGGCTGTTAGTCAACTGCCAAATACTATCAGCTTCAGTCCAACCTGAACCCAGCAGTTTCTTCATCCTGGGGGTAGTTTTTAGGAAAACAAAAAACAAATTACCTCTTCCAGGCTCGGATTATCGGGTTGCAAGGAAACCTGGCATTGTAAGAGGATTTGCACTAATTACATAAAGTATCATATAAAAGAGCGTTCAGAAAAGAATAGATTTGAAAGCCAGAAGGTTAACATGCACATTGATTCTGAACCTCTCACTATCCTGAGTTCCCATCTAGAAAAATGCAGTCAGGATGCCTAATAAAGACACAAACCACAATTACTTTATGGAAATGATTACTTGGCTATGAAATGTTTTCAAGTTGCCTTCCACGCTCGTTTAAATGACTAGTGAAGTAAACACCAGGATCAATAACCACGAAACTTGGTCTTGTTTTTTTAATTAAGAAAACTGAGACAGAACCCATCCATAATTTGTTCCTAGCAATCACAGGGGTGATTGCAGTCTGCCTGCTTTTTGGGCTGACAAGCTCATTCCTATGCAGCGGGTGTAAAGGAACATTTCCTACATATATTCACTTTAAACTGCTGCAGAAGGTACTCTGCAAACACCTTATATTCATAGGCACAGTTTACCAACGCACGTATTTTTCATCTCAGTGAACACACACTAACTACTGAAACTGGAAATATGCTTGGTTTAGGAAAGAGTATGATTTAGCAGAAATTTGACTTTGCCAGATTCACGTAAGTGCATCCCACGGTGGAAACACGCATGGCTTTGGTGGCAGAGTTTGGCCATATGTGATTTTATAGCTCCGTGTAACAGAGACATCTATGAGAAGAAACTGCGTCCCTGTGGGAACGTGCAGGGTCAAGAGGAGATGTGATAAAAGCCTGCTCCTTTTACAGCAGGCTGAGAAAAGCTAGTTTAGCCACTGCAACAAAAGAAAAAATATGTTCCCTTTTCCAGCAGGGGCTCAGGATGTAAGTACACAGAGAAAGGCTTGACTGCACCAAATCCTCGGGTCTCTCCCTCAGTCCCAGGAGAAAAATGAGCAGAATTAGTTTCAATAACCCATGCAAGGGAGTCCCAGATTTTTTGAAACACATCCAAATACTGAAATAGCAGCAAGGAACCAAAGCTCCGATTTTCAGCAACATAAACCTTACTAAAATACTATAAAATGTTTAAATAACACAGCTTCAGATTTACCTAGCTTGTGCTCCTACACACCTTGAAAAATATTAGAAATTGCCTGCTTTGATAAAGTCAAATCAAAACATGCAATAAAATCAGAAAATTCCTGCAAAACCTCCTGCTTTCACCAAGATTGTACTTTTGGAAGTAAGAAGGTTTTCGTTAGAAAGTTTAGATCAATTTGACAAGTATCACCTATACTGCGTGTATATATGTCTCCTTGGATGACCACCCTGCTTTGCTGAAAACAAGAGTATTTTCCCCTTCCTTCTCAGTCTCTGGAGAAGTAGGACCAATTAGTGAAATGTTGATCCTACTGAAATCAATGAGAGTTTTGCCATCTGACTGTCCACACACACACACACACACCCACACACCCTTTTCTTCAAAATTTGCTATGATTACACAGAGCTGATTCTCTAAATGAATCCTCCCCACAGGGAAGATCTGCGGAATAACACTTATGTTGTTGCAGGGACCCACTCCTTTAACCACACTAAGGAAAAACAAGGTAACTTGCAGACACGTATGTTATTCCACCGAGGCACAGATGAACACCTATATAGTTTTGGGAAGCACTGGGAAAGTTTTCCCACTTCTTCCCTTTTTTTACTTTGCCTCCAAGTCGTACAGGAGCAATTACATAGTGCCCACGGGAATAAAAACTCCTTGGAGAATGTTTGTTAATGATTGGGAAAGCGGGGGAGGAAAATGAGTACAAAAGGCACTCAGCTGCTTTCCCCATATGGCTGTTTTTGCAGGTTTATTGCTTAAAGTACAAACAAAAGGTACAGTAGAAAACACGTTGTATTATGACAACAGAAACTGCGTCCCACCTTCGGTTCTGCATTGATTCACGTTACTCTGAGGCCACATAATAGCAACCTAAAGGGATCTCCTGCTGCCAGACAGTGTCTACATGAGGAATTCTTATGCCCAGACTGGATTTAAAACCCAGAGAAATACACAAATCAAAGCAAGAATCGATGCCTTCGAGGAGCAAGTGAAAACCAAGCATTTTTAGGATTGAGACCAAGATTTACTGCCATTCTAATCTTGTTTAAAAACATGTTCCTTATCATACAATTTAAACCAAGTTGGAAAGACATCATGCAACTGTAAAACTAACCACGAAGGCAAAGGAGAAGGACTAACAAGGCAGATGCATTATGAAGCTGGCCCATCCTACGTTTGCAGCTAAAATCCACCAGATGGCTCAGTGCAGAGAATCTCTGCCTGAGAATGCTGGTTGAGACTTCCAGGGCATAACATCTATTCCACAGGAAGATAAGACGTGAAAGGCGAAAAAACAAAGCCCCGCTTCACCAAAACCCAAACACACCTGCTTGCTCTGCTAGGGCCATGTAACAACAGGCAGTTTTTCAAGTCTCCCCTTGATACCATGAAGTCCCATTTTGAAGCTATTAGCACAGAACCTTCATCCTCGATAAAAACCCTATTTCAGGAAGTATACGGAGAGAAAAAAAAAACCCTGGAGAATATGCTTCCTGGCAGAGGTTATCCTGAGTAAATAACACATGCAAGTGATTCTGTGCAATTTAGCCTTGTAGCTTAATAAGAATTGGAGTTTGAACAACTGTCCAGGAAACATCCATAATTTAGGTGTGGGAATTTTCCCTAAATATCAGAAAAACATCATCAGAAGAGCAGCATGTCCCACAGTTAAGTAATATAAAGCACTTTTCTTACACATTATTAAGAATATTAGTTTATAGTGGCTATCAGCACCTTTGGAGAGCATGGTTTTGAATCTCAGAGCCAATAAAGTCAACAGCGTGAAAGGAAAACGGTATCTGTCTTACTGCAGAGAAAAACACAGGGCAGACAGAATGAAGGATAGATGCATAGAAGGTATTAGTTTTTTGATAGCTTCTGAATAACAAGTAGCCTGCCTCACTTGACCACAAGGAATAAAACAGTTAGAATATAAATGCTAAATAAGAAAAAGACTACAATGTGGCATTTAAGAGTTATGGTACAGGCTGCATGGATTTGCATCCATTGGGATTGATGGACACTTAAGAAGTCAAATTCTTCATTGATAGGACAGCTCTAGGGAAACCTGTATTACATGGAGAAAGAGACGGATGGGGGGCGGAGGGAGGGGTGTGTGTGCTAAAAATTGTACTGGATGGAGAATCAGAAAAATATGCAAAAGAAAAGGAGGAAAAAACCTCACTGTACCAGTGTACACTTTATAATGCCAGCCTGTCCACTTGGTAAATAGGTGGCAGCTGCGGCCCTTAAGGCTGTTTTGCACAAAACAAGAAAACAAGGCATAAAAATACCCTGCACCCAGTAGCGGGAAAGAGGCATTCCTCAACCAACACATCCTATAACCATCCTTACCTATTTTTCTTGTCCTGACTCAAAAGGTTTATAATGTTTTTCTAGAAAATATATGCCAACGACTGCATTAAAACTCTATACTTAACTGTAAGAGCCCTGTTAACACCAAAAAGCAAGTTTTGCTCATATTTTCTCTTTTCTAGACACAGACAAGCCCCTGCACTTATAATGAATGAGTGTTTTTGTTCAAAGTGTGCTTTATTGATTAGCCACTTTATTCAAGAACATCATCAGAAACTCATCCACTTATTAATTTCAGCTTTATAAGTTATCTTAACACTCTCCCCTAGACACCAGTTCTTCCTCAGGCATATCTGTCATTTCTGTCAAGAGTACTTCCAATTAATTGGCAAGAGAACTTAGGAAGCACTGACTTTGGGGAAAAATGACACTGGCATGGATTTATGAATTGCAGTAGAGATACATAAAGTAATGAACAGCAAAACCCAGGTAACCAGGTGCTCCTTGCACCAGGCCGTGTCAGCATTGACCCAGCCTACAAGAAATTAAATGCAACATTAAGAGAAAACATTGAAAAGAAACAGTACATTACATGATGCAAAATTAGACTGAAGGACTCACATACACATCCTGACAGCGAGGGCAGAAGTTTGGAAAGATTACAAGCAGTGAGCAATACCAAGTAAGTGGGGAAAAAGCACTAGGGCTTATCTGTTCTGGGAACAGAGGCAGTATATTTTGTTTATTCTGTTTTACATAGTTTTAACGAGCAGGACGAACACCGTATTATAAAATACGTGAAGGGCCACACAGATTTGTTCAAACATCATTCCCAATTGAACCACATGCACCGAACATGCAGGCAGGTCACTGCTATTACACTCACTAGTATTTATGGTAGTCCATAGGATGACGTCAAGTTTAAGACCTGACCAGAAGCCGAAGCCCAATGCTTATTCTCAGTACGACAGCTCCTGTGGACATTGGGCAGAGCCATATAAAAGATTGGGTAGAGGCCCTGAGCGTGCTGGCACACACATCATCATCTCACTGGGCCAGGGACAAAGCTAGCACCAGTCTCTCCTGCTCTTCTTTGCAGCTACTGGTCCCCAAAAACCCCAGCAAATCCCAAAAAAGCAGCAGCAGAAAGGTTAGGAGGACAGTGGCAGTAGCCTTTTAGCTTGCATTGCGTACTAAATTTCAGCCTGACTCAGGCTCCTGCAGCTAATCCATGTTTGAAAATGCCACTCCGACTCATGGTAACGGATTAAAAATGTCAGGACAGAAATCAGCCCTGCTCCCACTCCCTCAGCTCTGCTCCATCTCTCCACTTGGAAAGGGGCAGAGAACAACTTGGCACAACTTTACAGACAAGGCAGCATCCTACTTTTGATACCAATTTTTGTCTTAAAACATGAATGCAAGTCATCGCTACTTCATGAATATTTACTCTCAAGGAATTCAGTAAGTTCAATGAATATTTGGCAGGTCTCAGTCAGCTATTATGGCTGTTACACTTCATATATTAAAACACCCAAATACTCAAATGCAGCTAAAAACACTCGTGAGAGTCATTGAAAACCGGCTTGGGACTACATTCACTGATTCCTATTGAGGCATTTGCAGATTGACTAAACATCACAAGCTAAGAGAGATAAAACAAGCTTTTTAGGTCTTTAGAGTGAGATCTATTCAGACTTCTAGATTTATGTTTAACCATAAAAAGTATTATTTTAAGGAAAGTAGATATTTACGCTTAAAAGGATGCCTTTCAGAGGTAAGTTTTGAGAGAAGCAAACAAAACTTTTTAATGACAGCAACGTCAGAAGAAAAATGCATGCTTCAGATGTCTGTGTTGTTACTCTTAACTAGGAATAAACTACTACTGGCTATTGGAATAGCTGGAAAAGAGGGAGCAGCTGGTATATCTGCAGAGCTACTGCTGCACACGCACACATGATTTATTGCAAGAACTGTGATGAACACCATAAAAGCAAAAGCAGGGAACAAAAAGCAAAAAAGAAAATGGTAGATACTGACTACTCAGGGGAATTTTTAGGCCAGGAAACGATCTTCTATATGTATCCGTGTATTTTGAATAGAAAGATCTATCAAATTTTTCAATTTTCAAGATCACAATGGGGGGGGGTGTGTGTTAAGAATTTCTTTGGCATACAGATAATTTATATTTGCATAAAATGGACCTAGGAAGTCACAGCTATGAGGCCTGAATTATGGCAGCATAGGAAGGTGGCCCTCTAAAACACTTGATGGATGAAAACACACGAAATAGTTGACAGCTGGATAACAATCTTTTTCTTGTGCAGCATCATTTTATCATCACCAGCTGCTTTGTGAAGTAGCTTTTAGAACTGGCTATGCATTGCAAATCTTGTAACGCTTCTCAGGCTGTTAACTCTCTGATTTACTTACTCATCTGAGCATCATCAATGAATGCTGGAACATATTGCTTTGAGAATTTAATAAATTACTCTATGATTATAAGTAATTCCCCCACTGAATCCAGAAAGCTGGTAAAAGAAAAAGCAAAAAATGCCTTTTTTAACACTCATTTTAGAGGAACCTTTTAACATAGGCAAATATAGGATTGTTATTCTACCTAATTTTATCCCTATTTTTGCTGGCTCCAGCAGCTCTCTCGTGCTCCCTGCACCTTAGAAAAGCGACGTGGGAACACAGGACTGAGAGGTACCTCCCAAGCCCTGGAGTCCTGGCCTCAGGCGGTAACTTGAGTTATTACTTCTATAAATTAAGTTTACATTAAAATTCCTGTTGGGGAGCCTTATTCCAGAACCTCATTCCTCAAAGCCTGTTTCTTCTTTCAGAAACCCAAAGGTCCATTTAGCTGATTGACAAGAAAGCGTGCGGCTGCGACAGCTCCATGGAGACTCCTGCGATCACCCAGAGGAGCAAGGCAACATCCACCACCCCACACCAGCCCTTGTCTTCACCTCAAAGGTAGTTTTGTTTTTGACTTGTCAGCCCTTTACTTGTTCAGCAGCAGCTTCCAACTGCTTAAACGCAGAAGAAGCAGGTGTACAGATGCCTTTACTGCCATTTTCTTTCCCAGCACAACTCTTTGCTTCTTCAATGGTATATTTTTAGTCAAGACAACACAATGAATGCCTGAAATTAAGCCAGCTTCCAATTTCTTCGTGCACTCCCTTGAGAAACCCAAACATTCATACAGACTAGATCTAACAAGCAAGCACCTGATAAACCTGCTTCATTATCACTAATCAACATTCAATGTTACTATTAAACGCATGCTCCCGCCTTGGAAATACACAGTAAGTTATCAGCAATACTGGCATTTCCAAACACCAAGAAAAAGAGTAAAACATCTCTTTCTTTTCATAAAAAATACTTTTGTGCTCCCGTTAACACTTGCAATAATTCAGGAGCATTTAAGGTCTACAACATATAATATATTAACAGCCATATGAACCTGCAGACCTAAGAAAGCTTTGCATCTAGTTTGAAAATTTGTCAAATCACAGTATCACATTACTTACTGTCCTCCCACATTTTAAATCAACTCCAATAAGGCTTTTGTTTAAAAGAAACAGTCACTCAGCCCCTGCTTCCAACGGGAGAGGACCCCAGGCCACCACTTTGAAAGAGGCATGCCTTTTTCTGCAGCAAGCTCCCTGCAAAGATCAAAATACCTTCAGACTACACTGAGGCTTCATTTGAATACAAATCAGGATAATTCACTTTGTAAGTAGAGAAAACTCAAAAGCGTCTAGCTGAGAAGAAAAAGAGTTCCCAACCCAAACCAGCCTGCTCACCTGGTCCACGCAAGCAGGTCTGCATCTCAAAGCTTGGCAACATGCTGGGCATCCAAATGAGCACTGGGGCCAGCTCCATCCTGCACCACCTAAAAGCCAGCTCTTCCCCAAAATGGTGCTTTTGAAGCAACCTCACACAGCCAGCAACACCCAGAAAAAACCACCCACAAGGCCTCCCCAGGACACCTGTCTTGCCAGAATTAATCACAGGTGCCTTCTCCACAGCTAAAGGACACTTCATGGGCCTTTTTTTTGGTGGTTTTTTTTTTTGTGTATGTTTTGTTTTGTTTTTTCCCCCCTTTAAAGCCTCTGATTCAGAAAACCAAAAAGCATATTTCAATATTTTGCTTTCTGCCATGTGGATATGCTGTTTTGTTTTTTTTTTTCCCTGTGCATGAGCTGGGGTTTTGTAGATTGTTTTTCGCTAGATGAGGTTACTGGAAATCCTTAAAAGCTGTGTGTCCTTCTAAGCCTAATGTGCTCAAAGAAGGGTTGAAAAGTATCTTGGGAGCTGTTATTGAAACAACATCTTAGCAGTACCTATGCTGTATATAGCTGTGCTTCTTACTCTGCTCATGCTGGGCCTCCAAAAGGCTTGTCAAGCAGAAGGAGAGAGCAATATACTTATTATGAAAAAAAAAAAAAAATGCTCTTTCAAAGGAAAAACTAACCCCCAAACCATTGAGTATCAGATAGTTTAGTCCTCCCGTTCCTGAGCTGCAATGTGATTAAGAAGCTCAAGGCCATCCGTGGTACAGGTTTGAGAGCTTGTTTAGAAACCCACTAATTTGCACAAGTGCTGGTACTTTGAAGGAAACTTTACAATAAACTTGAAGCATGTAAGTTTCTAATGAAAATTGCACATTTTAACTTCGAAAACTCCATGGCACAACACTCAATATACCAGCGTGATACAGTACTGGAAATGACTACTCCAAAACTTAAATGCTAGATGTTATTCCTATGGTTCCTTAAGGCTGATAAAAAAATATAAATACATCTAATGGCAAGCCCCTGTAATTTTGCATTTATTAGAGGAAAGAGGGCCCTGGAGCAGGGAAAGCTATTTGGAGGCTGGCACAGGAGCAGAAGGCATTTTCTGAGCTGCGAGAGCCCGTTGAGTAGCTGCAGCTGGCAGGTAATCAAGTCCTGACATGCTTTAAGGAGCCACTGTAGCAGCTTGGTTGGAGACTGCCCATGTGGCTGTAGAAATGAAAATGATAGCTGAAAATTAGACTGGAAAGTGACATTCTGCTTTATGGCCTAATTCAATGAAGAATTTAAAGATACATTTAACTCCCAATACTTAATCTTTTAATTAAGCATGTGTTTAAGTATTCTGTTGTCTAATTTGGGCCACAATTCCATCCTTTAGAATTAAGTATCACCTGTGAAGAGGGGGTGTGATGTGAAGGATTTTGTTATATGTTTGGTGGTTGTTTTTTCTGGGGCAGAGGGAAGTTTGGTTTGGGAGAGACTAGGAGGAGAATGATAAGCTGCAATACAAGCATATAAATGAATAATTGAATTAAGCTTTTGGGACCTCACGGGAAATCATCAGAAAGGTTTTCCCACTGAGTTTACTGCATGTTTAGAGACTGTAATACTGCCTTCCCTTTCCTTACCTATTGAAGCAAACCAGGATATTTAGTTCTGGGCTTTTTCACATTGTGTCCTCCCAGTATTGCTAATGCAGTAAAGCTCAATGGCACATGGAGTACACAAAGCCCGAGCCCACTCTGTCTCCGTCTGACTGGCAGGAGCAGGAAACCTGTAGGGTTGCTATTTTCCTAATGTACAATTAGAGCCAGCAGGCTGGAAACAGATGGTTATGCCGTGGTAAAATTATTAGAATAAGATGTAAACAATTTTCATCCAAGCTATGTTTTGCTTCCCTGTGCAGAAGCAAAAGGAAAAACTGGAGTACAGCCTGAACCAGGCTTGTTCACTGCGTTTTCAGTGATTTTCTCCAGGCTGTTATCCTGGGCAAATCTTAGGAGGAAGGGAAAATGTAGTATTTACCCAGAGGCAACTACGAGTAATAAAACTAGTCCTGGTTCTGGAGAGGATGGTAAATCTTGCTCCTGACTTAAAAACTATTCAAAGCTGAGAGTGCAGGTAGCTTTGCTTTCCACACATTGTCTTTATGATGAACTCAACCAGATTTATGGTTTTAGTTACAAAACTGTCAAATTATTACCAAGAAAGGTAGAAGGTGGAGAAACATGGTTCTAATTTATTCTCTTGACCTAAATTCACCATGACAATACATTCATCTAACTTCTAATGGAGTACAAAATAAATTACTCTAATGTAAAAACTTAAAAACTGTTCCCTGACTGATCAAACAGGAGCTGCAGCAAGAAAGAAAATGTGTGGAATACCCCAGCATAGAGAAATGTCATCCATCACACACATGACTGTTTGCATTTTGAAAAGCTTTCAACTTGGTCAGCTTCTGATTGCTGCTTCTTTAATTGCCTTAATTGGGCTCTTTCCTCTGGTGTATATTGGTGTCTTTCCTAGCTGCCAAGGAAAGTAAAGCTTGTCATCTTCCTGTGAACAAATGTTTATCTTGCGCTGCCCTAGAGCAGATCGGTTTTGTCTAGTTTTCATTTTCCTTTTTTTTTTTTTCCCCCTTCCAATGATTAATCTCCTTGTGCTTGATTATTTTGTGCTTTTAATTTCTACATGAGGTACGGTGGGTGGTAACATGCCAGTATTTTGGGTCTTAGTAATACAAATATGGAAGAAAATCCACAGTAACTGAAGAAAAAGGCCCAAAATGCCCTTCAGAGAAGCACCATTTTTTAATTAAAAAATTTCTTTTAGTAAAGGCAGGTCTTGTATATAAGAGGAAAGTAGCAAGGTAGCTGCTACAGTTAAATTTTCAAATTAAATATTAAATACTAGTGGGTTTTATATATAATCAGTTGGGTTTTAGCTATAGAAAAGTATATGATTTCCAGTATAAAGAAGACAAATTAATCTCTTCAAAGCCTCCTCTACAGCAGAATGGTCGCCAAATTCTTTGAAAAGAAGTTCTGTGAAAACAGTGATAGAGTTGACTGCCCAGACCTGTTCCATGGCTTAATCCTGCCGCCTTCTGTCCAACTTTGCTTGTCCGGCGGCTGAAAAGGTAAAGAGCAGAGCTGAGACTGACAGCGGGTGTAATTACACGTCGCCTTTTCTCTGAAAGCTGAACTAAAAAGAAAGTATTTTTTTAAAAGACCAATTCTTACTGAAATGGAATGGAATTCAGCAGTCAGGTGCAGGCCTGGAGTTCCCCGAGAATTAAAATGTCATATATTTCTGCACACTCATTCTAGCAGATCCCACTGAAATGCAAAGAGCCCTGCCTGGAAAATGCCACTTTGGAGATCTGAAAGCATAATGGTGTGTCTGTAAGCCAAAGGTGTCTACCGTCCTCCTTTCCGTGCTGTTTAAAAAGTATAGAATCAAAAAGTAATGTAGTGTTTTACTTGCCTAGGAACTTGATTTAGTATTAAATTACAGGAGCCACTTCATCATTTCATAATGGGATGGATAGATAAATGAATAAATAGATGGTCTCTTCTACTCTGACCTATTATATTTTGCTGAAGTCTGCCAGAGGCTTCCAATCCCTAGAAACTCTTTTCTGGGACATCTCCAAATCTATAAGCATGTGGAGACACTAATTAATGTAAAAGCTTTACTTGCAAAAGCAGGGATACTAAAAATCTGTACCAATATTCTTTTTTTTAGATCTTACCACATTATTCGGTTATAGAGCTTCTATTTTACTAGTCACTGTGGTATTTGCTTCCATTTCAAGCAGCAGAAGCAAAGCTAAAAGGCAGTTTTCAATAAAATAACCTTTACTAAGTAGGGTTTATTTCTTAGTTGTATTTTATGAAAATTCTGCAATAGCCTCTTGTATTGGGTCTGGCTGAGATGGACGTTGTGCATGCAACCATGTTAAGTTATTTCAAAATCCTCATATTAAAAACTTCATCTCTAATTATTATTAATAATAAATATTTAGAAAGCTCAGAGAGTGAGGGGGATGTCTCACTGTCACAGCAAGCCCTAGAAGGTCTGAGCAGGTCTCGAGCCCCCTGGTCCCCTTCTGCCCTCCATCCACCCCACCTCAGCCTCACTCCTTGCACCTTTTCTTGACTCCCGTTCTCACCCTGATCCGTAGTGGTGAAGTGTCCTGGCAAACCTGAACCATCAAAGGATCCCATGACCGAAACCAAATTCCAGCATTCGGTTACAGGCTGCCCAGGGAGTCAGGGACTCTGGACCTTTCACTCATCCCTCACATCTACAGCAAATTTCTCAGCAACCCAGGCCCTTGACTTGGTATCACCTCTTGCAGGAAAGATATGTTTTTAAGTAGTCATTTCTTTTTCTCCCCTCTCAAAAGCAACTCTACTTTCCCAGAAATACAACATTCTCTTCCATAGACTTTTTTCTTTTTCTTTTTTTTTTGTGTGTGTGATTTTGAGACCAATCTTTACAGTTTTCTTCAGTTTCATTAACACCGCTTAATGAGCTGTGCTGGATTTGCAACAGTCATCTGTTACCCAACAGTGTGCTTTTTCTCATTTTTTGGAAGCTGTTAAAACATTATTTTTACATAAATATTTTTTGTGATAATGGTGGTTTAAAAAAAGAAAAGGATACTTGACGAATATTTCTACTATTTTTTCCTCCCCACTTTTGTCTGGTGCTTACCCAACCAAGCCTTTCACAAAGCAGAGCCCTGGGAATCAGTCCCTGTGATGAATCACCCTGTCTTACAATGCTCAAAAGTCCTTCTATACCATTAAATCAGGCTGATGATCCAGATTTTCTGATATATGGCTCTGTGCTTCAGCTGAAAATAGATGAAGTCAATAAAGTTATCCCAGTCCTACAGCCTAAGCAAAGGTGATGTGTGCTGGAGTTGAAACCAAGGTGCTTGACAATGTACTTTTCCAACGTCTGGGGTATAATAAGGTTTTTTTCTGTTGTACTCATTCTACAGAGGGAAAATGAAAGTATAAAGAATGCACCTGAGGAATTAGGAATTACAGTTTAGCCAAATATCAATGTTGTCTGTTGTTCTCTTGAACACGTGAGGGGGATGGAGATGAAATTGCTCACACTTGTGTCTCTGCAGTACAAATTTGGAGGGTTTCTGATTTTTATCTTGCAGCCTGTGTGAGTGTGCATGATATCAGAGTACCTCAACAAGCTGCTTTCAGCGTGGCAGTGCCTGTAACCACTTTGGTATCTGGGTTTATTCGTCTTGTGCCTCAAATTGCAGAAGAGTAGTAAACAGCCTTGTTTGGGGTCAGTGATACTAGCAGTGAGGCAAATGTAATTACTGCTGAGAAAAAAAAATACTACTGTAAGAAGGAGAAAATAAAATATGTATTTTTAAATAGAGCAGAGACTCTTAACGTTCACACAAAAATAATCATTGAGCAGCACTAGATGAGGCAGCAGTTGATTTCTAATTTTAAGTCTTCCATTAAAAAACCTATATACCAATTTAAAAGAGGAATATGCATTTTGCTCCAAGTATTTTCTTTTTTCTTCTATCTACAGTTCCCATTTTTTCAAAGAAGGGTGTGTTTACTTGAACACCATGTGTGTACTGGTGTGTAAAAAGTGGTTGTAGCTTTGGGCTGTTCTGCTTGTACAACAGACTTGTAGAACTGGGACGATCGGTTGGGAGAGCTTCAGAACTGGAGTGATTATACGAGATAAAATATTAATATTGTTCTAACTTAATTCTCTCAGGTTTCCTAGATGATAACTTCAAATGACAGGTTTACACCTGTGAAGGAACACAGAGCTTTAGTGAGCGTCCAGCTCCTGGAAAGGTCACAGGCTCTTTGCAAGGAGACGGCGAGGTTTTCTCGTGAGGGCTGGTGAGGAGCGGGGAGATGCTTTTCCGCAGCGCTCGGAGGAGAGTGAGCAATTAGTCAGACAAAACCGAGTGGCCTGAAAAGCCTGTCAGTCTGTGGTGGAAGCTGCTCCTCAAAAGCAGACGACTTTGCTGGGGTACCTGGTGCCTTTTACTGCTTCTGAGGCCATGCAAGACCAAGTTGCAAGGAAATATTGCCTCTACTCTTTTCTGTTCACGTTAAATTAAATAAAATTATACTGAGCAGGTAGCTGGGACTTACTTTATATTCATTCTAAAATTCATCTCCGAGCCGGTCAGTTTTACTATTTCTTTTATGATATATCTTTAAATGTCATCATGCAAAACACATCGCTGCTGGAGCTGCCGAGAGGATTGTTTTCAAGAGTTAAGACAGACGGGCAGGTGAAGGAATTAGCTATTGAGACAAGTCCTGAAGAGGAATGTACTAATTAAAAATCTGAGGAATTACTTCAGCTGAAGTGGTTTTCTTTGCAGAGAAACAAGTATTCTCTTAAGAAAACTGATGATGAGCTGTAAAAAAGAAATACAGCTCATCTTGTTTTGTGATGTTTTTATTTCTAATATGGTCCCCTTCCAAGCAATTTTCCAAAGCTTTTACATTTTATGGAAGAAAGATACAATTTTGATATGGGTGGAAGTATAGGAAATGGTACTAGGACTAGGACAGAGTTACGATTATGATTTTGATATATACATGAAAAGCAAACAATAAATATCCTGCATTTCTAAGAAGGCAGTGTTGTTCAAGAGGGCATGCCATCCTGTTAATCCATATATTCCTCTCTCACAGACATGAATTTGCGCTCACAGAATGTAAATAAAATAAATTACACCAAATTTATAATGTTTCCAGCTTTTTGCTATTTAAACAGCTGTATTTCATCAAGTTCCACTTTACGCGCGTGGGGAAATGAGTAACAAAGTCCAGAGGAAGAAAAGAGTGGTCCAGAGTGGACAGAAACATCAGGAGCAGGTTCCCTTCATACCCACCGTGCAAGCACTCGAGGGAGGGACCCGCTGGAGCTGTACCCACTCCCATTCCCTTCCATGTTGGGCTGAACATCGTTAGAAATGGAGTTTCTATGGAGTTCCCATATCACCCTTTGGTGATGAAGATCCAGCAAGACTGCCTTTTGGGAACAGTGCATATTTAAGCTGCAAACCAGAAAAAAAAAAAAGGAAAAATAAGTGCTGAGTCTGCTTTGCTTGTGGGCAGTGTGTGGCGGTTATGGAGAGCTGGTGTGCAGGACTGCCCAGGGATGGTCCGTATCTGAACCCCTGCCTACGGGAGGGTGCTGGTGTTGCAGCTCATGGGCTGACAGCACATACACATGCTGGGGAATGACTGCAGGAATACTAACGTTATGGGTGAAGACCTATAACAGATGGGTCTTTACAGATGGTAGATGACATTTCTTCCCTTACCGGTTCCCACTGAGGTCCACCAGTAAATGTTATGGAGTGACGCTGGCCTTCCTTAGACTATCTTAAAGTGGACAACTTTCTGTATGGTTTACTAGATCCAACAAAGAGAACTTGGCCCCTAAATGCCTATGACAGAGCATCTTTCAAGAATCATATTAATGATGTCCTGAATTTCAGGAGAGGAAGTCCTTATCTAGGGCAGAAAAAGTCTCACAGGAAGATGGTGCTGAATGTGAGCAATTTCTTCTGGAAAAACATACCGTGCTGCATAAAAGGCCAAACAGCAGCAAAGGAGAAGGAGTGAAAATATTCTTCTTTTCTCTCATCGTATTTCATGTGCTTGTAAGGGACAGTCGCTGCCTATGGCCTCTTTGATCATCTACCTTGCTAGTTTCAAACTGGTAGGGTCAAAAAAAGTCTGATGCAGAATGACTTGACAATGAGAAATTAATTGAGGCTTTGTCTTATCTGCAGCTGCTGAACCTTAGTGAAGTTTAACAGACCTATATTTTTTTTCTACGGCACAACTGTAGATGAAATAATGTGCTTTCTCCTTTCACTCTGATTATGGGTAATAGCAAGAAAAATACAGCTTCTGACACACTTTTGCGGGAGCCTGAGGCCAGTTGATTGACAGGACTAGTCACTGGAAACAGAAATTATTTACTGCAAATGAGTTTTTTGCCTGGTTTTACATATCACTAAGGCAGTTATTCACTGAATTAAAAAAAAAAAAGTCATATCATATGGGTATTGAGACAAAGAAGAAATTGAAAATAAAAATCTTTTAGAAGACAAATAACCTTGAAAATAGATTGGTAAACTCTTTCTTTTCCAGCTGTGCTCTATATATCTTCCTTAGAGTAATTATTGCTATATAAGCCAACACAACAACAACAATAAAAAGTAGCTGCAATTCTTCTCTATTGTGCCTTAAAATTAGGAAGTGTGGGGTTTTGAGAAAGACACAATAAAGCAGGATTGCAATTATACTTGTTTTTTATGACTAAGTGGAGTAACAAGAAAAAATTACTGCTATTTTCCTAACAAGAGATAAGGATAGAGAAGGGACTAAAAAAATCAAGCTTAGTTAGTGGATGAACATGTGATTGGGAACAGGAATTGAAGGTCTCATACTGGTTCTGAGTTGCGGCTTGGTACAGAAAGGATTCATAGGGGATTCTGCTGTTTCACAGCAAAGTTATTATTTTCAAAAGAATAAACAGAAAAGTGTTAAAAACAGGATATTGCATAGCACTATTTCAGATTAATTTATAGCCTCCTTAGAGGATGAAAATACTACTGGTAAGAAAAGGCAGCGATGTGTAATATGCAACGTTCTGGTTGGCCATGGGTGGGCGCATATGTAGTAACTTTCCAGTTTTCAAAGACAAAGATACCTGGATTATTTCTGCCACTTCTGAAAAATACTGGTGGGGAAATAAATACTAGTAGGGAAAAATTAAAAAAGCTTTTATTTCTTTTTATTATGGATCTATTTCTTTGTTTGTTTTGCTGAAGGTCCACCATACAACTTTATATAGGTAAAAGCTTGTTTTGTGTGTGGATGGCTATGTATATTTTGTTTCTTTTTCTTGGACTCTGTGTTAGAATGACTTTGAAATTGTGCTTTCAGCTTTATATATATGGATAGTAAATTTTTTTTTTTTTTTGCTTTTCTAAGCTGTTTCCTTTGTTTGCTGAGAATTTTAGATGCTATTAATGAATGGCTAAAACATGTCCCTGACAAACGTTTGTCACCAGAGGTGAACTACTGTGTGCTCTGATTCTTAAACAGGAAAAAAAGTGTCAAGCAATGCAAACATGTCTGTCTTTGAGGTTATTTTGGATCCTGCAAACTTCGTGCATTTTATTTGTCAGTTATGGCTAAGTGAATAGAAAAGATTACTGCTGGTAAGCTTCAAACTTATGCTCTTCAGCTATAGATATTGGAGTTCCTGTATGGTCTACCTGAAATTTAGGGGAATTCAGTCTGAAACTTCTTGGGAAGCATTGTTAGGCACTGATACCGATAGCAGAGAAATCCCAGCGGGTGCTCACTTTGGCAGGTCTTTATTCTGAGAACTGTGATTTAGAGTTTGAATGGCAGGTTTAAGTGACTGAATGAGACTTGGGCTATGGCTCTACTGATACACACACGCTGTGTGTTCATCAAGTCAGCTCAGGACAAAGATTGCCCCTTTAAGTATATACAAGCATTTTGCCAGGGAGGTACTACCCTGATCATGTCTGTTCTTCACCTACGTTACAGAATTACTCAGAATCCCTTTGTGCTCCTGAATTGAGTTTATGTGAATCTCTCGGTCAGTTCTCACTGCCTTTCATTCATGTTCTTCCTCCTTTTATACTGTTTTGCTTGGCCAGCTAATTCCTATGCTCTCTGGAGCTCCTGGGCACAGTTTTCTCTTTAACTCCCTCCCTTTTTTGCCCCCGCAGTCCTTATTCATTGTGTGGTGCCACCTGTACTTCATTAATAAATATTCCGCACAAAGTCCTCCTTTCTATTCTCTTCTCACGTTATGGAATTACTATTAATCAGTCTGTCTGTGATACTCATTATTCATAAACAATTGCACGCCACAGAGCTGAAAACAGGCGATCTATCTTACTCAACATCATCCTAGATCTTGAATAAAAGAGAGATAACAGTTCAACATACTCAGGGCTTCAACAAACAAGGGAAAAGGTGGAAAAATGGATCATCATATGCTCTAGGAATTTTCCATTCAGGTGCCTGATCCCAATATTGGGAGACAAGAACATGCAATGGGCAGAGGATATCAGAAAAGAAATCCTAATTCTTTCTTTTGAAAGAATTAATCTTCCAGTATTCAGGAATATTCAGTTTTGGTCTTTATTTTCCATGCCTTCAGCTGTCTGCAAGCACAGTTAAGATAAAAACCGTCACGTTATTGTGGACTATATGAAACAGCAGGAGCAGAAAGCAGAGAAAAAGCAGATGCAGCTGTTGTACCCACAGCAAATTAAAAGGAAATGAAGGCTGCTTGTAGGCTTTGTACCAGCAGCTTATTTTCTCCGTTTTGCATTTGTTTTCTCAATCTCACTTTACTACATCTCCATTCATATAAATAAGTATATAATTTATACAGACAAACTTTATAGATCTCATTGTATAAAAGTTACGCTCCAGAATTTTTACTACCTGGGTTCTATAGAATTTGGGTTCTATAGAAGTAGGTGGAAAAGAATTATTTATTCAGAAATGGACTTTCACAACCAGAAGGGGCTAATGTCTTGTGGATAACTTCGAGGTAAAGTCTTTCAATATAATTTTTTGGTATATGAATTTAGTTGATTTCCTTTTAACAAAGAGGCTACCTCTGAATTTAGCATCGTTTCTTTTCAAGGACCTAGCAAAAAATCCCTAGCTTTTGAGGCAAACTCTTGTGTTTCAAGGTTTTAAGTAGACATGTTTAACCATAAAACCTATTCTTAGCGAACAATCTCAAAATGCAAAGCTGAATCACCTGCCTCTGGAAGGTGTGTGGTGATTGGTAGCCTTGGTGAGCCAAGCCTTGATGAGCTTTGGTCTTCCAGGCTCTCCAGCTGGCAGGGGGAATGTCAAGGTTGTGTCTATTCTCTTTTCCTTGCAGTCGGCTTCTCTTCAGAGCTACTGGGTGGCGAGCTGCTGCGAGATCATGCTTTCTCAGGTAACAACCTGACCTGCAAATCTCTGCTTTTATGAATTGTAGAAGGATTTGGCTTGTGTCTGAGAGTGATAAGAGTATTGATTATTGAAGGGTGCTATGTAGGATTTCAAGAATAGTGTTGGTCTAATGTTGTTTATCATTACACGTGAATGAAGATTGAGTTCTAGTAACTGAATTAACTTCTCTGTTTCAAATGCATTCATTTTACGTAGAGAGGTGGGATACTTATGGATTCTTATTTTACTAGAGTGATGGATGAAAAGAGGAAAATCTTATGCTAAAGGGGTTTAGTCTGAAGTTCTAATCTTTACATATGTGTAGATGTTAATTGAATAACTGCAGCAAAATTATGTCTAACACAGTGAGTTGCGTGATCTTTTTAGTGGTGGAAAATGTTTACTAATGGTAGTGGTTAATAATCAATGCTTAAAATTGAAAAAACCTCATGAACAAATTAATCTACTTTATTTTCTGTCTGTCTTTGCTTAGTTATTGTAAAACAGTACATTAAGAATCCTGCATGACTGAAAAAAAAAAAAGGCAAGATACTTCTAGAAGACTCTAAAGGACTTAATATTTGGTTATAAACTGTGACTTCACATGAAGCATCATATTTTCTATATTTAAAAATCTCTGACTTTTGTGGTGTCCTTACACTCATCTTGTAAACAATGAGTATTGTTCTTCATTTGTTAGATATGAACTCTGTGTGTCATTGTTCTGATAGACAACCCAGTTATTAGATTAATTTGTGATGGTTATTATTTAATTATTATGCCTCATAAATACTTAACATCTTCAAATAAGGAAATACCCATTGCCATCCTTGGAGCAATTTGCTCTGATAAACTCAATGAATTTTCAGAAATTATATTTGTGGTAAGCCATTTCTTGTAAAATTATCAGATGTTTTCATCTCCATTTCCTTGTTCCTGGTCAATTTTCACTTGGATTCTCACCACCTAGATCTGTGCTACTGATGCCAGATTGCTCTCTTGCAGAAAAACTTCTCCAATGATTACAATAAAGTCCTAGGGTCTGATGTAACCTTCATCTTTTTTGAAGGAGCATATTCTTAAAAAGCGTCAAAGAATGAAAGCTAACTTTCTTTTCCCTGGTAGTCTAGTGTTTGGCTTTGTGATATTTGGCTTAATTGTTCTCTGTTTAAAAAACGTACAGCACAATTATACACGTTTTCTTGAGGGGTGAAGTTATGTATCCTTTACTCTTCATGGCACGTTCTCCGCACTTTCTGTTGAAATAAACTGATGCGATATCTGTCTGTTAATTCCAATAATCTTTCCCATTTAAAAGAAACTTGTTAGAATATATATTCCTTGTAAAAATAACTGTTCTAGTTCCTTCTGTATCTAAAAATAGAAAGCAAATAAGTTTTCAGTGCTAGATTTAATGAATGTTACTAGTCTCATTTTTTGATAATAGCCTCTTTCTAAGAGCATGGCTCTGTAGCAAGTCACCGATCTTCTGTTCCCTGGCGATTACACACTTGTTTCTTACCTGCTTCAACCAGATTGTGGTTTTCAAAATCAAAAAAGTGTACTAGAAACACCTTTGATCTGCAGGGACAATAAAAGGGAGAGTCAATAAGATGGATCTCAGAGAGGATTTTCTGAGACTCTTTTTTTTAGTCCAGGAAATGCTGGCAGCCAGACTCTGATTTGACACAGCATTAACTATATATTTAACTGAAATCAGGAAACGCGTAGTTAGTTCATCGAGTTTAGGACTTAATAACAGGAGGGGGGGAAAAAAATAAAAAGAGTAAATAGGAATGTTCCTCTACGAAGCAGAGGAATTAGCAAGATTTCATGCTGGAAATACATTTTACACACTATACATACACATTATATATACATTACATACTATACGCACTATACACACTAATACTAATAGACACTATATATATATTTTATATTTGAAGAAAACTAGGTAGGCTCAGGCAAAATGTTGAGCTGTTCCCTTGAAATGTCTTCCCAGCTGTCTTTGGTTCTGGACTGATCTCCTTACTGCTTCCCATGGAGTGTATTGCTAGGAAATTTTGAGCCACAGCCGTCCATGTGAGCTGGCGGAGCTGTAAGGAATGCTCTCCTTGCGTAATTCCAGAGCTAACCTGCTTAGTGCGGAGAGCCAAAACCGAGTTGTGAAGTAGATTGAAATGTCAAAGTACTCAGAGCCCCGTGGAGCTCCCGCAGAAGAGACTTTTGCAGCAGAGGATTGTTTTGACAAAGGAGTCCTGCTGTGTGAAATTTGCAGCTATACCTTGTGATGAGTAACCACATATTAGAGTCAACAAAATTCATTGCCTTGTTCAGATCATGAGACATTAGCAGGGAATATTGCTCTAATGCCAAATTGTTCTTCCTAACAAGCGTGCGTTTAAAATCAATATATTTATATGAAAGGATTGGCCTGTTTTATGAGCTTTGAAGTCCATTCAGGAAAGAGGACCATGTTTCTGAACCCGAAATAAGAAATTCAAATGCAGAATGAAGTAACACGTACAGCAGAAGCCAGGGGCAGTATATGCAGCAGAAAGAAAAACAAACAGAGCTGAGGTCTCCTTGGGATCTGTGGTGCAGCTAATAAGGCGAAACATGTGGTAATAAACTGTGTCTGATTTCTAAAGAAGTTGATACCCTGAATTTGCAGCAGTGACCCTGAATAGTGCAATCAATGAGGAGTCTGATCTTCCAGCTGAATCTATGCTTTGCAGTGAATTTTAAAAATATGTTTTCTTCATTTCTTTTGAAATAAAAAATGGAAGCAATCTTGACATTGATCAAATAAGAAATACAAACATGCATATGTATTTTCTTGCATGGTGGTTGATTGAGATTGGGAGCCAGGAAATAGTTTATCTGCACTGAGAAGTTGGAATCACACTTGGCATTAATCTTCTCTTTGATTTACAGAAAATGATGAACTCAGTACTTCATGGAGAGAAGAGTAGATGAATGCATTCAGTTTCTTATTTCTTTGGGGCTTCCCCCCACCCCACCCCCCAGCTTATTAAGGCATAAGCTATAGCAGGCAGCTCTGCCTACACCAAGAACATGGAGAAAAATCTGTTCAGAAAGAAAATGTCTTCCCTGAGGAAAGGAAGCAGACTTGAGGTTCAGAAAAGTAAGGCACATATCATATAGAGACATCAGGTGTGTCAGGGATGTGAGGAGGAGCTGCAGGTTCCTACAGCGAATAGTGATGTTGGTAGCTCCTCTCCAGCAGTGGCCCTCTGACCTTTCTGATGGACCTCGGTTATCAGGAGGTGCTGCTGAAAAGAGGGTTGTATGGGTCTAACCATGGCATGAAGTGAACAGTGTCCGTATCAAGTGTGGGTGCCGGTCCCCAAAGTCTCATGGCTCTTGCTCAGCAGAGCCGTGAAACAGGGGAAGGGCTAAATGAGGTGTTGGGGCTCTCCAGACAGGCTCACTGTCCACACCATGCCGTGGAGCTGTATCGGAAGCTCTGATCTTTCACAGATTCAGCTGTGCAGGGATAGATGCTGAGCTGTGTCTTGAAATTTCCTTTTTCAAGAAGAGCAGATGTGGTGAATCCGTTGGGTCAGAGCCCAAGTGCTTCTGCTGAGGGAACAGTCCTGGCAGCCAGTGCAAGGTCTGGTGGGTGGAAGGGACATTCGCACACTCTACCCCGAATGCATTAATGCTATTTGGGGACGTTTCTAGCAGCATTGCCCCTGGATTGCAACAAGCCTTTAAGATGGTTAAACGCACAAGGAAGTGGTAGGGGAGGCTTGGTCAGGAGGCGTAAGTAAAGCGGGTGTTTGTGCAGCAGGAGAGGGCATGAAATGAGCACGTTTCCCTATTTGCCTCTGGCCAACAAAGAGACAGCTGTGGCTCTAATTTACTTACAGCAAAATGTGTGCACGGCTTCACATTACCCAAAGTTAGGGTGAACTTTAAGTTTTCTGTAAACGCCTCTCTCTCAGGTCAGGTTATGGGCTTCTCCAACATTATTCCAACTCCAGGAAAATTCATTACTTACCTGACTGCTCAAGCTGCAAGCTATCACCATAACAAATTTCTCTTAACTTTGTACCTCAGGTACAAGTGTTCTGGAGGAATGAACTATTATTATTTTGTGGTTTCAATTTGGCACTCAAGGAAGACTTGATAACAAGCTAATATCCAACTTACTGAAGGAAAGGCTCTGTCACCGGAATGAAAATGTGAATTACAGATGCAAAGCCTGGCTGTAGATTTTTCAGCTTTGCTCTTGCTAGTATATGGGTGGAAAAGGCTATGCCACTGAAAATTATGTTGGCATCTTGTCAGGAACTTAGCCCACACTTACCTTGGATAAAATGGGGAAAACAGCAATTGCTCTTCTCACACATATAGAAACATACCCTGTCCAGACCAGAGATCCCCATCTTCAAACGCCACCAAAATTCATTTCACCCAAGTGAATTATTTTCTGTGGCAGGAGAGCTGGATTTTACTAAAGTTTGAAAACTTGAATCAGAAAACCATGGGTTGATTGTGTATTTCTGGATATCTCTTTCTTTTTATTGTCTCTGTTTTGTCTGCCTTTAAATGGTTCTAATGAACCTTAGAAAATGTTTGCCCACCCCTGCCTTACCCAAGTCACATCTTCTTTCAGGCAAACTTCTTCAGTGTTTGCGCTTAGCTTGGCTATGAGATATGCCCCACTTTGGATGCTGTTCTGAAGTCATCAAAACATCCTATATCAGCCAAAATTTGCTTGAGAACTCTTGAAAACAGGCTGTCTCATGAGCTTTCTAATGTTTCTGGCTTCCAGTCAGACTGGAAATGCCATGGAAACAACACTTGTGGCAGTCCAGCTCCTGGCTGCTATCAGAACTCAGCATTTGGGAGGCAAGGAAAAATGGCAAATTAATTGAAAACAAACTGTTCAAAGCTCAGCAAAGGTTCAAGTATGGTTTTAGGTAAATTACAGTGGTTCTGAATTTAGTCTGACCTGATTTGCCTATGTCTTTTTTGTGTAGGAAGTGATGCCCACTCAGAGTTATTCTACTTCAGATTTGTATTTTCACAAGTGTTCAGTGCTGGCCTAAACCTGTTTTCTTTAGAGCTAGTGAGTCGAGTTTGTATTTCAGTGGGAGTTGAATATTTTGAAAATCGTGCTCTGACTACATTTTTGATCAAAGGCTCTTCCACCTAGTGTTCCTAAAGCAATGTGCGCAGATGATAATCAACTTTCACTGCACTGCCTGTGAGTTGGGTGCATTAGTGGGGTGTGCTCTTCAGAAATCAAGCATTTATGACTACTTAGACCTGTTAAGGATTTTGCCTCCTATTGGCATGAAAGAGAGAGGAAATCAAGGTGTTGAGGATTCTTGCACTTGACAGTCAAAGCTCTTGAGAATCTGCGACTTGAGCTGAAATTTATCAAACTGCAGTTTTCTTTCTCAGAACTTGAGAAAGAAATCAGGACACCAATCAATCTAGATCGGGGAAGTTTAAAAGGATCTGAGTTTCCAAGGAAAAGCAGAGTGATGAGCAATCTATTTGATAAATATTGTGAGATTAATTAAATCAATATGAAAGTTGCTCATTTCTCCACTAGAGCTTTCTCCTTCCCACGCACCTTGCACTGCTGTTGGTAGCATGGAACTGGCAGAAACTTGAAGCCGATCAGTGTGTTTTGAACCTAGTTGAGAATTCTTTAATCTCCTCTGGCATGAGGAAGGTGGGATTTAAACAGGAACATTCTTCACAAAAAAAACCAATGGAGAATACTTCAGAGCTTAATTAGAAGCAGGGCTGTGCTGAGTGCAGGATCTCCTGAGTACCTGGGCACCAGCAGAAGTAGCACAAGGTCGAGCATCTTTCCTGACTTCAGTGGGACTGCTCAGGTTTGCAGCAGCTGCAGACCTGTTAGACCAAAGGTGCCTTTTTCTTCCCCTGAGAATGAAAATACTACACTTTCAGGCACTGTGACCTACCAGAAAGTGCTTTATGACTGGAGGATATTTTTGTGGGGATGCTGGGAAGCCAGTAATCATGTAAAAGCAAAGGCTTTACAGTGTGAGCGATTCAGCGGTGTTTGGGAAAGAATTGGATGCTGGAAATGAGAACCCTGAGTGGGTTTGGTGGAAGTTGCACACACAGTTATTGCGGCTCCACTGACCCAGGATAACGTGTTTGACTGGTTGGCCCTCGAGCAGGAAGCCTGAATTAGTGGCGTCACCGTGCAGCTCCATACCGCTTGCTTTGCTGAGGTCTTCAGCCAACCGCATGGTACTTCATGACCCCAGCAGTAACTCTCCCTTTATACCGATTTAGCATAACTTTTACTATTTCAACCTGAACATTCAACTCTCTGCTGGTTCAGGGTGTCATGTTCAAACACAATTGTTTGTAGCAATGACAGAAAAGCTTTTACAGCTGATTGAGGTTTAAATGTTGTAAATAGCTTGAATGTAGCATAAATATGGGTTGAAAGGAAACCCAAGGAGTTGAGGCAAAAAAAGTTACATAATATTAAATGCTATCTGACTTAGCTAAACCATTTAAGTATTCTGAATCATAGATAAAACTGGGGCTGGACACCCTTTGCCTCACTTCTATTGTACCGTTTCTCTCCAAGGATAAATTTGTGTAATATTTGCTTGCTCGTAGAATGTACGGATTGGTTTCACTCAGAATTCAGGGTACCTTAATGGAGACCTTTGCCGTACGCTAGATTTATGTCTTATGTCTTGTTGCTTATCTTGCCTGCATTCATGACGTATAAGGCCCTACTCTTGGCTAGGGTAAACTATATAAATGAAAATTGCATTCCAAATGTAATTTTGGTTATATAATTACAACTGTGGTGGGTTGTTTTCCTTCTTTGGGGTCATCTTTTCCAGAAAGGCTGATTTACCTTCCAAAATGCTAATTCATTTTCTCAATCGAATAAAAAGTCTTGGAAACATTTATATGCAAATTTCAATGGGAAAGGTCGTGACAGTTTGTCAAAATACAAAGCTCTCCACTAAGCTTGAATTTATTCTTCTTGGATTTTTCTTTTTAACCAGATAAACGTCATGTAGAGGGAGAAAGAGGAGAAACTAAAGCATTCATGGTATGATATTACAGGTAATTAATTTATGATGTGGTGTTATGCTGCATTTTGGAACTGGGTCTGTTCTTCTCTTAGAGCAGTACATTTCAGTCTTCAAAAAAAAATGTGCTGTACCAGGCAAAATTCTGCTTGGCAATATTGCAGGCATAATCTGTCTTGCACACTTTTGCCCCTATGCTGTTGGAGAACTAACAAATTCTTCAAATAAACCAGTTGCCGATAATTCGGGAATTGCAGTAAACAGATAAATTAGTTTTAACTGAAGCAATTCTGAGGTGTCCAAGTGCAATGATGCACTTTTTATCCTAGAAAGATTAGGATGACTTCTTGCCGTCCTAAATAGGAGAACTGCTAAAAACATGTGATCACTGCTTTATGACTTTTTACAATAAATTGAGCTGATACTGCTGAATCATGTAATGATCTTGTAATCTCATTTCAATCTTACCTCAACTCCTGAGCATGTGTGTGGTGCCAGGAGGGTAGATGAGAGTGACTCTCTGTGACTGCTTATCTGCTCAGCCCTGAGGCTATGAAATGCTAATTTCTAGCCAGAGTGTTTAGCACCTTGAGGGATCAAGTCCTTCATCCCAGGGATATCTACAGCACAGAATTGCAAGCATGCTGCAATTGTGTGGTTTTGGTTGGGTTTTGTTTGTTTTGTTTTCTTTTTAAGACTACCTTCAGTATTCTCAAAATGTCTACTTCTGAAGCTTTTTCAATACCTTCAGGCTCTCTTCTGCCGTTTTGCAGGAAGGCGATTAGTTTTAGCCACTGGAAAGGGCATGGAGATTTATTTTGTTGTAGATTCAAGAAGTACAAATGTCAAAAAAGAAGTTGAGGAAAGTAAATATCAGAACAATCCAAAAGAGAGAAGTCGTGGTAAGAAGGTTACAGTACTACATATTTTGCAAGTGCCATCCTGTGGGGGGATACCTCCTGTAATTTGATATAGATCCATAAACTACTTTCTTTCTAGCTGTGTTGCAAATAAAACCTATAATGCAGAATGTATTTAGGGAAATGTCTTGGCCCAATGTGTGTGATGGATGATACCTGAGATGGAATCTAATTTGATTAAGATTGTAAAGTCATATATTTGGGAGGTTTACACAAAAGTGAACGGACAGAATCAAATTCAATAGGTCCATTATATTTGAAAACTCCCGTGTTTCACACTTCTATCAACAGAAGTATGAGATTGTTCAACCTTGCTAAGCACTTTTTAGAAGAATGGTGCTTTCTGAGATATGTAAGAATGACTGAGAGCAAGCTCTTTGCTGTTAAATCTTAACCACAACTTTCATAAATTCTTCCTCACAAGGTGTAGGTCATGTTGTCTTCAAAAAAAAGTGTATGGTACATGGCAAAAAATCATGCTGTTTTGTCTATGATTTTTTCATAGAAATATTTTGTTTTCCTTGAAAACGTATTTCATTATTTTACGGACAGATTGACTGGTTAATTGTTGGCAAACTCAGTGTGTGCTGTGTGGGTGGGTGTGTTTCTGAAAAGAGAGGTCTTGTTTTAAACATTAAATTCCAAAGCAATTTTCACAGGAGGAAGGCAAATATACCATAAGGAGGCTCACTCCTTGCCCCATTAAACAGCCTCAGCTGAATTAGCCATTGAGGACATATGGAAGCTGAACTACTAGCAGACATGTTAATTATGGACAAAGTTCCTTATGGACAATGCTGACCAGCATCATATTGTGCATTTAGGAGATGAGAAAGGTAGAGTCTCAGTGGTCGCAGCCTGTGAAGTGTTTTAGTGGTCTGTTCTTAAGTGTGAGCTGGCAGTGTCTATCTCTCTCTGCTGACAAGGACCAAAAGCTCCATCTCTGACAAGGCTGCGTGTGGTCTAACTCTCACTCCAAGGTCAGGTTGCCTATTTCAAAGCCCATCTTGGGGTAATCTGCATGCTGTCTTGAACTCCAGTGTCAGTAAATGTCTTCAGTGTATCTCCAAGAACTGGCCTTCCTACCTCTATTTCCCTTTTTTTACCTTCTGCAATTTTACAGTTCTTTTCCCCCAATGTCCTTCTGTTCTGGCTTTGAATCATTAAGCCTTTCCACATTTACAGCTATGAAGCACTGCTTTAATTGACTCTTCTCCTTTTTGACCATTTCTTTTTGTAACCTCATACTTGCTCCCTCTTCCATCTTATAATAAATGTAAAATAATACATGTTTTAAATTATCTCAAAAGAATTCTAAGCTATCTCTACTGATAGTATATTTACTTCCAAGCTCTGCATGGCTCTGTACTGGGAACAGAAATGGCTGGATGCCTTTTGGAGGAAGAACAACTTGTCTTTTTTGCTCTGTGCTCGTGCAAACCTCACTCCCTTGCAGCCCTTGTCCTCCAGCACTGCTCCCAGGCAATGCAGTGAGGCACACGCTGAAAGAGGGATGAAATTTTGAGACCTGCTGTTGATTTCGAGCAACCATAAATAAAGCTGTTTTGATCTTCATGTCAAAGTTGTATTTGAGAGGAAACACTTTTCTTTAGCACTGAGTACGAACTGTCAACGGTAAAAACTGCATTACAAGTCCCTTCAACCATCATACCAAAGGAAATAAACTTTGAAATGTTTACTCTCTTTGAAGTCCATATCTAACAACTAGGGGAGACACTGCAGTTTTTCTTCTGTATCTACTTTTGGAAATTTGGCCTAGTCTATCAAGCTGGCTGAGTTAAATTGAAGTTTTTGACAGAAGGTAACTTATGGATGGCAGACGCAGCTTTAAAGGCTGCAGTGTGTTATCATTCAGCCTGCCTAATGCTGAGGAAGGAGAAGGCTATTCGGAAAGCACACATGACAGGGTCAGACAAGTGAGCCCACCGTTCAAATGCAAGGGCGCTCGGTGATGGATTTTCAGCCGCGTTGAGATGGATACAAGTTCAGATCAATGATACATGAGGTGTGTAACGTTCATCTGTAGCAGATGCACTGTAACTTGTTAGAATTTTAACCATGGTCATAATATCTGTGCGATGCTCATGGCTTTATAAGAGTAAAACTTCAATAATCACAGATGCACTTGAACATTGTGTAGAAAGTGTAAAACCTGTACTTGCAGAACAAGTGGGTAGGAGCAGATCAGTGAAATTTATTGGACGGAATATGTTGTTAATATCCTTCCTTTTCAATGTGAGCTCACATTTTCCAATGGAAAAATTATCATTAAAATAAAAATTCAGCTAGTTGTGCCTCTTATTCATTAGCCCAGGTGATATATATATCTGTATAGCATGACAATTTGGATAGCAAATCAAGAGGTAGGTATTTTCCAGCATCAGTTTGACATGGAGGTTTAAAGAATATCCCTCGTTTCTATCTATCAGCTGTTCTGCTGCATGGATGCTGAAATCTCTGGCTTATGGGGTGCTTAACTCTAACATTGACCTCATACAGGTTTTCTTGTAGACTAAGAGCTATTTCCATATTTCACTGCTGGTATTAAGCGGTTCTGATGATCAACCCCACAGGACAATATTGGGATCCTTGATATGGAATTTCAATGTTTCAAAGATTTCAGAGTTAGCTGGGTCAGGAAGAAGATTGTTTCTCAGCACATGATTGTTTTATTTTTCCTGTAATGGCCATTTCCAGGATATTTACAGCTCTGAAATCCATTCTTTTGTTTAAGAGGTGTTAAGATGTAATTCATTAAGATGAATGGATTGTGCATATGGCTGGGGGGCCATGGAAAATCAATTTATTGAAGTCTTTTATGGAATTTAACACTGAAACTTCAGATTTACGCTTTATTGAACCATATCTTCATGCAGATTAAAAGTACAGAATAACAATTGTTTTATTTTTGCTTCTGCTTGCATAGCAAATGGATACCTCATTGATGAGGTGTGAGTGGAGATTGTCTTCCATGTAGTACCATTTTTGTGTTCCTCGGGTTTCCAAGAACATTCTCTTTGAGATAAGACTTCATTCTTTAAGGCTGGGAAAATATCAGGGAGAGTCCTGACAAAATCCTTTTAAAGTTTAGTTGAAAATAGCATTTCAGGCTGAAAAACAGAAAATTATTTCAAATACACTGATAGATGCAGTTGGGGATTTTTTTTTTTTTCATGAACAAAGTGTCCTTGATGCCTTTACATAACTGCTTACAAAGTGCAAGCTAAACTCAAGTGACAAGAAGTGTCTTTTAATCTTTTCGGGAAAGTTCTTGTTGCAGTAATGCTTGAGCTCAAGTCAGTGAGGAGCAGATCACACGAGTCCCTCTGCGGTCCCAGGATGTGAAGAGTCTCAAAACCTCATCTTTCATACTGTGTTCAGGATGGTAGTAAAAGATCATCTTAACAGCTTCCAGTTCATGTGACAAAGTTTATACCTTAAAAAGAACTTAATTTTCATGACGTTAGGTGCTGCATCGTCCTCTTGTTGTGCTGATGATCTGGTGTTGAGTGGTGACTGGAAATGAAGTTCTTGTCTTCATGTCATCAGATTGTATTAAATACATCATTGAATCTATGGTGGGCTTTAGTATAATTACAATATAATGGGAAGGATATTTGTGTCCAGCAAGCTAAATAAGAGAATTAGAGGAAGGCAGGAAAGGAGGAAGGCACTGAAGCAAATAGAAGCAATATTACACGCACGTTTGAAAAAGAGCTACTGATAGTCAGTTTGCTCGTGGTTTTTTCCCTCCAGGTTTGCAAAGTACTTCATATCTGTCTCCTGGCAGGTGGGTGTGTTTTTGTGGAAGAAATTGCTACATAGGGTTGGTAATGATACCTGGATTTATCTCTGCAAAAAATTTCAATGCTGTGTGACCTACTGGAGGTTCAAATGGGTCACGCCATCAAATCTGGTTGGAGACACCACTGCCTAAAATCCACTGCTCCTAAAAATTCTGCTCATAACAGGAGCAGAAAAAGCATTAGGAAACTAATTGTGTAACTCTACTTTTGTAAGAATAAAAGCAGAGAGCAAGAGTCGAGGCCAGAGGGACGCTTAGAGGGGCTAATGCAATTTATAATTTGTTAGCTCTGCTTTGCTGTCTTGCTAATTTGTTTTAAGATGTTTCCTGATCCTGTCATCTAGATTTAGCATGCAATTCACCTTTCAGAGAAAAAGGAATTTTCCACTGCTACTGGAGCAGCGGGAAAGCAGATGGCTGGGAGCTGGGGAAGGCGGCAGCTCCTCAGTGCAGCGGGGGACAGGGCAGTGTGTGACACTGTCCCCAGAGCCGGGATCCCCCTGGGAGGGGAGGGTCAGGCATACTTGATTTCTATGTTCAATGATGCTTAACACATAGTTTGAATTGCCTTGGAAAGGGCATCAGTAATGCCGTTAAGGTGAAGGTAAGTGTAGCTGCTTAGTGTTAATCTTGTAAAAATCTCCCATCTTGAGGGGAAAAAAAAAAAAAAAAAGTCCATGAAAATAAGAGGAAATTTTAGTTGGGGCTCAGTACACAATCTCAGAAATGAAGTGCACTTCTGAAAGCACCTCCTGGTCTTCTATGTGGATGGGAAGCTCTTAATTAAATTTTCTTCTATGAGAATACTGTAATTTTACCCTGATTTAACACTTGCATTCCCTTGACTCTCCGAAGTCCTTCAGTATAGTGTGGCAATGGAAGTGGATAATGTTTTAGGAAGTACTTTAGAGCTTTTAGAGCTGACAAGATAGTCAGAGATTTATTAGCAGATAGCTTTTGTACCCCCATGGCATTATTTTATGTCCCTGCAGTATGTGACGGGATTTCTTGGCTGTGCTGTGCCCTGCTTCTCATCCATCCTCCCTTCGTGCTCCCTCACCTCCAGGGCTAAACAGTTGTGTCAGTTCAGACGCCAGATGAAAACAGTGTGTCCAAGAGGAAAGTAAAAATGGAAAAACCACTTGGTTTTGACTGACTAAAATAACTTCTTGAGGTTCTTTTTTTTTTTGTAGTTTGTTGTTTACATTTAGCTAAAGTGCTCCTTTCTTCCTAAAAATTTAATTTGGAAACAAGCTGAATCATTTGTTCTGTTTTTACTTTGGTCTTATTGAAAACTTTTGACCTTTATTTTTTCCCTTTTTTGTTAATTTAATTTGTTCAAATTTTAAAATGCTTTCAGTTTGAGGATTGTGAAATGCAGCTGTTTCAGTCCCCTATCCTTTCAGAAACAAAGATATAATGTCTTTCAGTGCTGCTTTTGGTGTCCATCTCCCTTTTTTTAAAATTAAGTTATACCCAATTGCCCTGAAAAAGCAGGTCCTCTTTATACCCAATTGCCCTGAAAAAGCAGGTCCTCTTATTTTACCATTCTGAGCCTTCCCACTTTGAGAGCTGTAAGGCAAACTGACCTTGTACACAATAGTAAAAATAATAAAGAGGCTCAAAACAAAAAAACCCAAATCCTCTTTGAAGCTTTAACTTTTCCTGACTGTCTAGATTTGTGCCACTGAACAACTAGAAAATACCTAGATAGCTCAAAATTTGCTGTGTGTAGACCACAAATGCAGTAAGTAAAGGGGAAATTAGAATACTACAACTGGATTTGATGAGATTTGAACTGTAAATGCAGTTCTGAATACATATTGTGATGCAAAAGATATTGCCCAATGCTGATTGTGGCAGTATCTCTGCATGGCTCCCTCGTGCTGTCTCCAGGTAGCTGCTAGAGAGCACTTACGCTGACCCTCTGTCTAGATACGACTCTGCGTGAAGAATAATTGGATCTTATTTAGTCTTTGGATAACAGACTTGTGTAGGAGAATTAAAAGGAAAATACCATTTTTTCCTGTGAGATTGCTGCTCTGAAGGAAAATAATCTCTACCAAAGTGATTATCTGCAAAGAGAAACGCAGAGATTATGTGAGAAGAGAATCTCCACGTCTCCTGAGCCATTATCTCGTTGCTCAGAATACAACCAGCAAAACAGGCTCCTTATGCTAGACTGTCACTTAGTTCATTACAGGATGTTACTGGACTGGCTTTGGAATTGCTGGAAGTCTATTAAGGTGTTAAAATGTGCTATGAGTGTCCAGCCATGGTTTCCAAAGCAGGAAGATTGTTTTCCAGAAACAGTTTTGCTTTTCCCCACCTGCCAAGAGCACGATACTGATTTGTGGGTGATGGTGTAAGAGGTGCTCCAGCTCTCCAGGCAGGGAAAGCTTTTGTGGGAATGAACACTGCTGTGTATGAACCGCAGGGACTTCCCACAGGCTGATTTCTGGTGGGCGGGAGCTTACACGGTATCTTGAAGCTCAAGGCGCAACAATCCAAGAAAGAAAAACCTTTGGGAAAACACAGCTTGGAGGACAATAATCTTTCCTCCCCTACCAGTTTCTGGAAAGAAAACATAAACTGAAGGGACAAAAGCCATTGGTTTCAGTACGTAATAAATATGTGGCCACTATTTCTTGGTTATATTTTTCACCTTGCATGGAATGAGCAATGGTGGCAGACCTTTCCATCTGGTCTTAACGTGGGGAGGTATTTGCAATGCAACTGCTTCCTTGAGGACTTTGCAGGAGAAAGAGTTTTACTTAAATAATAAAAGGAAATGAAATGATACTGAAGCTTTTCCTTCAATGACTTTCCTTTAAGTCATTGAATTGAGGACATCAGTTGAATAGCAAACCACACATTCAAAGACTTTTATGAGGACCAGAGCAGCCAGTCTTTCAGCTGTACGTTAGTGCAATGCTCTCCCCTGCGCTACCATTCCACCTTATTTGTCGCTTTAACAGTGTGCATCCATGCAGTTAGTTTAATGTTGTATCACCCTTCCCCTCCCTCCATGAAGAATATAATTTTAATCACTGCAGAAGTATTAACTGTGATAAGAACGACTCATAGTCTATTAATTTCTTTCTCCATAGTAGGTTGCCATCACTAATAAGCATTAAAGGCAGTTCATGCAGTGCTAGCTGTGGCTGCCAGCACTTTCCCCGGTAACATCTAGTTTCAGAAGCTTTCCAAATTTGTGAACTTTAAAGTGTTTAGGAGGAAATTATCCCCATAGAACTGAAACAGTTGTGAATTTTTATCGCCCAAACTGTATTATATAGTAGAATTATACTTGCTTTGAAGAAATTTAATTGGGAATTAAAATTGGACGTTTCTCATTTTGGAGACGGTCGATCTAGATGGACATGGAAGACTGGGAAGTTTGGGATCTACATACTTATCCTGATCTGCTCTTCTACCCCAAAACAGCTAAATGTGCTGATGTCCAAATGTGATGCATGTTTTTAGGACAAATCTTTGTTTAGATGGGTTTTCTGTGTCTGAGGCTCTTGCTTTTGTTCCATGGTGGAATGAGGAAATCTTATGATATTGAAATTACTTTTTACGCTGAAATATGTACCTTCACTACCATGATCGGTAGGGTCCTCCTTAATAGGTGCAAGAGCTCTACCTCACTTCTGCACATTGGCTTCGTTAGTTGATAGCTGTTTCCAAAAGCCAGTATTGAAAACCTCACACTGGGTAGGAACTTAGACATTCTAGATGCAAATTTTGCACACAAGAGCCTAGTAATCCCTTCTCCCTAATGAAACTGCAGCATTTCCTTTTCTTTGGTTTTTTCCTCATTCTTTTTTTTCTTTTTTTGTTCAGCAGCTATGTGGTAGAGCTGCAAGATCTGGCCTTCAGGGCTCTGCTGAAGGCTCTAGCTATGTAGTTCAGTAATATTGCTTTATACTGTATAATGAACTGCACTTTTGAGGGAATGAACACACATTTCAAACAATTCAGAGAAAAATTGTTTTTACGTTTCTTTTATTATAAATATAATAATTCTCTTGGTATTTGCAATTTTGATCTTAAACTAGAAGTAATAACTTCAATGAGAGCAACAAAAATGGCGCTTTACTACATACTAGGGGAAATACAAAGTTATAAGCATGAAATGAAAGCTGTCTGGTACAATCTCTCAACCAGAATAAATTCTACAGCTGAAAGAAAATGAATGAATTATAACTTATATTACAATTTCCTCACAAGCTTTATCCACATGATTAAAACCAAAACAATCTTCTCAAGCAATGCATTTTTCCAATAAATGGCAAGGATTCATGTTGAGAAAAGGGCAATTGGTCACTGAAGTAAGATATTACTGTATGTATTAGAAATTACAGAGTTTGTTTGGCTTCTTAGTCTGAATTTATGCTTGTTTGCATTACTTAAGCAGTCATTTAGTAGCATTTTAAGCATCTGCTTGTGGTATTCTACCTGATGTACCTAATTCATCTGAGCTTTGTTCTAAAAACCACAGTTACGCAGAGGTGTATTAGAAAAAGCGTGCCATCTTCTTCAGCTTTCACATACCCCCTCTGAGATTAATCCACATCCCTGCCTGAAACTGTTGTTTGCCTACGCATAAAGGATTAAACTTACTTTACACAGTCAGATGTACCATGGTCAGCTTAATTTTGTAATTGAATTTTCTCAACTGCATTTTCTATGCTCATTACCCCCATGAAAATTGGTGGGAGTTAACATACAATAAACCGAAGAGATGAATAGCCTGGTGTTTGAAATGCTCTGCGACAGTTAGTTTGGACCCGCACTAAGAGCAAAAGAGATGATACTTTCCGTTGTTGCAGTGCCCAGGGAAGCAGGGGCGAAGTATTGCGATTTGCTATTTGGATGCCGTAAAACAGAGATAAAAGCTAGATTCTTTGTAGAAAATACTTTGTTAGAATAGTATGTTATGACCCAATATTAGTCATGAAACATTTAAATATTATATCTTTTTTAAAAGGCTTTTCCTAATCTTTGAAAAATAAGTATAAACATAATAGTTACCCATGTAGGAATGCAGAGCGCTCAGCTGCATCAAAGGACAAAGCAATATAGTTCATCTGTGTGATAATCAGAGATGGGGATCAGTGGTTTATATCTTCAGCAGGAGTCCATGGGGAGTTACACAAACCATCTGGATCCTAAACATTTTATACATCTCTACATATCAGATATTTGCTCCAAGCTTCTCTTTGATCCTATGTGTGGTATTATCATTGATCAGAAAACCCAGCTCAGCTCGGGAAGTATTGGATGTCTCGCTTTCTTCGAAATCAGTCTGGAAACCTTCCCAGGGATGCAGCTGCTCCTTCAATTTGCTATGGCGATGAAGAATTGGTGGAGAAAATTAAAGCTGGAATAAACTTTAAGCATCCTAAATCTTGATGCTGCTGTGGTAGCAAATGTATAAAACAAGAAGAAAAAGCCCCAGCAGTTTTTTTCCTTTTAACCCTGAACTTTAGCTGATGAAACATAAAGGGGACAAGTCAGTGTTGCAGAGACAATCCCTTCTTTCAATGATTAGTGCGTGTTTGAATTGTTCTTCAGTGGGTGATGTTTGGAAGATTATCTGTTACATTCAATGGGAAAGTACTTGCCTACCTGAGGGAAGATTTTCTCACTTTGGTTTTTTTTGGATTTGCCTTTCTATTGGATGTGTTGTTTACATCTAGAGGCCAACTTTTGAACTTTCAGGGAGACTACTACTTATTGTGGTCGATGGTAGCAGACTAAGATACTGTAGTTTAAAACAAATAGTGTATGGTTCAGTATTAAAGGAATAGTTTGCTTGCCTGTGACTTTCTTAAACTTGTTTCTTCACTGTTCCCTTTGTCCTGTTGTCTGCTATACTTTCTTTTTGCTATAACCTACCTTTCTTAGCGAATAGTTCTATTTAGGTTCCTCCAATCTGGCCTCTATAGGTCTAGCTCACCCTAGGTCCTTCTGGGAAGTTTACCATCACATCTTCTCTCTAGAGCTTTAGCAGTGTAGTGCAAGAAACACCTAAACTAACTCTGCTTTTAGTCCCAATTCAGAGCTTGCTTGCCTATTCCTGCACTGCTACCATCCACTGTATTCTTCAAAAGCACCTAATGGCACTGGCAGCCTGCATGACTGTGACTCGGTGGCAGGGAGCAGGTCTGTGACTGATGCAATAAGCCTTAGCCAGTGAACTCGAGCATGAAATCTAGCTGGGGTGTGGACTGCAAACTTTCCACGAGAAGTAGGGGAAATAATCCTGTGGGAGCCTGTGCCCCATTTTAGTGGCCCACTGCCAAGGTGTCATTTCAATTTCTGCTGCTCGCCCCATCTGGAGGGACTTGCTCCAGGCTGTGGAGGGAGTTAGCGATCGAATTGTGGCCAGAAATTTGTATGCCTTGGGGTCTTCTTGCTTTGCTCTGACAGTGACTTTTCTGAGTAGCACATACGAGAGCACTTTCACTGAAATTCTGTTTATTCCCAATGAGGGTATGTTTTGTTTCCCTGCCCTTATGCTTTCCTTTCTCTGTCTCAAAATCCTCAACTCATTTCTTGTTTCCATTCCCTGTAACTGGCTTGCTGCTGCTCTCCTGAAAATCACCAGCCTGCAGAATTGTTTTTCTCTGGTTCTCTTTTCAGCCTCACTTATCGGTTGCAGCATTGAACAAACAGCAATGTACTCGCTTTGAGAAGGAAATACATGAAATATATAATGCAGATAGGGGTTTTTTTGGTGGTTAGTGGCATGAAACCAGTATTATTGCAAATAAATGCTGGAACCTTGCTATTTATTACTTGTTGCTGACTACGACAAGTATGGAGTGGATGAAATTATTGCTATTTTTTTCACTTTTTTTCCTGTAACATCAACTGCAAAATATTTAAAAAGGTCTTGGCAAAAGTTAAGATGCTTTAATGCATTTAAAATAGAAAAGAGGTTGGTTTTATGTGTTCATTATTCTTGTTTTCCATCCGTATCAGGAAGAGAGGCCCCTAAAATCATTTCATACTCAAAAGAATCATGATCCTGAGTTGTAAGTATAAAGTCTGATCTGGAGTAACTGTCCTGGGGAAGTGACAGTTTGTAAATACAGCTGCTGACGTTGAATTTAATGAAATCTTGAAGGGAAATTAGTGTAAGCCTGTCCTCATTTTTTTTTCTGCAAGCTATTTCATCATAGTATTATGCAGCTATTTGAAATAGGAAATTTTATCCCTTTTTCATTCCATAGATTGTGTGTGTAGTGGGAGGGAATTGCGTTGCAAGGGAATTGCATTGCAAGTCAAGTAAATGGCATGTCTGGTTACAAACCTATAACCAAGTTTCAGAACATTAAAGCAGTTCTATGGATTTTCCACCTCAGTGACCCCAAGAATCAGTTCAGGCTGAACCTGGTTAGTGCTGTTTGACAGAAGAGATCAATTAAAGCTTAGCTTCCTGAGAAAATTTTAGAGTTACATTTAGGTGAATCAGGAAAAAAACATTTCTCTGTAACAGACTTTGGGAGTGGACTAAGTATTTCTTAATAGCTGACCATAGCTGGGGCACTATTACTGCACGTATGCCAGAGCCTAGTCCTGTGTTTTCAGCAATAGAGTTACAACTCGTTAAATGGTGTTTTCATGACCCAAGTGCTGTAACCATGAGAATTCTCCATTACCTTTCCCTACCTTCCCTTGAAAATACGTCATGTAATATGAATTATTTTGCAAGTGGAAAATACAAGCAAAGGGGAGGTGGGAACCCAACATGGCAATGTTATTTACTCACCCTTAGAAACTGCATTTTCACCTGACATGTTTTTATGTGAATTTTAGTGTGCTTTATTTTGTTTCAGTTTTATTTTGTGATTTGTCCTAAAATGATACCTTTTTCTGCTCTTTGTCCTGTGCAAGTACTTTCTCTGGGAGCAGCTCTCGCCTGCAGCTGCACCCACAGCTGTAGCTGCGAATAAAAGGCAGATCAAATGCATCCGCTTTCTTGTTTCTGCAACAAAGCATGAGAATGCACAGAAATGCTTTTGTTCAAATTGACACATTTAGAGCATTTTTTTTTTATTTTCTGGGCTTGAAGTGCTACTTCCATTTTCACTTTTCTGCTTGAGTGAGAAGAGGACTGGTGAGAAGGTGAGCGATGGCGGACCAGGGGTTGACTACTTGGAAAATTAACTCTTTCTTTACCCATGCTACGGAAGAGAAAACTTTCAAACACAGTATTATTGTAAGAAAACAAAGAGATGAACACCAGGAAATAGTTATATGTCACCTAAATCCTGGGTCTTGCTGATGGTTTGATATTGTTCTTCCAGTGAATAAGTGCTTTATTTAACGGGCATTTTTTTCACTAAAATTCATTTGTTGTTAGATCTGGTTCTTGGGGAGGAGGGGGCAGATTTCACAGAAGACAAATCAGAAAAGAGCAAAGGCTGGCTCTAAACAAAACTTTCTTCCTGTAGAGCTCAGTTAAAATCAGAGGTCTGTGAAGAAATTATTGACAATGTAGTTTCTTGAACAAAAGTGCACATCTGAAAAATCTGCGGGGGGGGGGGGGGAAGCCACACTGATATTCATTTTTTTTACTTAACAGCTATAAATATAAAACCTCCCTACAGTGCTCCATGTGCTTATTCTGGTTTTATACCAGGAGAGGAGACATCATGTTGTGGCGTTGAAACATGGAATACAGAGACTAATGTTTTTTCTAGGGAAACACACAGCTTGGGGATGGACGGGGAGGATGTGTTCTCGCTTGGTTTACAGACAATTGGCATGGCTTTACCAGACTGATCTCCCTGGTGTTCTGCTCATCTTTCCTTCAGGGAAATTCTGTTTTCATCTGTAATTATTCTTATCTTTTCCCCAGCCATTTATAGGGATGTCATTGGTTTCTGATTTACATTTAATGTACTGGGATATCCGTAATGTACAAAAGCTCTTCAGACTCCATCTCTTCCTGTTTTAAAGATTCAACTTTCATTTTATGCCTGTGAATTGTTACATAAGGAATAGCTCTTGGAAGATCCCTAAGAATAACATTAATTTTACCCACCATCATCTTCTTCAGGAACTTAACTTTCCAAACCATCCTTTCCGCTTTTTTCCTTCTCTGAAAAATCTGCTCTCTTAGCTATTTGAATACAGCTGTCCATTTTCCCTTGGTTCATAAACTTCTCTTTTTCTTTAAGAAGTGAATGCTGTCATCATCTCGGAGTGGATTAAACAGAAGGATAATGAATCACTGCCACAGAAATGAAAGTCATAAGGAAGAGACTGCTTGGATGCTAACTTGCTTTCTAGAGCCTATGGGAATACCTAACAAGAGAGGAAATATGCTCTTCCTTTGGTTCAGCCCAAGCATTCAAAGCCTCGTATGAGCCTGCTATAAGCAGGCCTTGGCTTGTGTATGTGCCTCATATCTCGTGTGGACGTGAGGCTTTCTCCGGTGTGTGCAGTGCGACAGCTCTGTCGCCTACATCCTGCCTGAGTGAGGTCCAGGTGTGAATTGCCTGGATTTAAGGGCTTTCAACTCCTTCTGTTAGCAGCACCTCTTGCTGCTTGGAGAGGGAAGGGTTTTGCCTGGAGAATCTCTCCCCCTCTATCGCTGCTGCAACTACATCCCCTTGCCATAGAAGTGCAAAGTCCAAATAGGAAAATAGGCAGAAGGCTACAAACTCCTCCTAATCACTGGTTCTGGGAGCAGTGTCTAGGCAATAAACCAAATTTTCACTCATGCTGCCTGGGTGATCCATGGGTGGATTATGAGCTACTTCATGCCTTCTGGAAAACCATGCCATGGGCATGCTTAATCTCTTCTCATTTCAATTTAAAATGTGTCATGAGGTGGTAAGAAAAACATCTTTTTATTCTTTAGTTTCATAGACCATCAGCCCTCTTACCTCTTCAGTCTCAGCACCTCTACCCTGAAAGGTGTAAATCGTTACACCTCTGCTCTTAGTAGTTAAAAAATGATCTATGCATGCACCAAGTTAGAAAAATATTAAACAAAGTGGGACAGCCTTAATTAAACAATTTACTTTTTGTCTAGTCAGTGCGATTAACTTTTGTTTCCATAACCCCCTGAAATGATAGCATTAACAAATATTGCAAGGCATTTTAAAATTAAATGAAATGTTCCTTTGATTACATTAAAGATAATGCATTTTAGAAGTATTCCTTCAGGAGCTGTTTCTCACCGGTGACAGCACTGATCAATTTGCCTTGTCTTTCCCTCCAGAAGTAATCTCTGAGACTCCTTGAGTCATCATTTGATCAAAGTGCATTTGCAACTGGGCGATTTGAACAGTCTGAGTCGTCATCTTAATATAAAGGTCCTAAGGGAAAGAGAAACGAGAGAGAGTGTGCTTATGCACAGGGTAATAAATGGATGTGAGTATGTGGATAATTACATACAGGTAGCAAAAGGTTTGGGAAAAAAGAAACCCTGTTCTTAACAAGCTTGATAAAGAGCTGTTTGAGTTGTTATTTTTCCAAGAAAACCAAATCATAACTACTAATTAGTGCTACCCATCGGTGTTTGCAGGGGAAAAATAACTCTTGGATAAAAAAGGCAGGACAGAGAAGTCCAGTGCTCTTACTCCTTTCACAATTTATAGTTTCTTTGTGAAATTTCATCTAAAGGAGAAAACCGTAAGAAGTATCGCCAGTGCTGGTCTGATGAGCTGTGAAGGCATGGTTGGTTCATGCTCCCATGCAGACACTTGATTCCCCAGGGGAAGCTCTGCAGTCCTCTGGGAGGACTTGGCCAGACAAGCGGTAGCACTGCTGTCCTCCTCTATAGGGAAGGTACTTCATTTGTAAATGGCAACACTTAATTTAACAAAATCTTGGCTATGCAGAAATACGGCTTTTGCTCCCAGCCTGAGCAAGTTGGAGTGAGTTTGCATTTACATTACTGTAGCTGAAGGGGATCCCAGTCCCTCTGAAAACCCATACTGGGAGGAGTATGGGTGTGCACTGAGTGGGTTCTCATGGGGAAAATGATGGCTGTAGGGAAAAGCCATATTCTGGACAAAAGATCTATGGCATTTAAAAAGAAAAAGACAATGACATTACACGGATACATATTTTACTAATACATGTAAAAGTTTCTACTTGGAGAGATTTTTGTCATTTCTGAAACAAATAATGGAGAGCATATTTGGAAGTTATTTATAAAACTTGGAATCTCGGTATTCTGTCCCTGGCTCGTCTTCTTTTCTTTCCCTGAAGATGCCAGAGGCATATGGTTATTTTTAAGGTGTTTGGAGGTAAAAAAAAAAAAAAAAAAAGCCTTAATCTTGGGACCAGAGTTGGGGAAACAAGTTCTGTTACTCCAGAGAGCAGCAACAAAACTTATTCTCCTGCTTTCACCCAACCATATCCATGATAGACTGTGTAATCCCCAACGTTTTTCTACCTCGGGTAACACTCATTGCTCTTGTATACTGGATCCAACTGCTGTAAGGTAATTTAGTAAACTTTGGTGTTTTCACTTTGTCAACTTTGAACTTCAAATAGAGCTCTGAGTAAAGCATTGTCAAATTACTGCTGCTAAGCAATGGCAAGTTTGCTCTAAAATTCAGGTTGGAAATCTCACCCTCTGTTTGAACATGAAATTATTTTTTTTTTTTTGTTCTCACAGGATGCTATGCTGAGTCCTAACAGTATTTCAAAGATTGTTCTAGACACTTGCAAAAACCTCTTTGTGAGCTAGGAATTTCTGTTGACTTTAAATTTAACCTCAAGAGGGATCTGGATGATCTGGGGGAAAAAAGTTGAAATGCTGTGTTGTGCAATCTGTCACTACATGGTTCTTCAGTGAAGTCTACTGAAGCTGCAAACTTGCTATTGAAAGAACTTTAAAAGTTTTCTGGTGTGCTGGGTATCTTCTTATTTCACTTGTATCCTATAATAGACAGGGTGTGACCTCTGAAAGCACGCCAAGAAAATTTCATTGCTTAGTAAATATTCTTTGAGGTACTTCTGTGCCAATTTCCTGCATTCCTTGTGTTCATTCTTTAGTATGCCCTTTCTCCACTATTCTGTAAGCTCCTGGCAAATCCCACCTTACACAGTTTTAAAAAGATATACTTCCCTTAAGAGAAAAACTCTTAAACATGGTTTGAAACATGTACAGAGATTGTATAACTTACCACGTTAAAGAATTCCAAAATGGGGTTGCTAGGAATTAACCAGGAACCTTAATTCTTGCTTTGTTCTTGAATGTTGGCTGCTGAGTTTTTTATATGTTTCCATGAAAACTTAGAAATATTATTTCCTAATATAATTTCCTTGAAATAAAAATTTGAAATAAAATATAGGGTTTTTTGTTTAGTAAGATGCACTTTCCAAAAAGGCACAGGCAACAGTCTTTAATGTATTTTTTTTTCTGTGAGTTTTAGTATCCTTAAATGAAATTGAAAGTAAATTTGCATGAAATTTGAAAGTAAATAGCATAATTTATTAATATAAATGTTGTGTAACATTAAGCTGGGTTTTAACTCAAAATTAAAGAATGCAACTTTTGTACAGAGCCAACCAACCCAAACGTTAAAATCCAAAAACTATCCAGAAAAGCTTTAGACCCTTTTTGGTTTCCTCTTAAGTCTTTTCTTCGTGGACTTCCTCAAAAATTAGGTTATTTGAGGAATAACTCAGCTCAGGCATTTTTCCCTTCTAGTAAGTAAACAATGGTGCCATTTGCCAACAAAAAGCTCTGTGATTAAAAACCTGTAAGGCAAAGAGCAGTCCCCTGAATAGGATGTCTGAAAACGCGTGCTCCAGTGTTTTTTAATTTTGTGGTCATATAGGCCAAGTTTGGTTGTTGCAGATCTGCGTTTTCTGACTTAGACATTTGCCTTTTCTTAAACTCAATTCTCTATATATGTGAGATGCTCATTGTAACAGCAAGAATATACTGTATATGTGTGTTTAAATATATATGTGTGTATATATATACACATATACTTGCTTCTTCAAAGGAGACTAATATATCCATGTTTACGTAATTCCAGTGTTAGCTGTAAGGATAGGGATTTTCTGTTTCCTATAAAACTATATTCCCCACCATCCTCAGTCCCCTGGCGTGGGACCAGAGTCCTGTAATCCAAAGCAGGTGATGCCTCCCCTGTTAAGTAAACCAATACAGAAATCAAAATCTCCTAACAGCTCTTTTCAGAAGGAAAATAATCTAGTCATCCCAATTACTGACATTAAATAATACAATGAAATTTCAGCATCATTCTGCTGGAAAAAAATAATTCAAAATATATTAGGAAAAAAGTAAGGTGAGGTATGGTATTGTTCTGGTATGAGCTGTAAGATGACTTCAAAGCACAAAGGAGTTCCCAGCAATAATGCATATTGAACAAAACATGAGAATAGAATTTAAGATGCAAAATAAAAGCCTTTAACTATTCTTTAAAGCTTCATTTTGAATTTACAGACAGTTTGGGGGATGAGAAGTTTAGTATTAAGACTCTAGCTTGACAGATGTACCAAGGATTTGAAATCTAAAGCTTGAAGTTCCCATAAATCTTTCTATTAAGCTCTTTGACAAGTTCCAGAGATTCGGGCAATTGGATCTGCAGTTATTTATGTCCTACCTGACAGTAGCTAATAAAAGTGTCCTGCTCCCTCAGCAGTATATAAAATTTAAATTGTTTTGAGACTTCTCTAATTTACACATCAGATTTACTGATGTATATTTCACTTTTGCACATTTTTGCTAAATGAGCATTATAACCTGGAGGGAGTTAAAAAAACCCCCGTAAAATCCTAAACTACCTTATATAGCCAGATACACTTTCTGGATGCAATTCTACCTAATTATTAACACTCTCTATCATTGTTCAATGTAATACTCCAGAGCCCTAAGAGTAGGAAAAAATGCATATTGTGAACATGAGAGTAATTTGGGCCTTAACTCTAGTTTCCTCATCCTATGTGATATTTAAACAGCAAGCTTCAGGCATCCGAGTAATCCTATTTAAATCTTGATGCCTTGGTAAATACTTAAGAAAAGCTTTTCATTGAAGTAGAAAAAAGTGAGTTTTTTAAAATGAAGTACACATTTTTCTTTATGTATATGTTGTTACTCATTAATTCCTCTCCTTAGTTGCAGACTACAACACAGATGACATTTTGATTATCACATGCTGCCTTGTGACAAGAAATTGCAAATTTTCACCCAAATGTTTTGCTCTGTGGTGCAGGACGGCTGAAAACTGAGATTGATGAGGAATTGTAGAAACTGCTCAACCACCTTGAACACTGAATGCAGCATTGGAGTGATCATGATGAAGGGATAAATTGAATATTCCTGTGGGAAAACAGTTTTAGAAAGGGCTTATTCTTCATAACTTACTACATCTCTTTT
>VXBO01008299.1:1025117-1046377 GCA_013400135.1 Rhinoptilus africanus | reverse complement strand
AAAAAAAAAAAAAAAGAAATCCAGAAGTAGTAATTTAGATAACTTCTGGAATTGAGAATAAATTTTAGGATGACTAAAATTTGAGTGGAATTTCTGCATTTAAGTTTGTCTCTGGTTTGTAAAATTACTTTGCAGCACAAAAGAGCAGCATATGTGATTATAGTCTTCCTGTCAGTTCCACCTGCTGTATTGATTTATCTGTCTCTCCCTTCTACTGAATTTTTCTCCCATGATTTTTTTTTTGTAAGCAAAAAGATGGCATCAATTAAAAATGTTTATCTTTGAGTATTTCTGCCAACATCTCTCAGAATTATACTTATTATACTTCAGGTTTATTTTGAAGTTTTAGTTTTTCAGACCTTTCTAGAGTTCATCAATATCCAGACAGAAGTATGTATGTATAGAGTGTCTGGGCTCACAGCTTGGGACAGGCATTGTAAGTGCATCCTGTTCTTCTGAGAACATTGAGGGTTACCAACTGGCTCAGGAATGACTATAATCTTCTAGATAGTCCTCGCAGTGCCAGATCTGGTAGCGCCCTCGGCAGCAAACAGCTGAGGGAAAGGATGATGAGAACAAGATGGCCAACTGACTTTAGAGAAAAAAGTTAAATCAACGCTGCCTGTCCATAATCCACAAAACCTCAGGACACCATGCAGCTGTAGATCCCCTGTCACTTCAGCAGTGTCAGTAGTTTGGAAGGAAGGGGAGAGAGAGAGAAAAAGAAGGACTGGGAGGCCACAGAGGAGCATGAGAAACATCTGCTGCTCTTGTCCCTTGTGGCCCTGGCATATGGACCCTCATGAGTACTGGACTTTCTGGTCTGCTTTTCAAGACATATTTGAGACCTCTGGGAGCTCCCTCGCTTCGATATGCTGTGGACTCCCAGCTGTATGTGTCTTCTGAAACAGATGTGCTCTCCAGATGTCCCCAGGACTTAAGCAGAAGTATATGTGGAGCAGCAGCCAGCTACACTCAGCTCCAGAGGAAGGGGGTGTTGATGAAAAGAAGGCAATGCTCCAGGAACTTGCCCTGATATTGGCTTCAACTCCCTGCTCTCCTGCTGTCATTGAGGCAGACTGGAAGGTCCTGCACTGACAAAGGAGAGACTTTTCCCCACGCCATCTGTGAGAGCCTAAACACATCCTATACATTGGTCACCACTAAGCTATGCTAGTGCGACAGAGTGGCGGAGGTCTCAAATCCGAAAGTTAGTTATAGGTTGACAGGACAGGGGTTTAGAACCACACAGTGCCATTCTCCATTCCCCAAAAAAATAATTTTTGAGGGAAATTTTCTGGATGTTCATTATATATGGAATGGAAAGAAAATCCAATGTAGTTTTTACCTCATAAAATGAAGATATTCCATAACAAGCCTTCCTTTGAAATCTGTTGTGAAGCCAGCCAAAGATGTATTTATTAGTAAAAACCAAACAGAGCTTGAATGCAGTCAGTGCAAGGGTCAGCAGCTCCCCCGGCAGCACACTGCAGGCCCTTCATTTTGTCTGTAATTGTGAGTATGCTACTGCTATGCTGCACCCAAGCTCTTCTTGAAGCAATTTTTCCCGAGTTCCTTACCCAGCTTATTAGTATTAATGCCTCCTGACTGAGACTCATTTCTTTGGTTTACTTTTCACCTCTTTCCTGTCTCCTTTACTCAGTACTTCTCCACCCACTCAGGGCTGGTAGGGTATGGTAATGGCTTTTGCATGTAAGTTATAAATGTTTTGAGGATGAGAGCAGCTGAGTAGCGGAAGCAGAATGATAATTAATGGGGATGTTGGTTATTGTCTTTCAAATGCCTTACCTCTGTATAATTAAGAGCTTTATCTGGCTGCCCTTTTTCATATCTGTATTATTGTTGAGATTGATATGCCTACTGATATGACTAAGGATTAAAAGATCATCCCGAACATGTTTTAGGGGATCTGTAGTGTGTAGCTGTTGAACTGCACTGAGGGTTGCTGGCTGCATATTTAATATGCTTGGAATCTAGAGATTTTGGGTAACACTGTCTCTTCTTTGGACAATATGTTCATAGTTGGTGAACAGTGCTGCAGAATAACAAAAAAACCTCAACTAACACATGTTCTTTTTTCTTAAGGCAAGGAACTTAGTCGTATATCATTTTTCTACATCTGCCATGTGTTCGTAGGTGCTGACATTTTGGAATTGTTAGATACTTTTCTCAGTGTAGGTTTCAGTAATTAGCTGAGTATGAAATTATCCCTTGGCAAAAACCAAAATGAAGCAAATACATCGCTTAAATTTCACCAACACCTCATTTTGAGAACTTAATTGTTTTTATGTGTGTGCTGGGCTTTATATTAGACATGAGGAGCAGAAGATTTCTCATGAGCCTAGAAATTGTTCTTAGTCGCAGATCAACAAATTCCTATATACGTATTCCTGAATGAATAAGGCAGAATTCAAGAAATAATAAATGGCAACTCCAAGCATTTCTTCATGCTTGTTGTCCCTTTTTTGTTGTTGTTCCTGGAACTTCTCCTTTTTTCATAAGAACAAGTAAACTTGGTTGTATTAGCAGTAACAGAAGAAAGATAAGGGAAGAAAAAAACACCACACAGTCCAAACAGCTCGTGCTCCCACAATTCAGAACGTTAGCACTACAAACAGACTGAGGATGGGTGAAGAATGGAGTTGGGTGATTTTTTTTTCCTTTTGTTTTCTTTTTAAGATATAATTTCACGTGAGATAACCTATATTCTTGCTGTGTCTAAATGCAACAATAGTTAAAACAAAATACAAATAAAGAAAGCATGTTTCTAGCCCAGAAGTAGTTTAGTGTGGTCACTTTGACTTATGATTACTGCTTTATTTTTCATTGTTGTGAGTCCCCATCAGCCAATCTGGCCCGTCCTTGCTGGACTGTTTTTCATGTCAATCATCTGCTAACAGTAGCAGACTCCATTTTAAACAGTGGGTCTTTTATTATCAGAAATCAACTTTATCTTCAAAACAGTTATCTTTTAAATTACTGTCATGGAAAGGATCGGGGAGAGAAGGTTTATTTTTCCATTTTTTTTCTCCAAGAGCTTGCCTTTTATGCACAAAGCGTCTGGAAGGAGAGGCATCTTAACACAGCATCAAAGAATCCAAAGAAAGAATAACCTTTTCTCAAAGCAGGGGTGGCTATCTAATGAACAATTTGCTTAATTTGTAGCCACCTTCTCCTTTCAGATGAAAAGCAATAGAAATACATGTCAAAGAAACCAATCATGGCAAAATCTGTCCAATAGGCAGAGTCTAATAGAAAGAGATGACAGTACAAAAGACTGAAAAAAGCAGTTCTTCTTTCTTTTTCTCTCTTTTGTTGCAAGCACAAAGATAAGTGCATTGCAATCAGATGATTTTAATGAACAATCCAGTTGTTTGGCCTGGATGCTATAATTCCAGATGCAATCTGTAGAAGCTGTTTGAATATGAACTGGTTCCTTTCTAAATTTTCTCGCGTCTGGCAGGAGCACCCAGCTAGCTGTCAAGGCAGCCCTCTTGCAGTGGATCTGTCTTCTCTAGAGAGTGTGGACAAAGATGTTAGAGAGAGCAGTTGCAAGAAAAAATGATTCTGAATCCTTTTTCCCACACACACTTTTCCATTTTATAACATTGTGCAGGACCTTTCTGGTTTTGAGTAAGGAGTTCCATCTGCACTGAATATAACATCTGTGGTGATTATAAAAACCCCTAAGCTTTGGAGCTAAAAATCCTACTGAGTGCAATCAAAATCATACATGAATATGGAGGCATAATGTGATCTTTTTTTGTTACGCTTATTAGCTTGTTTACAAAATGTCTGTGTGGCAGACGTGATGTAGAAGTGGGAGACAGATAGAAGACCAGCGATAGGAGTAATAGAGCATGATGCTACAAAGAGATTCAACTGATAAACACACAGAAATTCTTCAATATTCAGTGAAACTATCTGCTGGTAAGATAGTTGGAGAAGTCATGTGAAAAGCCTATTTTTGCCAGATGCATTGAAAGATCTCTTAAAATTACAGGCGAGTGCTGAGCAGGTCAGGATTTATGGACAGCATTTGCTGCTGGCCACTGTCTCTTCCCCCCCCAGCTTCCCCTCATTACCACAATCTTTTTGATGAACAATCAGACCTCAAGCTGTATTTTTTCCCCAAAAGTGGCTTCCTTCCTCTTCTTTCCATCTCTTCAAAATCCAAACAAGCATATGTAAAAACCGAACACTACATTTATGTAATCAATTCAATATTTTCTCAAAAGCAAAATATGTAAAGTAGTTCTCTATACACAGAGTGGTTGAGAGGACTTGAAGAATATATATATTGTTGACAGTAATTATAATGTTCCTTTTCCCCCTCTAATGGTTCTATTTCTTGTATTATTATTTCTTTTCTTATTAAAAGAGTTACGTCCCTGGAGCTTGTGAAGAGATTCAGATCTACTAACTACACCTGGGGAGGTCTTATTCATCACTGCAAACTGCTCATAGCAAAGTATGGAAATAATAACTAGTTGGAAAATTAAAGTGATTTCCATGGTTAGTATTTTGTAGTATTTCTGACTGTATCTACTAAGGACATTTCTTGGATCTAATGAGAAATTTATCGTTGTATGTCTGAATCCAAAAGATTAAATATGGGCATTAGAGGTTGCCTGGACAATTGTGCTTTATTCTCATCTACTGAAAAAGCCATATTTTCAGCACCCAGTTTCAGTAATTTAGTACTGAAGGAGTCTTTCTCTGCTGGACACTATGTGAAGAGGATTCTAAACTTTTTAAGATGCTGGGCTCAGTCTCACAGCTGGGATGTACTGAGATGCTGGATAAGGAAAGAACTGGAACTTTCACATGTTTGTGCACTATATACCACTACAGTGCACTGGTTTAGCTCTGCAGCCTGTACCTGGCAGTGACAAGGACGTCCTATGAGTCTGCAGAGATACTAGGAGGCTTTAGAAGGGAATCCTAAACTTCTGCAGGAAGTTTAGTTTATTATTATTATTATTATTATTCTTGGGGGAATATGTATTTGCCTGTCTCTTTTTAATCAGGGTTCTTGTTTGACCTTTTTTTTCACTGTGACTCTTAAACATAATACAGTACAGCATATGTGTATTTCAGTTCTTTGCCTTTAAAGATGCACTCTGGGGTTCCCAGCTGGTGAACTCTAGGGAATGCTGTGTGACATCTTACTGATACAGCAATCAGAAGTAATTAAAAAATACAAGTCATGAATAAAACCATAACTTGAACAAAACCTTGAAATAAAATACATATTTTATCCATTTTATCTAGCCTTCTTATCAAAATGAGAATGCTTTGTCTGATTTGAAATATTAATTTTATACTAAAGGTTAAAGGATCAAGGGAAACAGTATGTGCGTGAAAGAGTAGCTTTGCGGATGGTGCATGACCTGCATTTGCCAGTTGTGCGTAGCACTGGGCTGAAAAAGCATCCCACCGCTTTGAGATGAGAGCTCCTTGTACAAGAGTAGGTGTTGCCCTTCAGCTGTAAACTAGACCATGGTCTGCCATCTTCTGTCTCTTCTGTTTTCAACCAGAGCAAATGCATTTTATTCTCTGATGATAAAATCCAGCCATATTTAATGTAAATTTTGCAAATTTTCATGCGTTTCTCTTATCCTGTTTCTGTAGTCCTCAATTAAGAAAACGCTGCAATAAAGCTATTTGTTCCTTTTTCTAATGGGAACAACTAAAGTCAATTTACTTGGCCTACTATGGACTTCTGCAAAACTATTCAAATTATCTAGGACATGTAACACTATTGCCTACAAGCCATTCCAATAATGTCTCTCTCTTTTAATGTAAAACTAACTCTGTGTGTCCATTCCAAAAAAATCACACCAAGCCTTACAGCAAGAATCTCATCATATGAGATAAGTGGTGAGAAATAGATAGTACCTTTTTCACAGTTTTTTGGCTTTTTTTGGTTTGGTTTCATTTGGTTTTTGTTCCCAGCCCCACCCCCATGGGCTTTTTGCCTCCAGCTCAGGAAGAGTTTCTGAGTCTATCTAAGCACACGGTGAGGTCTGCAAGGGCAGACTTGTACAGTGAAGCAGCTCTTGCTGAGGACTCAGGACTCGTGCCATGCATTTCAAAATGTTAAGTAGCTGAAAGCTTTGGTGTCCTTGAGAAGGACCAGCTCATCGAGCTACGGAGAACTCCGCTAACGTGAAGGTTACCTGTGATGTTCAGCTTTTATTTCTCCTTTTGCCAGGGTCGGGTTGTGACTGAGAGAGCGTTTCTGTCCTGTTAGTCAAACATCAAAACTATTTCAAGTATTATGTTGTACTAATACAATAATCATTCCTTAGACAGCTGTGTGTGACATCTTCAACTTTCAGAGGCGCTTTTAAGGGTGGGGGCTACATAATGCTGTGGTTTTCTCACATTTGTCACAAAGAGCTGTGCTTCTAATATATACTTTTAGGAAATACTTCGGATGAGTCAGTCTTACATCTATCTCACAGAGACTTGGACATTTTTTTTTGGATCTGGACACTGTCATTCAGCAATATATTTTTATAGTGAGGGTTTAAATTTCTATTTTGAGCCAGTTTTAATTTCCTCCTTGGCTATATTTAAAGGGAATCAATTACTACAATCCATTTCCCCAGAGTAACTTGATGGACATAGCTTTTGTAACACTGCATAAATTAGAAATATTTTCTCTTTATTACTCCATGTAGCTGTTTCATTTATTAACTTGTGTTGGGGAGAAAAAACCCTCCACCTTTGGATCTGATTCTTTCACCTGCAAGTAATTTACTGTAAGATATTTTGCTTTATTGGATTCAGGGTTGGTTTCCAATATGGCAAGGGAGAAAATTAACAATTTAAGGAGGAGCAAGTATTTTGGCCTTGCATAAAATATATTATGTTTTTATTCGGCTCCTAATTTCAGCTTCAACTCTTGCTGTTGCTTTTGTATAACAACAAGAACAGTCTTGCCAGAATTTCTTCTTTATTACAGATCTTGGAAGCTGGTTTATTTTCTAAAACTTAAAGGTTCCCAAAAAGGTTAACCAGCCTAGTCTTATCTAATCAAAATACAAGCAGTACCCTTGTAGCAGATCTCTGAGGTCATTTGAGATGCCTTGAGAGAATTTGAGGGATCCCTTGTGCCTTTGCCACCCCTGATTCCCAGCACTACAGCAGGAGAACAGAAAACAAGACATAGCCCTGAGCTTTACATTAGGTCAGCTAACTTTACGCAGAGGCCAAGTCCTTCTGAAAATAAGAGCAATAATACTGACTGTGTTTATCTTATTCTAAAATCTTAAAATATCTGGATGTTAAAGTGATCCCGTGTCTCTCTTCCTGCCTGGAGTCCCAGCAGTGGGCTGGCAGAAGTAGCCAGAAGCAGCTCTCGTCTTTCATCCCTTTAGCAGGGTTTCTATCAGGCCTTGGCTCTTCCACTGACAACTGCTCCTCCTGAGCACTTTGCAGGATATTTTACTGAGCCAATATTGAGGACAGATACTTGGAACAGGATCTCCTGGATTACCAAAGTCTGGAATCACAAGTCCCTAATTTTCCACAAGCTTAACCAAGTACATTGCTTTGGCCAAAGTCCTCAGGCTCCTGCTCCCAAACAGGTGCTGCCCTTCCCACGTTACAAGGACTTGGGCAGATGTGCCAGCTTTGTAGGGCACTGTCACTGCCCTCATCCCAAAGAGGCTCCTGAGTCCTCTGCTCTCTAGTCAAGAGCTGTATGAGCCGTGACAGCAAGGCTGCCTGTGTGTTGCTACCCCTCTGGGCAGCAGATAATGCTTATGGAAGACAAATCCTTGCTGCCACCTGCTTCTTCAGCTTTCTTACAGTGACGGACCTTGAACTGAAGTCCAAAGTGAAGCCTGCCTTTGCTGAGTCAAGAGGAATCTGTTGCTGACTTGACTAAAACTTGGACATAATTTCTTTTTACGGACTTGATGAATAGTTGACTGGGCCACGCGTGATAACAAGTTTAAGGTTTTTTTCTCTTTGTAAAAACTGGTTCAAGAACGGTTAACCTCCAATTTGAGAGCACTGGCTTGCGAAGTCAAGCGATGTGTTTAGTAAATGCTTTAAGGCAGAGCCATATTTTGTGCAAGCCCTATAATCCAGCCTGGTATTGGAGAGACCTTTGAACTCAAGGTTCCTGTCTCCTTTCATATACAGGTTGAATAGCAATTAAGGCAGAAAACTTTAAAAAAAACCAAAAAAACAGAAAAAAATAAAAGTCTTCTCTCTGGATTCAGATTGGGAGCAGAGCCTCAAAAGCATGTTTCTCTCTCTGGCTGTTTCAGCATGTCTGTGTGGTGCTGGGAGGAGCGAGGAAACGTCTGTGCCCTGGGAGGCTGAAGGGAGATTGCAGGAACAGCTCCATTAAACTCTTTAGTGTGTCTGTCTCTATACATAGGTTTTCTGTATGCAATTTCCTATATTGGTTTATAATGGGGAACCGTTTTCGTGTCTGCTGCCCTACAAACTCCTCCATTTATCAGTGACTCATCTGGCAGTGCAGCGCAAAGAAACAGCCCGGATTAAAAGTGCTTTTGTATATGGAGCTGACAGAGATTTGTCAATGTTTGAAACTTTCCCATCATGAGAGGGATTTTTTTCTTTCTCTTTTCTTTGGCTGCCACTGGCTTACATTATCATTCCTAATTTTTTAAGACTCAGAAAAAAACTTGAGAAAAAAATTAAAGCTTTTTGTAGTATAAGAGGAGTGAAGCAAACTTTACTGTTTTTTCAGTTACGTGTTCCCACGTGGCTGCTGGGTTTTCCTGCTCTCTCTAAAGAATGTGAACTGAACTCAGAGTTAGTTTGATTAATTTCCATAACCTCGTTTGTGGCTGTTACCTGTCTCACAAAGAAAAGCCATCAATTCTAACACTGTTTAAGTTACTTTTATTGGACTACAGTAGTAGAAATGGATGCTTATGTGTGTATTTGACTATACAGAAAATTAATCTTTTTTACGCTTTCAATAAATATGAATCGTTGCCCAATACTTCTCGTTTAACTGCTGCCTCTTTCAGGCTCAGCCAGGTTCCCTTTGAAACTAGTTGAAATTTCTTATTTATCTCAAGGTGACAGGCAAGGATGAAACTCATTTGATTTTTTTTTTCCTTTTTATTTAAGGATGACTACACAGGTATTAGGCATGTAGCTAGCACAGAAAGCACAATCCTACAGATAATTTCTTACACGAGTAAAATCCTATTGTGTACATCCTATTACCATGAAAATCAAACCCCTGCTCCTAGAAACTATCACAGTTCACCTTTCAACTTAAAATACTACACTCGGTGTGTATGAACTCTAGCTTTTTAAGTATTACTAAGGTGTGTCTTTGAAACTTATTTTAATTGATGGCCGGGTTAAGATACACAGAAATAATAGGAAATGATCAGTCAATAATATTACTAAAGTAGACAGTGACTGGTTGCTCTGCAATCAAACCCTTTATACTTCCTGCTAAGCGACAGTAATTATAGACCACATCTCTCAGAATCTCACCCCCTACACACAGGGTATTAAAAGGTGTCCTGTTGTTTCAGATGCGGACATTTCTATTTGCAAGGGGACAGCTGCCACTCAGGTCTGTTGTAATGAAAGCATGACCAGAAAAATCTAAATTGCAAAGTGGCTAGTGCATTTCAAAGGAAAAAGTAATATGATTAGAGGCCATAAACTTTTTTTTTTCCTGCAGTTGCTATAGAAGGTGCTCTGTAAAGGACAGCCAAGGTTACACAATGACTTTCTAGAAACTTTGTTTTAGCGTGGGAAATACCACTTTTTTTTGCATTGTAACTTATTTCCGTTATTGTGAGAGTATGAGGATCCTGTAGTTCTACCGCACAGCAATGCACCTCTGGCAAGCATTAAATGCCACTATTACAGACTCTAAATCTACAGTCTGCTTTTCTTAGTGTATTTATCTCTATGATAGACACATGCCAGAGACTGTTTGGGGCATTCTCCTGCTGTCACTGAAGTGAACAGTGAAATGAACATTCCTCGTGTTTTGCAGAAAAGGAGTGGGAGGCAAGAATAGCATAAATGACACATCAGGTCTATTAAAGCAGAGGCTGACGTTGGTGGGCAACTGTATCAGGGAGAAGCTTTGTAAATTCCTGTGTCAGATGTTGGTCTCTCTTGTCGTGCTGAGAAGTCCTGTGGATCATGAATTTTGGGCTAGGATTCAGCAGAAATCAGGCTGCTTGATTTTTGATGTCTTCAGGGAGCCCACTAGTAATCAGGAAAACTTCGTAATGATCATGTAGCCTTGTGATGTGAAGGTGTTGTCGTCTGTCTGCTATCCAGTCAGAGTCTGGAGGATCTCAGCCTCCAGAGGAGGGATCAATGGGTGGTGGAGTCTCCATCTCTGGGGACATCCCAAACCCACCTGGATGCATTCCTGTGCCCCCTGCTCTGGGTGACCCTCCTCTGGCAGGGGGTTGGACTAGATGGTCTCCAGAGGTCCCTGACAACCCTATGATTCTATGAAGCAGTGAGAAAACCTCTTACTAAACCCCAAACTTCTTATGAAGATGCATTAGTTTTAGCACAACTTCCCTTGGCAAGTTTCTCAAGGCAAGGAGATGTGGCTAAAAATTGTCCACGATAGTCCACTCAAGGCATGAGAGATTTGTACGCTTGGGGTTGGATTTGTGACCCAATGGACTGCTGGTCCTCATCCCTTTCCTCAGCAGCCCACCCAAATACCAACGGAGCCTGGCATGGGTCTAACAGGAGATTCATCTCCCGCTTTGGGCTCCTCAGAAGGTCACCAGGACTGTGATTGGGGCTGCTGTATGTATGCAGCAAGGGGCCAAGGACAACAGGAAATCATCCCCTGTCGTTTGTCCAAAAGCCAGGGAGATTACTGGTCTCCTTTCTATCATGTTATTCACTAAAAACTTCCTTTCTGTAAGAAAATTTTTAACAAGGTAACTTTTTAAGTCTATGAGAGAAATTAAATAACACTAAAAAAGATACAGAATTCAACTCTTCCTAAAGCTTTGGATATGCTACCTAGTATTAACTCGGTAAAACATCACTGTACACAACCCCACAACCTTAAAAAAAAACCCAAAACCTTAGTTCAGAAATTGCTATGGTCTTTTTTTTTTTTTTTTTTTTAAATAGCATAAAGCTGCAGTGGAGTGTTCTTTTGAACATTCCCATTGCCCTGATGGTGCTCAACATGATGGGGAAATTGTTTGAAAGGAAATGAAATGCTAATTATGCCTAAAAATGGCAGTGTCTGTTCCATCTGCATAACCTAACTTGTATGGCTGTCAATAAAATGTCAAACCTCTAAACAGACAAGTCTAGAATTTATGAAAATAAACTTACCTTAAAATTGTAAATAGAGCAAAAATCTTTTAGTTCTGAACGGTAACTGTATCTTGGAGTAGCTGATCCGTTTGCTGGGAACCAAGAGAGCAGTGGGGCAGGCATTGCTTAAATGAGATTGGGGGGAAAAAAGCCCCTTTGTTGGTCACCAAGGAGCAGGCATTTCACTGGAAACTGTTAGGGACTTGTCTAACTTCATCTTACATTATGGATATCATCAATTATAGGTAATCCTTGGTAATTCGGTATTGATTTTGTTTGCTTCTTATGCATGGCAGCAGGAAAAAAAACCTGTCCCCATGCAGCTGCTCCCGCTCAGCTTATAATTTTAGAAGGCACAGTCCGTTTGAGTAGCACTCCTTCTGTGTTGGTAGGTTAGACGCAAATCCCTGTGGGTCAGCTTTACCTCTTCAGCTGTAAATGTAGGTTAACTGACTTCCATGGAGCATGTTCCTTATGCACAAAAGCAGAGGACCTCACACGCAACTTCACAGCGTGCTGCATTTGTTCATCTTATAAGAGAGCTCATTCTGCTACAGCAGAGAGTGGTCAAGCTGCTCTTGTGACATTAGTGATCTTAGCAGCCCTTTTTATATCTGTCCTGGGCCGTCTGTGTCACCTTCCCCCCCAGGGGCACAGCCACTGCCAACATTCTCCCTGCTGTGATGCAGCCAGGACATCACCAGGGTTGGTTCCCATCGTTAGTGCTGCATCCCTGTGATGTGGCTGTTATCTTCCTCAATTTAAAAGAGAAGAAAGAATTAAAATAACAAAAAAATCCAAACAATAACTCCTTTAAAAAAAAAAAACCCCAAACGTATAAACAAAAGAAAATCCCACTAACTCATAATCCTGGGGAGGGAAATTAAGTGGCTGTGGTGGCATTTTAAAGGACAACAGCTCAGCAAAGTTTAAAGAGAATTAAAATCAGCAGGTCCTACCCACTGTCCAGTTTTAAAGATATGTGTGGTGCTTGTGGCTGAGATTTGCAGGTTTGAAGAGTAAATTCTGAAAGAAAAATTCTCGTCGAATTGACTGAAGGTAATATTTCACACCTTTGGAATTAAAGACATGTCCAATGCCAAACCTTCATCCACAAGTGGCTAGTAATGCATGAGGAAATGCTTTTTTACTGTGAAGGTGACCGAGCACTGTCACAGGTTGCCCAGAGGGTTTGTGGAATCTCCATTCTTGGAGATATTGAAGAGCTGTCGGGACACAGTTCTGGGCAACTGTCTCTAAGTGGTCCTGCTTGAGCAGAAGGTTGGACTATATGACCTCCAGAGGTCCCTTCCACTGTCAACCAGTCCTTGATTCTGTGAATTCAAAAAGTGTGACCTAAAATGGACATAGCAATCCTTGTAAAATATTTCTTTCACTAATTGCATCCTTATTGTGACTAGTCTCTCTTGTCTTTATGTGTCTTGCCTCATTTTTTTGGTCAGCCAAGAAATTCCTTTGCTTTTAATCCAGGCTGGTGCTGAACTATGAGATTTTTTATATGAGATTTTTGCCCTGAGCTACCTCAGAGTATTCATACCTGGAGCCAGTTTGTTTCTGTCCTCATGGTAACTCCGCCTGACTCATACACTTCTGCCTGCATCCAGAGCAGACCACGGGATAGCGCACCCTGGAAAAATTCCTCTCATCACTCTAATCACAGTTTAAGAGGACTCTGAATTTCATATTCCTCCAATCTCTGCATGTTTTCAAAGGGACTTTTTAAAAAGGACATTTTGTTTTGACGTGTGGTTGGTTTTTTTTTCTTTTAGTTTCAAACACTATTAAGAAGCCTCCTGCAGTTTTGCCTCGTCTCCCTGTGTAGATACTGCTGTTGTGTTGTAGGAACCATTGTGTCCTTCTATGGTTGATGGTTTTATCTTTTGAAACATGACTGGGAAACCACAGGCTGTATTTTTTCCTCTAAAACACTTAATTTATTTCCCTTAAGGGACATAAATCTCTTGACTCGCATGTAACACCCTAAATCCCTCTTTTGGTAGGCATACTGCTTTCTCTTTTATTAGAGAACTACTTCACCTTCTCCAAAATACCCATGTTTCAATATGAAGAAGCCAAATTCTTTTGGGGTATTGGCTTGCTCCTGTATGCAGAATTCTTGTGTAGCTTCTCCTGACCGCTTTCCTCTGTTCCACTCACTTTGCATAGACAGAAATTCACCAGCAGCACTTGAGTTCAGAACAAAATAAGCTCTAGGAGGGAACAGTTTTCTTTTTCTTAGGCAACACATAATTATCCACTCCTCATTTCACATGAAACTTATTTTCCCATTAGGCTTACGAAGGGCTGCAGCTGTATCTTTCCCTTCAATCTCCCAAAAATATTACAGTGTTGGATTTGCTTTCTGGTCATTTTAGCAAAACAATTTAAAGCAAAAAATCAGCAAGTTGCCATTTCTGGAAACTGCATCCCTCTGTTTATCTACAGATTCACAGGGAAGAGCAGACCTGAAATTTGGATGTACATGTAAGCCACCTCCTAGTCTTTCTAAGCATCTTCATAGGGATGGTTATTCTGCTGATGTAGACTCTCCATTTTACTTACTATAGCTGAAGAGCTACTTCTGTAGTCAACCCAGCAGGTACTGAAGTACTTTGGTTTTGGCCTCAGGAAGTAATGAGGTTGTAGTAGTGATGTTTTGGATTCCCCTTGCTGCGTAACAAGACGAAGCACACAGACAAGCTGCTAGGGAGGTTGTGTGTTTACTCAGGGTTTCTGCTTAGAGACAGGAACTGGCTTTGCAGCTCCCTTTTCACTAGCAGAATCAAATTTGATGCAACAACAATTTTGCCGATGTTGAAAAAAATTTCCCTTTGAATCTCATTTCTTTTTGCTTTTGACATACTGAAGCAACCTTGTAATCTCTGCATTTTTATAAGGAAAAATTTCTCCTTTTTGTTTCTTATTACTCCTTTCTTATTTCTTTCTGCAGCCTAAACAGAATGATTTGAAAGACTTAGTTTGAACAAAACCGTGAAAACTTCCTTATTTAATTCTGTATTAATTCTGTATTCAAAGTGAGTGGAGGCAAAAGATTCTCACCCTTCTCATAGTTAAAGCATCAGACTGGAGAAGCAGATAGCAAGCTCACTTTCTGAATACTGAAAGAAATGTAAAAGTGGCCGCAGTGACCTCTCTCTGCACAAATTACTCAGGCTTGGTTTAGGTAAAAACACCCTCTCTTCCTGAAAGAAAACCATTTTTAAAAGGTGGTGTATTTCCCCTATCTGAACCTGAGTAGGACCCTCAGTGCTACCTTCTAAAGCTTTCCATGGAAGCCTGTTAGCAAGGAAGCATTAGACTCTTTGACTATGGTTAGCCTCTTTCAAAACAAGTATGAAAAGAACACTTTAAAAAATTTGCACTGGTCAGAAATGTGAATCAAAATACATAAATCTGTGTCCAGTTATCAATTCAGCATCTTTATGAGGAAAAAGATGGACAGGAAAGCTTCAGGAGGAGCATCATTCACACTGTCTTGAGGTGCCGTGGATAATCAGCCTCAAGGGAACCCCTGTAAACTCAGTGGTCTTTCTACCTACTGCATTTAGGTCTATTTTAGACCTTTGGTCATATGCTAGTGCCACTGAGCCTGCAATACTGCTAAGTGGTCCCCTGGGCTTCTAATGTGTTGTAATAGATGGACAAATCCACACGTGATCCCTTGAGTATTCTCTTAAAATTATGAACTGGTGGAGGAAATAACATTGGATTTCCATTAGAACTTTGAAAAAGAAAGATTTCTCTCCTCTCCCATTATCACCTTGATAAATCTCTTTAAGATGCACCTTTTTGCCCTTCCAAGTTTCCCTGAAGAACAGTAGAAGACAAATGGCTTTCACAAATCCTTTCTTATTGACAAGACTGTCTATCTGTGTTTTGGGAAGATAAGGTCTTTTTATCAGGCTTGCAAAATTGGTTGTGGACTGAATGTGTATAGTAAAAATGGCCAGTTGTTTTGTGTTTATGAGAAGATTTTTAAAAAAATATATTTAATCTGGCTTCATTTGAAACTTTATTGTTTCTCAGAGACCTTCTCACAAAACTTCTACTTATTCCAGGCAAAGCACAAACAAGCCTTGTAAAGATGAGGGAAATTCAACCTGCCTGTTTGCTTAAATGATCGTTGGAAAGAGGATTTCCATTTAATAATCTTTATTCCAGTTACCACCATGAAACCATAATAATAGATAAAACATCGGCAACCATGCGTTATTCATTAAGCAACGCAAACCCATATTCTATTGCTAACTGCAAGTGCAGAATCCACAGTAATTAAGTTCAGGTAATTTTTGGAGGAAATACGTTTGCACAGCAGAGATCTACCCAGGCAGTTGTTTTGCAAAATACTGGCTTGTCACTGGTTGGGATAAAAGGGAAATTAGAACAACAAGGTCTCTTGCTCATACAGTTAGTTGGGTCTCACTTTTCTAGAATTGAGACAGCAATTTTTCTGGCTCAGCTTGAAAGAGGAACTTAGAAGTGATGGGTCATTGACAGTTGGCTTTAACAAGGAGGACTGAAAGCAATAGAGGTTTAAAGTTCAGTATCAGGACAGAGAAAGATTTAGTGTGAGATGATGATTACTGTATTTCAGGGAAAGTCTTCTAAACTAATCTGAGGATCTGGAACAAAAGCCAAGGCAAAAAGAGCTGTCAGGCTTGTTTTAGGTCAAGACGACAATAGGATGGGTAGACTGTGAATTATCTTGTTCTTTTTTTTTTTTTGAAAGAATTTTGGAAATGATACAAACCCCCCAGATATTGAGTTCTGAAGTTATGGAAGATGAGGGGCATGTCTATATCTGGTGAATAAATCTGTTTCTGATTACTATTAGGCAATTTTTAACTCTCCAAATTCAGGAATATTTTGCTGGATGGATGCATGCAGGACAGTCATCTTGTAGCAAGTGTCCAGGCTGAGGATCATCTGTTAGGGGGTTAGGTAATTTATAAATAGTAACTTGAGTCTCTCAAATTGGGATTTGTCCTTTCAGACTCAGTTGTCTCTAACTATTAATTTCTTGTCAGGAGAAAAATATATATGCTGAGAACAGATTTGAGTCATCTAACCCAGGCATATCTCCCCTCAGGAGTGCTTGTTTCTTTCCTTTGACAGCAAGAGAGACAACATGTCCATCTAAGATTGTCATTACATCCTCTGCTCTGTAAAACCCTAGAGTTAGGCAAGATGAATCCCACCCCTAAAAAACATAGAAAGAAGGTAGATACCTGCTCTGGCTGCAAGCTTCTCATGCAAACCTCAAACTGATTTGTGAGGGATCAATGGAAGCTGCTTTCACTAGGTGGAAAAGACAGAAGGAAGGATGACTTGCTGTAGGTGAATGATGGCTGGGTAATTCCAGGAGGATTTCAGTTAATGGAGTTGCTGCTTAATTAAACCTCATCATTCATAGCTTGTCTTGAACAGTAAATAGAGGAGGGAGGAAAGCAATACAAACTGTAATGGGTAAGTGCCCTATTCACATGAATGAGCATGAACTGTACAGTAGCAGAGTCAGCAGTGGGATCAGGCTGGGGAGGAAAGGGCGATTCTTACTATGGCTGTTCTCCCCAAGGAACTGGTATGGGCTGTTCAGGAAAACATTTGTTTGTAAGTACAAAAGAAAGAGACAAAACCTGCTTAAGATGTGATCTGAAGGTTTTTGAAAAGAATACCTAGCAAAAGGGTGCTCCCAGGCTAGGATACTGAGTCAGGTTCGGGTAGAGCAATGTGAGTATGGAGTACGTGTGACTCCATTAATTTCACTCTTTGGGCTCATTGCCTTAATTTGGGGAGAAATTAAAGCCTGGGGTCTAATTAGAAGGCTCATATATAGTCAAAGACATATAGATTAGAGGACCATAAACCAAACTGGGCAAAAGCAATGACTGAAATGTAAAAAACTGCCATTTCAAAAGTTTGCACTGGCAAACCAACGCATACATTGTCAGACTGTCATCTGGCCGACCTATGTTTGAGTAAAAGGAATAGTCTTTCATTTTTTCCTTCTCTTAGCACATATGCATCAGTCTGCTAACCTACTTGTATAGTTCTGACACTGTTTGAAGAATAAATAGTGTATCAGATCTGCAAGTCCAAGCTGAACGGCATAAGAAAGGAAAATAAGTTAGGGACATGGAGAACCTGCTTTTCACCACTGTTTCAATGATCACATTTTTTTCCACAAAATAAATGTCGAGTTCGGAAAGAAGAAAATATTCTCCTATCTATGTCCTTTATCAGCTACCTTCCCTTTCTGAAGGGAAGGGAAGGCTATATGGAGCAGGGATATTAATTAACCGCAGACATGTTCTGGAAATAATTACTGTTCTGGGCCCAATGTGTAATATTTTATATTGCCTTATACTCAGCATGCAATACACTTCAATAATAGTGTTTCAATTTTTTTTTTTCAGTGTGATAGTCAATCCTCTTTTGCTCAAAATATTTGCATGTTTTTTACCTATCAACAATGGAGACAAAGTTACTCAAAGCTCAGTCACCTCATGCAGGATTCTTAAATGTCAGAGTTGATTATTACATAGATTAAAAATCAGAGTATAAGCATGAAGTATTTATCATACCAGTTGGGTTCACAAAAGATAAGACATAAAATTCAGAATGTGAAAGGCCAGAGAGATTTCCAGATCTTTCAACATTGTTTGAAAGGTGTGCAATGTTTTTTACTGTTTTCTTGTGATAATGTAGCATGAACGATCTGTCTCTCTTGTTCATAAATCTGATTGTTCTTACATCCCTCCTTGCAAAGTAGGAGCATGGCAAGTATAACTTTAAGTGAATTACAGCTGTACTTGACATGATGGAATGGAAGACCTATTTTTCCTGACTCTCGAAGGTGACAGTATTGACATTTTGTTTTTAACATGAAACTAAAGCATGTAGTTTCAAGGATGCTCAAATGCTGCTGCCTTTAAAATAAAGTGCATTTCAAATGCTCTGAGGGGGTCATTCAAAAAGCTCATTTTCCAGAATAGTAAACGGCAAGAAATATGTGCTCTAGGCACGTGAAGAAAACAAAGTATATCAGGGTAGTAAGTGCAATGGAATAGAGACTTATTTGAAGGCAATCGGCATACACACTGATTTACTGCAATTCATGCCCTGGCCTAGCAATATTAGTTGGATTACATTGGTCCCCTGTTGAACCCATGTTGAAGGAATTTGCACAGTATTTAACCACTTGACCCCCAGGTTGCTGAATAGATACTAAGAGGCTGTTTTGTCTTTGATTTGCTTGGGTACCAAACAAGACCACCAGTGATACCAATGTGTGGCTGATTACTAATGACCATGACTTTCTAGAAGTGTAAAATTTCATACTTAATATTCCTGAGCAGAGGTGTGCAAAATAGTTTCTGAACTGTTTTATTATGGTAGGGTTAAATAACTTCCTGTGCCAAGTCTGATGCTTCCCATCTCTGACAGTATCCTGTGGCATACTGGGATATGTGTTTCAAGTTCGTTCTGTCTGTACTGAATCTTTGATGAAGCCGTGAATGATGAGAGAAATAGTGATGGCAATATCAATACTGCAGGGCATGGCATTGCTGGGTGCAGTCCTGGTTTGCAACGGATAGGAGAAAGATGCCGTGATTGAGGTTGCAGCTTCTTAATCCAAATATCGAAACTCATTGTGAGATTAAAACTCCTATCTCTGAACTCACTTCACTTAGCAGGGACTGCATTGAGAGTGATATGAGATATCATATATAATCTAAGTATTGGTGTACAGTACAAAAGTGAGGTAAAGGAAGAAGATCTCTATTCCTTTCTTGAGTTTCTCTTATCCAAGACTGAGGAAGCAAAGGCAGTAGCCAAATTAGAAATAAGTGTTTAAGAAAGGCAAGTAATTGACTGGTGGCCTTCAAAAAGAGATTTGATGTGAATTTATTATTTGTAGTATTTCCCTTATAGCATATAATAGAATTTAATGTCAGAAGCCAGATATCACGTATCTGATACTGATAACTATTGAAATTAGTCTCCAGATTAATGTTTATGTAACACCTTCCTTGTGGGGGTATTTTTCAGACAGATATGAGGTTATCTTACTGGAAAAATAAACTTGTCCTTGAAAGAAAAATAGACTTTGCTGAATTGGGAAATACCCAGAAAGATATCTACGTAAAGTATCTCTCAGGCTGATTTTTTAATCACTGAGAGTAAAGACTTGTTAGGCACATCTGAAGCTCACAGTCTGGCTGTCATGACATGTATATTCTTTATTAAAGTATTTCAGAAAGCCTAGAAATTGTCAGTTTTCTGCAAACAATTTCTGACCGTTTACAAAAGAAGATGCTGGAATGCTTATCCTGTAGAGGATAACTGTTGCATGAAATAAATCCTCAGCTTTTGAGTCATCCCAAATACATTTCTGACTATTTCTGATTCTTCCCCTGAACTGCCACATTTTACTTAAGTCTTTCAGATGTTTTGAAATTGTTTTTCAATAAAAGAGTGAGATCCTCAGCCCCTCTACCACCACCACCTTGAAACACTTATAAGTGAAGGTTTACAAAAGGCAATACTCTTTGTTCACTCCGTAATAACACAGATTAATCTGAATTTTCTCAAGTTTTGAAAACTATTTTGTTCATTCGGTTTGTCCTGGGATTTGTTTCAAGTTCTGCCCTCAATAACAAATAGAGACTATCAATTCCATTTTAGCACTAATATGTGGGCAAGCTGGTGGTGACAAAGGGAACTGCCCTCTTTGTAGTGAGGATACTTGGAGGACTTGGAGCCCTCCCCTAGATTTCCCTTTTGTATTTACCAGGAGCAGGAAATTTCCCAGATTTGCTGGGATTTGACCATAGGCAGATTCCATTTTGGCGTACATGTTTACTAGTGTTATGTTCATTACATGCAAGTGTCAAACTGGAGGACACTTTAAAATACTATTGAGAGCTGGTTTTTTTGAGATTCTGGTATGTCAGTCACATTTCATAGCACAACAACAATGACATTAGCACAGATTTGGCTGGTGATGCCTTTCTTGTCTACTGTTCTCACAGCATTCAAGTGTGAACCCGACACAGCCAATGTGGAAGGACGTTGGCAGTCTCATTAGAAAGCCTGTGTTCTTTCATATTTTCTTTCTTCATCTTCTGTGCTGAAAATGCGGGATAAGATGAGGGATCCACAAATCTAAGCTGCATGCTGACCATGATACAATGCTATATAGAATAGCCCTTCCTTTGTGGGTTTTATTTTAAGGAAAGAAAAACTATTAGAGATTAAAGTGTTTGGGAGGGAAGATCAAAGACAGAAGGAACGAATTAAATAAATACAGTGCCTGGAGCCTGTTGACTTCCTTCAACATACTGTGGACAAGGAATTTACTAGTGCTTTTCTGAACTGAGCTGGCATCTTTGCTAATTTTCTCTTTTGTTCAGTCAACCAATAGATATATTATGTCAAATGCTTTGGAAAATGCATGGGATTTCTCCAGCCCAAATTTGGTGCACTTTATAAATTTTTCTATCATCAACTTCTAGAGGTGGATCTGCCTACCCAAGATCTGAATCTTTTTATCTATTGACTCTAGAGGTTGCTGAGGGGGACTTTAATCTCCTGTAGGAAATTTTTAGTTATTTTGAGACTTGTTTCCTTCACTTACAGAGATTGATGAATGTATGAGCTGATCCTTCATCATTGTCACTGTCTCAAATCCAAAAAAGGCCCTTGTACAGACTTGCTCTCAAATACTGCTGATGACACTTTGCTGTTTCCAAAAGTAACTGCTTTTGACCACTTACTGACAGTCCTGGAAGTGTTTCTCACAACTTTCTTGTGTCTGAAATATCTTAAATGGTGCTTTTTTTTTTCTTTTTTCTTTTTTCTTTTTT
>VXBO01008299.1:990546-1017333 GCA_013400135.1 Rhinoptilus africanus | reverse complement strand
AGGAACAACCTGGTCTAATTGCTCGGGATAGAGTGCAGAAGGGTGCTCTGGCGCTCCTGGGTGCAGTTTGAAGTTGGTATCCTGGTGACTTTCCTCTGACAAGAGAGGGGATTGATTACATTGACTGATTATTTTGCATTTTGGTTTCATTTTCCCCCCACTCCACTCCCGCCAAAGTCATATACACACCCCTTCCCGGCCACCCTCTAAGAGACAAGCTCTCCCAGGGAAGGCAGAAAACGATCTCAACCTGGGCACGGCAGACAGGGAGAAGCGGCACTAACCACTCCCAGCGGAGGGGCGGAACAGCCGGATGAGGCGTGTTGAGGGTGGGAGCCCCCGACGGAGCCCCCAGTCCCACCGGGCAGCCTGGAGGCAGCCCTGGCCTCTCCAGGACGGCCCTCTCGCCACGCCTGCTCTGGGGCAGCCCTTGGGAGGGCGCAGGGGCACTCGCCCAGCTCCGGCCGGGAAGGGGGCGCGCCGAAAACCCCCATCAAATCCACACCTATAGAAGGACAACGGCGTGGGAAGAGGGGGAGGGAACACGGGGAGGACAACGCAACTCACATGCCAGCCTCGCAGCAGGTTCTTCCTCCAGGAAGCGAATCCCCGGCGCTCCCGGGCAGCTCTGCCCCAGCGACGCGGAGGGGATAAAGATGAGACGCCGCCGCGACGGCGACGGCGGCGGCTGCAGCGCCCCGGACAGCGCCCGCCCCGTCCGGCCGTGTTGAGCACCGCGGACAGCGACACTTCAGCACCGGGGACAGGGCCCGCGGCGGCCCCCACGGGGCTCCGCGCCCGCGCCGCGCCTCTGGAGTGAAGCCGCCCTGGCCCGCCGCGCACATGTAAGCTGCCGCCCCTGCGGGGAACGGCGGGCAGCCGCGGGGCTCTGCCTCTTCCAGAGCCGAGACCCCTCTCAGCTCCTCTGAGAAGCGCCCCGGCTCTAATGCCGGTCCCTAGTTACGTACCGGGAAGTTTTGCTGGGGTTCGAGGTGTGCCAGTGAGACTTGGTCTCCTGCAAGCCTGACTATGTGCTGGTGTGAGTGAGGTGGGTGGCTGTGTGTGTAATTGGTTTGGCTTTCTACCCTTGGAATTTGTGTAAATGTGCTTGGTCTCGGTGTACCTTGAAGGGCTTGTTGCTGCTTACCGGCCACATGGTTTGGAGCCACCCTGTTGTCTTCTCTTGTAGCTGGGTGAATTTTTTAAGGGTTTGGTTTTCCTGGAAACAGTATGGTGAAGGTGAAATGAGGAACAATGAGAGGTGTAAATGCGGGATTCTGTATCATGCCTGTTGCAGCTTATTGGGTCTAACGGTTGTCAGGAGTCCTCTCCACGTTTTTTCTTGTCTTGAAATAACTATGAAGTGAGCAATGAAAAGGGTGCAACACTAGGGAAAAATGAAATACAACCAGAACCGAGATTACCAGTTCTTTTTGGAGCTTTTTCTTTCTCTTTTTCATAAAACTGTTTGTTGAAAATCAGCGTTACACTGCCCCCTGGCTGCACAATTAGAAATATTTTTCGTTGCTCTAGTCAGTAGTAAAAATTTATGAATGAACAGGTATTTCTCTGTTGTATTCTCGATATGATTTGAGCCTGAGTTTTGAAGTGCTTCAACACTGAGGGTGAATTATTCCTAGTTCCCAAAGCCAGATTAAAAAAAAAAAGTAGGATTCATTCTTGTCATGGCAGTTCATTTGGTGATAAAAGATGTTAATGAATGGACAATGGGAGAGAATGTAAAAATATTCTTGATTTTGGTGTATCTATCTCACATGAGTTCTATGATACCGTTGGAATAACAAATCATCTTCACAACGCTGTATTAAGGGGAAGCAAGCAAGGGAGGAAGGAAAAAACCCCAGTATATATATTCTAAAACAAGAAGAAATTGAATAGAAGAACCAAGGTGATTTACAGTCTCTCCTGCTGTAAAAGTCTTTTATTGGTGCATGACATTTCTTTGGAATGGGAAAGAAAATGCTGATGCTCAGTTTATAAGAAGGGGGAGGGTGAGACAGCTGAGAAACAGTGGATGAGTTTTTGTGAAAAATACCTGGTAGAAAGCCAAATTCCATTTCCTTTTCCTTTTTTTTTTTTTTTTCAGACCACAGGGCAGAGCTGCCTTCTTTATAACAGAGATAAGGGAGGTCATGAAAATTTAGATGCTGCTAAAGATTTGTTGCTTTGTCCTTAATGTTTCTCAGCTATAGGCCTCAGACCTTATGCTGCATGACAAGAAGATAATTGGAGTGTTAGTGCATATCATTCATCAACATCCTTTAATGACACGAGGGGCCTGGTTTTTCTTCTTGAATGTATCTCACCCTGCCGTTTCTTAAAGAGATCTGAAAAGGTGTGGTTTTGCTGACTGCACCTTTTCTTCCACAAGGAGAGAGGCCTATTTTCAAATTTTCACCTTGAAATATCATTTTCTTTTATCCATAGGAGCCGTGGGGATGGTGGGGAGGGGATTTTGCTTCCTGCAACTGCTTTGTAGAACTACTTTGCAAGTTAATTAATATCTGCCTGAATAGAGCTAAAAAAGACTATTAATTGTCCCTAGATACGTATGCAACTTTCCATGTAGGAGAAGGATCATGTTGCTAATAGTACTGAATTAGTGTGTTGGACATCCCAAGATTAAATAAAATGGTACTTAAGCATTTCAAAGCACAAAAAGCTTTGGAATAAGCTGCTGTTAATCAAAAGCAACCAACCAAAATGATACTGAGTTTGTATACATAGTAAGTCAGCAATATGCATAAAATGATACTTAAAACTTCTGTCTTAAAGGATAACATCTTGCCTTAAAGTAAGATTTAGAAGGCTATTTAAGATGTCAGAGAAAAAGAGGGTATTAGAGAGCTCTGGTAATATATGCCTATACAGTATTTGGAACACCAGAGTACCCTTTTGCACATAGGAAAATAAATGTGTGCACTTTGTGTTGAGTTTGTGCTCCTGACCTGAAGTCTGGAGTCTGCTACAAAATATGTTGCAAATTCTTATTAAAAGATGCAACATCCTATTACTTTTCCTTCAAATATTTTGACTTACTCTTTCAAAAGGATTCGTTTCTATATCAATTTGTGTCTGCTTGTAGAACCTAATTTCTTTAGTTTAAATTCATGTTTACAGCATGTCTTGAGGTTTTTTGTCATTCAATAGGAGAAAATGGTCCATTCTGATGTATAAAAGCTGTGGCAATTCCAAAGAGGCCTCGGGGAGTCTGCAGCCTTTGTGTGCCCTGATTCTTTTTAGAAATATTGGTACAAGTAGATGGAAAAATAATAAGTAAAGTGTCAATCTGACAGTTTCTGAGGCTCTGCAGGAACCAAGGGTTACGCTTTCAAAAGGGCTTTCAGAAACTTACATTTTCTTTTCAGCAAGACAGAGTCAATGTCTCATCAAAGCCTACTCTGATGGTTGCTTTAGCCAATGTTGGGCATAGTAATAGTTACTTATCCCAAGTTTCTTCTGTAGTTTCTGGACAAAGGGGGGCATTGAAAGGGCACAGAGAGACTCCTGCCAACCTCTCTCTACTGAGTGAAAGCAAGTAGTTGGAGACCATAAGTTCTTAAAGCTGGCTTTGTAAATGCCCTGCTCAATTTTTAGACTTTAAGACCAGTAAAAGTTGACATCACTTGAGAATTCAAGAATTGTTGCAGTACCTAATACCCATAGATTTCAATGCCTATTCAGACTTCAGATGTTTTAAAAGCCTGTCCTACATGCTTTTAAATTTCTGGTTCAAAGCCATGTGTAAAAAATCCAATTTAGCCTCTTAAGGACTTTGAACACTTTCTCTAAGCCTTAGCTCTAGGTGGTAGCCCTGCCCCTCCATAGGTTCTTGTGTGGAACTACAGAGGCAGCAGAAGGTCCTGCATGGCATAGTCTGGAGCACCATGGAACAGAGGATCAAGGAGAAGGGACATTTGCTGGGGTAGGATAGCTCAATAGGAAGCAGGCCAGTTTCTTTCCTGTGTCTACCTTGTCCTACATGTCTGGCTCTCAGACCAGCTAAGAAAGTGTGGTTGCAAAACCAGAGAGTTTCGGTTTCAACAATGTTTTCTGCGACACCACATTAAGAACAAATCTCATGTTACTCCACGTTCCCTTTTCTGATTGTTGAGTTTCTCAGTGCCTAGTACTGTCAGTCCATGCTGCAAGGACCTACTCTAAGCCACTTTAATTAGAAGCTGAGAAGCTCCCAGAGGATGATTTGTTAAGAGCTAAGTCACCTTTCAGAAATTGCTATTCTTCTCCACTCACCCCAGGAGTCCAGACATCTTACGGCTCCCACAGCTGTGTAAAGCTGGACACGCTTTGCAGCAAGCAGCACTTAGGGCCTGAAATTTTTCGTTTCCTTTTCCCAGAACATTTTCTCTCCAACAACACTGCATACGTTGGCATTCTTTCATAGAAAAACACAATATTTAATTGCAGAGCCTGATGAGTTTGATCACTAGCTGTCTCAATAAAATATGCAAATACAGAGTCATTACGATGCAAAGCACCTTTAAACAAAAATGTTAAGATAAATGCAATCAAGTTACAATTACTTTTTTCTAAGAGGGCACATTACACACGCTCAGTAAATATGATTAATTCTAAAAACTGCCTGCACATGACTGAAAAGCAGAATAGAAAAAGGTGCCAAATGCAGTCATGGCATTACAGTAGGGTTCAGACTCCAAGATCTTCAGGTACTGCATATATTACTCTTTACGTTACCTCTTCTTTATCACGATTCAGTGCTCAGGTCAAACATAATTATAACTTTCTTTTCAGGAGTTCATAGCCGAGCATTTCTCATGAAATTGTTCGAAGTTAAAAGTATAATTTTTTTATTCATCTCCTGTTCTCTATAAAGATGATAAAGTGCGATAGCTGAGATATTGATCTTCTCTGCTCATGAGCAAGACTGGGGGTCATAATTCATCTGAGGTGAAGCCCTCTGAATTATGGTGCTCTTGCCCTTACCTGCAGGCGGTGATCAACTCTGTGCTGTAGGGACATCCCTGCAGAACATTTATTGTAAGATAAAGGTTGTATAGTAATTATCTTTTCAGAGGGCTGCTATGCTTTTCTCTTTCCTCTTTTTCTGATGCAATTTCTGATGCTAGAAACAGTGTGTGAAACCACTGCTCTCTCTGAACTGAAGAAAGTGAAATGAAGGTCATTTTTTTGGCATGTTATTGCATATACAACAAACCGGTGGCAATTAGCTCTAGGCCAATTACAATTACCCTTTCTTGCACAAAAATCTTAGAACTGGGCCAATGGTAATATTTTATGTAGTTTTATGTTTACTTTGGGTATAATTGTAAGGTTATTTGTCCCACCTATCTGGATTCTCAGTTAGGGGCAATAATAACACATCAGGAGAGAAAAGTTTCCTCAGAAGAAATTATCGAGAATTATACTTGGACATCAGGAAAATATCTAGTAGATTCCTCGGCGTGGGAAGTCTTCCATGTTTCTGAGCTGCTTCCAATACCGACCATTAAATATAACAACAAATATAAGGTTGCCAAATATCTTACCATACAACATTTTTAGAACATAAAAATATATGGTTTCTGAACATCGGAAATGCCCAGTGGAATTCCTCCAGCTGCCCTAAAATTTTTAGGCATGTGCAATACTGCCATGCTCATGGGTCATCACTGAGCAGCTACTGGAGGTGGATCAGTTTCCTCTTGATCCCAGCAACAGTTGATTAAGCCATCAGCAGCTCATCCTGTCGAGTTGCTTAACATTTTAAGAGGTTTAATTTAACATCCAGGAAATCCAAAGGCTGCAAATGTGTAGAGCGCTTTCTGGCACTCTAAGTCCCCTTTGAACAAAGTCACAGTTCAGAAGTGTGTATTTGTATGTACAGTCCTTACTTGAACTCAGTTAAGACTTCAGTGCAGGTTTAAAACTTAAATGCCGTCCTGAATAGCTAAGGACATGGGCTTCAGTTTAGATAAGCACTTTTGCATATGGTTAAATACTTAATTTTACGCACATGTCAGTCCTTTTGGCCTCACTGGGACTGCTTCTGAAATGAAAGCTAATTGCTGGGGACATTGTGTGTGTGTCTGCATGTGTGTGCATATATGTTTGCAAAATCTGGACTCCACTGAAATCAATGGACCTTGTACTGTCGACTTCGAAGCGGCCCTAATTTTACCCCAGGCATTTTACTGCTTTAGAGACTTGTGTCTCTCTTTTAGTGTTAGACATATCAATGGTATATTTTTTTAGCTGTTATTGTTTTCTCTTATAGAAACAGTGATTCATTCTCGGGAATTAATTTACTTAACCATACCTCCTTCATTATTCTTATGTCCCTCATCTCTGTGTACTTCAACTTTCAACCAGACTGGAAGGGATTAGGGTTAAGATTTATACAGCACTTTATCTCTCAGTGGAGCACGGGAAGATATGCTCAGTTTCTTCCAGTTTTTATTAAGTTGCTATACTGATGCACTGAAGCTGAGGGTAGGGGTTTGTAATTATGAATGTCGCTTTCAACTTTGTATAGTCACAAAATTGCTTTTTTAAGGATTTATTCAAATTTTAATGTAGCTGCTAAAAATTTGCTGTAAAATTTGTTTGAAACTCTCAGTACGGGCTTTCTGTTCCAGATCAGTAGAAAAGCAATGAATTAAAATAATAGATACATGCATATGTGTTAGTTCCCTAAGAACAGCTACCTTAAGAATTTCTGTGTCCTGGTACATTAGGTATTTTGTGTGTTTCTGATACCCTCTGTTTTCCTAATTTTTTGCTTGATTGCCTTACTCTTTTCTTCTGAAGAATATATCATTGAAGGCAATGTATCTGCTCCGCTTTGTCTCCAGAACCTTTCCATCTCATCGTTCACAACAACTCTTTCAAACTCCAGTAGTATTTTTTCAGAGCAGCACTTGAACTTTTCATTGACTGAAGGTCAAAACTGACTTGGAGAACAGATGGAGCGTGGAAAGATGAACCTTTGCCACCCACTGAGCATTAACACCTGCTTATTTGTTACATCTGCCCACTGCAGCTTAGAGGCTCCTGAAAATTTTACCCAAGTGATTTAGGACTTGCTATTGGACTGAGTGCAAATGCTTTTTGTGAAAGAGGTGTTGTTTGTACCTTTTCACTCAGGCTGCACATTCGGTTGGCTTAGGATGACAATTAACTCCACGTGCTTAGACTCTAAAAGAAGGACTATGATTTTTGTTGAGATGCTACTGCAATGAAATGAAAAAAGAAGAGCAACATCGAGATGACACTGAATACAAAGTGTGAATGGTTCAAAAAGACAGAGAGATTTAGGTTTTCAATTAATTTCATACGACAGGTTGTTTACTCCCCCCTGAGTTGCACATAGTATAGTTTTCTTTGGGGGTTCCAGAGAAGGTAGAATAAGAATAATTTGCTTCCATCCCACCAACTCCAAGTGAAGTTTTTCTTTTCAGCCACATAATCAGTGGGGAAACTAATGACCCTTTCATATCTGCCCTCTGTTTGTGGTCAGATACCTGTCTTTCTGCAGGAGCTCTCTGAAAGATGCATACTGGGGAGTGACGTGACACTAAATCAGGAGTTATCCCTTTGTTTTACAAAACTGGCCCCTGGATTTGGGTGCTTGTATTTAGAGTAGCTGCCAACTGTATTTCAGTGAGAAAATTATACAGTCGTTTATTAAACTGCTCTAGAGAAGAAAACAAAAAAGATTGTATTATGTAGCTTGAAAAAAAGCAGTGAATGAATAGGTGATTTGCTTGTACTAGTTGAATCTCAGCAGAATATGCAGTATATTTATCCTTGTTATTGTGTGTTTAAAATTAAAAGCATGCTTTTTAATTTTATGGAACATAGTTTATTGGGATGATCCAAGGTCTATTGACATGGGGAGTCCTGCTAACTCTTTTTAGCTTGCACTGTGCCTTCAAGGATAAAACTCAAGAAGAGTAATTAGGAGGACAATTAAGTTGCGGATAACATTCCTAAATTCTGTGTAATGAAGTTCTAAACAATAAAAATGGAAAACAATGTGCTAACACTTAATTATTTTTTTGTTGTTGTTGTTATTTCTCAATTTAAGAATGTGCTGTGTATCCTTGTTAAAATCTGGAAGGGTGTACAAGTCAGAAGAGAACTTGTCTGTTGTTCAGACAACTAATTTTCTTTGTTCCACACATATCCCAAATTATTTTAAACAAGTGGTCCAGATCATAAAAAGCTAGCAAGATCTGATCAGAATGAGATATTTCTAACCTTTTTTCAGGTCATGTGAGATTACGAATCTCCAAGAATATAACCTACTTTCCTTTCTGGTTTTCTGCAGGTTGAGAAACAGCAATTATAAAAACATGCATCGAAGGCACACAACCCTTCGGGAGAAGGGCCGGAGGCAGGCCATCCGGGGCCCTGCCTACATGTTCAATGAGAAAGGCACCAGCCTGACTGCGGAAGAGGAACGCTTTCTCGATTCTGCAGAATATGGCAACATTCCTGTTGTGCGAAAAATGCTGGAGGAATCCAAAACTTTGAACTTTAATTGTGTTGATTATATGGGACAAAATGCCCTACAGTTAGCTGTAGGGAATGAGCATCTGGAAGTGACGGAGCTCCTCCTCAAAAAGGAGAATCTCGCTCGAGTTGGAGATGCACTTTTGTTAGCGATCAGTAAAGGATACGTGCGCATTGTTGAAGCAATATTGAACCATCCAGCCTTTGCACAAGGACAGCGTCTCACACTCAGTCCCCTTGAGCAGGAACTGAGAGATGATGATTTTTATGCCTATGATGAAGATGGTACTCGGTTCTCCCATGACATTACCCCTATCATACTTGCTGCCCACTGCCAGGAGTATGAAATCGTTCACATTTTACTGCTAAAAGGTGCGCGAATTGAAAGGCCACATGACTATTTTTGCAAGTGCAATGAATGTGTTGAGAAGCAGAGGAAAGATTCTTTTAGTCACTCCCGATCGAGAATGAATGCCTACAAAGGATTAGCCAGTGCCGCTTATTTGTCTCTTTCCAGTGAAGACCCTGTCCTTACTGCTTTAGAGCTAAGCAATGAATTGGCCAGACTAGCCAACATTGAAACTGAATTTAAGGTAATTTACCACTGTACCTTTTTCCTTGGGCTGAATATTCAGGGTACTGTACATTGTAGGTGTTCGATCAACTCTTGGTTTGCCACTAGGGGTTGCGGGAGGAAACAGAAGCTACAGAAAGTGGCAGATGTGTTAGCTACATGCACATAGATTCAGATCATTGTGCATTCTCCAGTTAATAAATATTTGAAACTGAATATTGCATATTATAGCAGAGCCATCCTTACTCAGAGTTTTTATGTTGCACAATGTGATTTCTTAGAATCACTAGTTTGCAGTAGGAATAAAAATCAGATTATTATCAACATGGAGACTCATTTTTTGTAAGAAAGGTAAGTTTTTTAATTGGGCAATCTGTTTTAGAGGCAGAGCTCTAGAGGTTGGTTTAATGGATTAAGAGCCAGTACATCTAGTTCTGCTACAATGATAAAAGGTGTAAATTAAGCAATTTTGGTTCTCTGTGAAATAATTTAAATTACATTGCATCTTAACGGTTTAACACTGCATCTGCGTATGATTAATTTCATGAAAAAGAAGGGGGAGAATGATCAAGAGATTGCTATGAAGTTTATCATCATGCCAAACGTAACAGTGGAACTTGCAGAACTCTCTGACAAGTTGTTCAAGATTTTCATTATCATAATGAGTTTGTAAATGTCCAAGATAATTTGCATTATTTTTCTAAGTCATTTACATGACATAAATAGCATTGTCTCTGTTTCTAAAATAAATTAGTCATGAAAAAACTCATTTTCAGTGGCTCAGTCATCAACATAAGACTGTTTTCTGACTTATGACTATTGTGCAGCTACAGTGACACTGGGGTAATAAAATCTATTTTGTGAGTAAACTGGGGTAGGATGCCTGCCCGGAATCTATTGTTTTTAATTTAGAAAACTATTCAAGTGTTAAAGCATCCATTTAAAGATTTGTAGCTATACTCTCTCCAATTTAGAAGTGGCAAGAAAGCATGTTTTCAAGCTGTTGCCTTTGAAACTCTCAGTAAGCCTAATAGGGAAAAATACCCAAACCACTGAGGTCTTTTGGCAATAAAATTAGGGGAAAAAACTTGCAAACTCTTTTTAACTATGCGAATCGGATTTGGAAGGACACAACAATTTAAAAGGGAATTTTTACTTGCATTGCATTCAGTCCTAGTAAAGCAACCTCTTTGGGTTCAGTGAATCTGGCTTCTTGAGTGTGAAAGTGCTGTGGGGTCACACCCATAGTTAACAACATTAATAGTTTGTTAATATTCCAGCTTCTTTTTGGTGGAAAAATATATATTTTTTGGAGCATGAGCCGCCTCAGTGTTCCATACGTGTCAGCTCAGATAAGTGTCTTGCTGCAGAAGAGTAAACCTATTTCTACCAGAATCCCTCCTTTGGCTCATAGAGCTGCCAGCATGGTCTAGGCTGGCGCTGGCAGGTACATGAACCCTCCAGGACCAAACAAGTAATCAAACGTTAAATAGTCTCATGGTGGTTGTATCTCCCCAGCATTGGCAAATGGACGTGAGTAAATCAATACAGGAAAATCATTAGAAACCCTTTGCCAAATTACGGTGTTTTCAGGAAGGCTTTCCAATCTCATTGCCTTCTTGGAAGGTTCTGTGCAACACACATCTATCTATGTTAGTGAAGTACCTCAGAAGTATCCAGCTTCAAAGTTGCCATATTCCTTTAGTATATTAATGCTTCCAGAAATACGAAACATCTCAAGGTTGTAATGTATTCTCTTGGTAGAAAAAAAAATCAGAAATACGTATTTATGCAAAAGTATTTATTCTTATTAACATAATCAGTGTGATGTGGAATAGGGTATTAATAAAACAGTAGTTTTTTTCACAGAACATGAAATTTAGAGAATTTATTTCTGGAAAATAATGTGATTGTTGAAAATGTATTTAAGAAGCCCATAAATAATGAAAATTTATGGAATCAGACAAGCTCTAGAGGACATTTTTTTGTGACCTAAAATAGTACTTTCCTAGATTTTTTAATTTTTAGTGCTAAAGTTCTGTGATTACTTTTGGTGCTCAACAGATTTATAAAATTATGACTTGGGATTATTTCAGAGTAGTTATTTATATGCAATTTTAGCAATACAGTTTTCAGGAGGTACAAAAAGTCCTTGAAACGGAACAACTCAAGTAACATTTTAATAAAGCAGGTGTACAAATAGTAATTAAGGGTTAGATAACCTACCTCTGAAGAAACTCCTAGCATGAACTAATTAAAATATAAATGCAGTACCTCTCACCTGCTGCTTGCTGCTCTAAATCTCTTATGCAACAGCACCATTCAGCACATGAGACCGAGGAGCCAGTACATACACTATGTTTTTAGAGAACACAAATTTTTTTACGTGAGTTGCGTCTTTGTACAGATATGAAACATGAAACAAAACAGCCACTTGAACCACTTTAGAGAAGAAAAGTTGCATTAGCTGCGGTTGGCCACAATTTGAGAGAAACTCGAATGAATATTACTAGGTGAAAATAATGTTATCAATCATTTTTTACAGTGTCAGACTCTGAGTAGATTGTTCTCACCCTAAATAGCTAAGATATGGTCATACACTGCAGTTCTTATGCACAAGAATTGCGCATCAGAAAGTAGTATGGGAGTGTTACGAATGTGAAAATGGGAGTCTAGACATACACTAGATCACACTGCTGGCCTTGAGCAGACTTTCTGTTGACTGATCGATAGGTCTTTAATAGCAAGAGTAGATGTTCTGGCTATCAGTCTGGAGTCTGTTTTACAGCTTTGCACACTCTCAAATTAGCCTACATGTTTGTGGATGTCAGGAAATGTCCTTGTGATGGAGACAGCCAATTCATTCCATTTAGCAATCCAGACAAACTAAATTATAGAATCGCAAAGGAGGCTATGAAAAGATGCCACCAACCATAAGTGGTAAATAAGATCTCAGCTCCTGTTGATTAAAATGTTACTGAAGGTGTGATCAAAACCAACACCTGGAAGACATATGGTGTTTGGTCTTTGTTTATCAATCCTACCAACATTGTCAGTTCATTTACTAAAACATAAAGGGTTTTGTTTCTAAATTATATGCCTCTTGCTGTCACTTTTCTTTTAACTGTTGTCCTTTTCCTAAAACATGTCAGGAACTAAAAGCAGACTAGAGCTGCGAGCCTGCTCTTCTGTGCCAGTGAGCACCGTGTCCAGGCTCAGCTGGCTGATGGACTGCAAGTGGCTGCTATGCTATTTGTGGGGAGCGATGGCTTGTGTGGCAGCAAGTCAAGTGTGTAGATGCCTACAGAGATATGCCTGCTAGGAACTGCTTGTTATTTCACTGCGGCTGCAGTAATGTAAAACAGCTGAAGCTCAGGTCCCTAAATTCTCATGATGTTAAAAGAGTGGCAAAAGAGCCCTGGGGACTCAGTGACTTCTGTCTGTTAAGGGTGATCTGTCATTCCTGCAGCACATCTCTTGCTCCAGTAAGTCAACCCCACCTTTTTTCTACCTAAGTATAAATTGTTAACTTCACAGGATGTGCTTGGCCTAAGGTTTTTAAGAGAAACGGCCTTGTAAATTTTCTCAGTGTTTCTGGCCTTATCTCCACAAATGGGAAATGGGGACCAGATCCTCCACTTTGAGGATGACACTGTGCTCCTATTCCATAGTAATGAGCACTGGCATATCTGGTTATATCTTTCAGAGAAGTTGCAGTTTTTTAGGATTTGTGGCTCTGCAGCATTGAAGAAGATCCCCTAACCTCTCATTTCTCAGGCCAACTGCAAATCATGGGCATTGACGAGGATAAACACATTAGAGATTGTAAACTTTCCCCATATTGATCGCTAACCTTGGTGAAATTTTTAGTGAAAGTAGTCTAACCACTCAAACACAAAATAAATGGTTTGTGTTTTGAGGGTTTTTTTAATTTGTAAGAAAATAAGAAGGGATTGTAATAAATATAAAGAAGATGAGATAAAAAAATTATGTGAAAGCCTAAGAAAACTTGGAAAGATGAGCTGACTGCAAAAGTTGAACTCTGTGGTCTTTACCGGGAAATATTTTTGGCATGAAAAATACATGCTCCATGGAGTTAAAAACCCTATTATTAGACTATTGCTTTTTGAAATGAGTGATAATAAAAATAGGAAAGGGCAGAAAACATTGGGAAGCAAAATAGCAGGGAGGGGAAAGATTTTGTGAGAATGAAGGACAGCAGTGAACTCCAAAAGTGAAAAATTCTTGAAAGCCATCAGGCTGTAAACCAGTAAGACTGTACTTGGAAATTCTGCTTCCTACCAAAACTGAACAAACTGAGGCTTGTTTGCTCTCAGGAATGACTGATTGGAGATAACCCCTGCAACTCCTCTCCCATTAAAAAAAAAGAGATTGTCGTGGGAACCTCCCTAATTAGCCTCATGAACACTCTTGTAAATCAATCACTTAATTTTTGCGCTCTGACCCATTCTTCCTTGAGTGATCTTTTTATCCTTTCATAATCTCGTGCCTCAGCATACTCTCTGGCAGACATCTCTCTTGTGGTATGTTTGGGAACACCTTTCATGAGTCGTATTTATTATTTCAGCAAGGTGCTCTTTGAGGCTTTAGTGTTTTTATCTGACCTTACTTTAGGTTTTCATTTCTCTTTACAGAACTTCTATTCTTCTATTTATTTCTTCCAGATAGGACATGTGTTTTGTAAATAGATGTTTTTTTACTTGTGCAACTTCCTCTTTTTCTGCTGTTTCACTTTGCTGGGTTTTAGGAAGAGAAGACAGAAGGGAACTGCAGAAATCTGGCCTGGTGTGCAGAATATATTCACTTCTTTTTACTGTTTATATTTTCTCCTGCACGAGAATCATCAGTCTTACCTCATTCCTCTTCTGAAAATTAAGCATCACCATTGGAAATAGTTTTGATTATATGAATGGTCAGTATTTTGAAGTGATTGTCTCTTGCACCAGGTCCTTTATACACTAGTGAAGAAACTGCTGTTTCTCCTCCTGTGTGTTTTCTGACAACCACTCCAAAAAGCAGCTGCTTGGGAGTGAAAAACCACCTCTTTCTATTGCATCCCTTTCCTCTGCTGCCTCTTCTGATTCTCATTGCTGAATTTCTAATTGAGAGCACAGGCCACTGGGTTATTCAGCTTTATCCCAAATTAATGCCTGATGACACTGAGCTTTGATGTGGCTGGACCGGAACATCCCTTTCAGACTCTTTTTGTGTTGCAATTTATGTTCTAATTAGCTTGTTCTCTGCTTCTCCTCCTGGATCTATGCTACTTCAGCACCTTGGGCTTCTCTAAGGGAGATCCCTGCTGACTTTGAAGCCATCCTGGACTCAAAGTCAAGAGGTTGACTCACTTTTTTTTTTTTTTTATGTAAATATGTATGGTACCTGAGAAAGAACAAAAATTTATACATTGCTACATGCATTTACACCACTAGTGCACAGTCAAAAGTGCACTTCTGTAGAAATAATGAAAACTACTGTTTCTAAAGCTACGCTGGTAATCTATAATCTTTTTTCCAAGTTTTTTGGAAATGAGTTTTCTCATGTCAGTCTTTAATGAGAACATTGTGTGGTTTGGTGCTTTTTAGCCTTAAAAAAGAACTGCTTGTTCTTTTTTTTTCCCCTCTCACCTAAAAGTTACTTTTCTCTACTGCCTCAAAAATGTGTGCTTTTAAAAGCTATGATTTTTTTCCCAATTTTCACTCACGCAAAGCAAATGCATAAGCAGGTACAACCAATTACACAGCTCATAATACAGGAAAGAATCAAGTCCCAGTAAACCAGGAAAACAATTTTCCTATTATTAAAATTTTAACTTAGTGTTGGAACAAATCTGGTATTAAAATAAGAGAGGAAATTAAAAATGATCATGGAAATAGCCTGAGAGAAGGAGAGTATGTTTGAGCTTTGTAGTGAAATTTGTTTGGCTTACTGTACATGAAGAACTCATTCCCCACACTGTTCTTTTTCAGAGACAAATCCACTAATAATAGATGCTGCACTGAGTTTGTCTCAAGAGCTATATTAATTAATTGCAGGTAGGTTTTGGATGGATGTGCAGAAGAGACTATGAAAAATGGATGTAGAGAACCTTCCTGACCTTAAAATAACACCCGAATTTGTGACTCTTGTATTGGCCTCTTTAAGTATTTATAAATTAAGAAATATCCTCTATATTTTGAGAGCTGTTATTGCAAGTGCTCTTTCTATGTCTGTTCTGTGATTAAATCATTTTCTGCCTGGCACCTTGCCCAAGCAAAATGGTTTTGAAATGTTGCATGAGAAGAAAATCTCCAAAGCTTTTCAGAGTGGTTTAGAACCAATGCCAAAGCTGCAATGCCTGGAGCTATCTTGAAAAAAAAATATATTTGTATCTGCGAATGTGAAGGTATGTTAACATCTGTCTACATCTGTTCACAGTAAAACAGAGTAGTAGATGCTGTGATTCATAGGGAAGGGTATAACTCAGCCATTCACAACCCACATCTGCACCTGGAAAAAATAAGACTATTATTATGAAAGTTGTAACTCTAGCGACAGACTGAGCAGTCACATAAAATTGGATCCCGGCCACTGCCTACAAGGTCATTTAACCTACTTTATGGATGATTCAGTGACACTGTTGTTAAAATCTCCCAGCTGACTTCGGTCAAAAAAGAAAAGGTGAAGAAAACCTCTTTAAAAGTTGACAAAATACTTTCTGCAGGAAAATGTTCTCTGCACTTTCCCAGTGGAACAAGCCCATGCACCTCTTTTGAAAGAGCTGGGGGGGAAAGATTCTCTCAACTTATCAAATCAGACACAATGCATCAGTGTAAGATAATTTAGTGTTTTAATTAATGTCTAAAGGGTTTTGTTTCCTTAAGAAAATTGCTTGGAGCAAACTTTTGGCATTCGGAGATGGCAAAGCAGGAGCAACCCTGGAAATATTTGAATCTCCCAGAGAGTACAGCTGGGATGCTTTTGCTTCGCTTGATGCTCCTACAAGTGAGACTTTTGGCAATGCCAGCTTGCACACCATCAGTGCAACAGTTATTACCCTTTACAGATCCTTGGGAAGTAATTTCTAGTCCTGCTCAGTTAAGGATGAACAACATTGCAACTGCGGCACTTACAGCTTACTGTTTCCAGTTTGATTGCACATAACAGCCTTAATGCTAGAGCAGGATTCCAGTTTTGGTGAGCGACAGCCATGATCATAAAAATGTAAAATGACATGGAATCCCCTTATAAATATTAATGGGAGAAAACAGGTAGATCCATGAGCTGGGTGGGAAGGGGAGAGCAATGGAAATGGTTCACATGACAAAGCAGCACAGCAGCTGCCTTCCCACTGTCATCATTTCAGAAGCATTTTCATGTAGATAAGTTTTAAGCTGAACAATGTGATATTTCAGCCAGGTGGAGAGATGTGTGCAAAATCTGGAACCAGTTGGAACTGGGCATATTTCAGTTGCTTTAAGGCCATTTTGCTCCTAGGATTTCGGTGTTTCATTACAAATAAGCAGCCTTTCCTCCATCAAGAGTGTATTTCTTTCAAGTTGAAAAATCCCTGTTAATGGGCACGTTTTTAAGGGACCTGAAGGGCAGGAGTTGGTAAGGGTGGTGAGCAGAGCTAACTCCCTTACACTTAAATAATCCTGGGAGGAATCTGTAGCAAAAGAAGGGAAAACTCAGCAATGTTAATGCATTTGTTCCCCTCCTGCCAGAAGTGTCTGATATTAAATTTCTGAAGATGAAGCTTTAGAACTTTGGTAACGGGGTTGCACTGGGGCTGTCATTGTGCTTTCTCTCTGCATAAAAGGCTGGTGACTTTTATTTTTCTTCCCCTCGTGGTCTGCTGTGGTGATTATATTAAGTCCATATTTTCCATATAGTTCTTAAATCTGGGGTATGATGGAGGCATTTAGAAATTATTTTTTTGTTATGTAAGATGACTTATATAATTCATTCTGAACAGCCAAGGCTTAGTGGCGACTAATTTTACTGAGCCACTATTTTCAGGAAATACATTTGTGTGTGACGTCTTACATAGAGTAACTTGGAGCACATTGAATATATTTAGAAGAAAGGGGTTTAGAGTTGAGAGGTGTCCTTTTCAGCCTTCTTGGATCTGAACTTTTGATGGTGAATCAAGGGGAGAGACATTTACCTTTGATACAGACAATCTCTTCTAGTCAGTGAAGCATAATAAAGCTTGTAACATGTTAATAAGGAATATAAAATGTTTTGACTAAGTAGAAGGAAAAAAACGGCTGACATTTTGAGACAATTTGTTGTATGTGGAAGGAATATGTATGAGGGCAAGGTTAAATACAGGGTTATATTAAGTTAATGTGAAATAAAAACGAGTGAAATAAGGTTAAATTAAATTAATGTAGTGCCCATGTGTGTTGTAGAGTCATATGCACTGCATACAGCTGAGCAAATGTCAGTAGTTATCTGGTGTGAAGATATAAGTGGCGTTTAACTGGTTTTTGGGAGCCCTTCTTGTGAAAGTGGTGCTGCGATACCGGTTCCTCACCCTATTTCTGCTTCTCAGAGACAAGGAGTTAAGAAAAGTGTTTGGTTTTAGAGATGACTTTGATTTTAGGAATGAAGGTTTGCTTGCATTGGATTAGTCCTTTGTGTGCAAGCACTACTCCTCTACAGCAGCTTTTTGAGTACAGGTGCTGAGAAGGATGAATATAACAGCTATAATGACTGTCACAAACCCAGGCGACAGGCAACAAATGGCTTAGAAATAGTTTCAAAATGTAGTTAAACATAAAATCTTCAGCTTACCACAATGTTATTAATTTCACGTTTTGTATTTTATAACGGCTTTAACATGGGAGGAAAAACCCCACCAGCTGGCAAAATCATGGTCATATCATCTTAACATTTCTAGAAAACATGTTTTCATCCTCACCCTTTGAAAGAAATGTGTAAAACGAAGCTGGTGGAGTAACCGGTGGGTCTGATCTGAGGCTGACCATTGCTCATAAGTTCCTCTCTCTGTACAAATGAGAAAAAACAGATGGTATTCTGGATTAAGAACTCCATCGCAGCAAGCTAATCGATCAGCAGTTGTATTAGTAGGTAGGATTTGTGTTGTACCACAACCTTGCCCAACGATCTGGGCTATGCCACAGAAATTTACGTTAGTCTCTCCAGTCTCTAAGCAGTAAAGGGGAGACAAACTCCTCCGTTCCGCCTCCCTGTGCTCTGCCAGCTGCCCAGCCCTGTGCCAGGGGACTTTCTGTTTGCGCAGACAGATGGAGGCTGCTGTGGCAGAGCCGAACCGCTCGGGACTGCGCTCGGCCACGGCCCTCACCGCCGCTCTGGAGAGCAGCAGCTCGCGTTTCTCTGCCAGGTTTGCTGCCAGCTGCTCGTAGCACTGTGATAAATCGGGGGAACGATTTGGCCAGTTGCCTGTGTTTAGTTAGGAGTGACAGTGTGTTTTCCTTTCTTAGCCACTGAGCGTGCAAGACAAAATGAGTCCTGGTATTCAGGCTGGTGCACCTACTCGATGGTAATGCAGAGAGGGCTCCTGCCACCTGCAGCTGCCTGTTTTGAAAGGAAAGACAAGTTGGCCCTGTCCATCCTAGTCACTGGGTCCTCTGCAGTGAGTACAGAGCTGGTAGGACTTCGAGCTTGTCCTTGCTAGCACAATCACCATTCATCTTAGAGCATTTTCTCAGAGCACTTACTGGTATAAAATTACTTAGTAATACAACTACCCTTCCTCCTCCCCTGGGTACCAAGAGGGGGCATACTCTGGAGAGGCAAAGACAAAGACTTTTTCCACAAAGATGGAATCAAGTTACTGGTGAGGAAAACGGATGGAAAATGATGTTATCACTATTGCAGTATCAATCCAATACAGTATTGGTAAGCTTTGTGTTTAATTAGTAACACCAAATGCCCAAGCATTCAGCTAATACCAGCACTGGGTTTTAGGGAATAGTTAGGAGCTGTTTGGTTTATTATGAGCAAGGTGATCGGTTTCCAAAGCCTGCTGCTCATTATTCACGTTAGACAAGGATATCCACTGGAACTACAAATGAACATAATTAGGACTATTGCTCTGCATAGAATAGTAATACTAGATCAGCAGATGGGAGAATGCAGTCAGGTACGTTTATCCAAGGCACTGTAGGGAATTAATATCATATTAATGAATGTAAATGATGTAACACATTCTGAGGATCTCAAGTCCAACATTAAAGAGGATGCAGATGGGAAGTGGTTTAGTTTATCCCTCATTGTGTTGTTAATTGTTGTTATTGTAGATAATTATAATGAACCCATCCTCACTGCCTCCAAGCAGACTATCCACTGGATTGTGGATAAACAGGAATGGTATACAAACAATTTTACATTGCCACAAAATGGTGCTAGCTACTTTAGTGTCTATGCTTTTTTTTTTTGGCATTTACATGATTAAAAACTGCAGTTTCCTGAATTATAATTTCTTGCAGGGAACTTTACTTCAGTGCATGTGGAAATTGCTCATTGCCAAGCGTGTCATTTCATTGTTACCATCCAAGCCCCAGGATCTGGACTCATCTCAGAACAGAAAAAAGTAATTATACACTTTTTACATTGTATTTCTGCTTAAGAGAGTGCTGCAGCATCACTTCTAAGTCTGCTCTTCTTAGAGAGAAGATGATGTCCATATGGTCAAGAGTGCTCAGTGCCAGGACTCTACACCTGGCATCAGATTTTTCCAAAGTGCTCGGTTGCTATTTGGGTGCTGTGAGGACCAGATTTTCATCCACTCTGATGCTTGTGACTAGTTTTCCAAGGAGCTGCTTTTGTTGGATGTTGGGAACTGTGGTAGTTAGCTGTTTGAGATCTGGAAGACGTATGGTTATCTTAGTTATCGATGTAGTTGCAGCACGGCTCTGAGTTAAGCCAGCATTCATTGCAGGCTGGATTTAGGAGGAGTCTTTCCCCTGATATGCAAGAGAAGTTTGTAGCCAAAATTCCCGTGAAAGATGGGACTCATAGTGCCTTTGAACATATAAATGTGTTCCTTAAGCAAGCTGAAAGGGACAAATTTAGCTCTACTTAGGGGATAAACAGCTGTGTTAAGTAAACAATTGCTTTAAATTTAAATCCATTTAAATTTAAATTTAAATCCATTATTTTCCCCCTGGTTTTCAGGAAACAGGGAGGCTTTGAGCAGCTGAGCTGAAAAGAGCTTGAAGGAGAGAGGCAAATGCATTTAGCACATGGAAACTATCTGTTCAGTCTCAAACTGTATAGGAAATTTGGATCTTCCCTAATGGAGCTTGTAACAGATCAGGAATGTAATAAAAATTTGAAAATGCCAGAGAGAAAAATTATAGGTGGCATGTGAAATGAGGAGCTTGGCCCAGAGGTAATTTTTGTGCTTTGATACATCTGGCTCATCAGAGCTGGAGATTTGCTGCCCCTTGTCTTTTGTGTAAGAGCTCTGTAGAAAACAGAATAAGTGACAAAGAAAAGAACTTAACCCCAACGTGGCATTGGACTCCTGCCCTTGGGAAATGCATCTGGGGGAAAACGAGAAATTCTTCCTGCATGACGATAAAAGTAAGGTTGAGACAAAGGCTCCTCTAAAGCAATGGGCATTTTTAAATATAAGAAAAGCCATTTCTCATTGTCATGTTCCTGCAATCAAGTATTTGAAAATAATGGAAAGATTGGGAGTCTGTCATTGCATCATCCTGAGCTTGCTTTTGCTGCTGACATTAACAGATGCTTAACTCTTCTTTACTAAGAGAATTAGCAGAGTATTACTTTTAATTGTGCAGTTTGTATTTAATAAAGGGAAGCAGTTGACAAGACACAGGGAGACAAACCCTCCTCTTCGCTGAATGTGTGATTTTCCTGCATTTTGCACACCAAAGCGTTTAGTTAATACCTCTGTATAGCCAGTCCTGTTTCTTTGACACTCAGGGACTCAATAGTTTATCTTCTGAAAACAGGTGTTTCAGCATAAACATTCAAATGAGCTGGGAAAATCTGCAAGAAGGTAAAAAACCCCTCCGTTTAAGTAGTTGAGGAATCAAAAGCATGTGGCTTATTTTTGAGGTGGGTTTGAAAACCAGATGAGACGATATGAAAGAGAAGTACATCAAGCAACAAATGCCATCTTATGCCGAAAAGCTGCCGTGCCAAGCTTGAGATTTTAAATACTCTAATTTTAAAAAATTATTGTCAACCAACATAATTTCTGTTCTAAGTATATTTAAATACCTTCATCGACTTGGAATAGAGTGTTAGTTCTACTCTGAATAGCACTGATGTTTCTGCACACATGCGTGCTATGGAGATGCTTAGCAATGGCACTTGTCAGGAAGAAGGTGACATTGTGGGAAAAGAGTGGAGGAGATGGAGGTGTTCTTTAGGCAACTTCTTAGGCACGAATTAAAAAAAAAAAAAGATTGTCCTCTGTTCAGGGTGAGAATTTAAATAAGCCAGATAATCACTAATTTCAGTGTAGAGAGAGTTCACATGTACAGGAAACTTCTTTTATGTTTCAAATAGAAAAAAAATCAGCATAATAAAAAAAAAAAGATGAGTGGACCAATTCAGAAATTTCTTATGCTAAGGAATTTAAAACTTTGACTAAAGAGTCAGGAATGGTGTTCAGTCTCAGCCCTTAGCTTTCTCCTAGGATTATGTTAATGGATTCCTGGCTTTACTTCCCCAAATAGTCTATCCATAAATTTAAAACATAACAAAACAGAACTCACCATTTTAAAGAATTTTGTTGTTTGTTGGTTTGATTTTTTAAATGTTTCAAGGGGACACCAAATTGAAGCATTTTGCATTTTCCAATGCTTTTATTGATGGAAAGGGCTTGCAAAATTTATTCATTGATCTTGGTCTCACAGAAGCTGTATTTGTCACAAAAATGAACAATGTCCCAGAAGCAATTATTGGTAGAGTTGGTAGATACACAGCAGCTAGAGCGCAAAAGAGAAGAAACAAAACAGGGGGGCGCAAAACTATCCTTTCTGCTGCTTTTGGCAGTTGGAACATTATTGTTGAAGGTTATACATATGCCTGGACTGTTGAAGGATGCTGTAAAAGCACAGTAACAAATCTTAAGGAATTCGCTAACTCCACCACAGAAATCATTAACACCATCTTCTTTAATGATTTGGTGTATCTACCAGAGAATAGGTATAGAGTGAAATCTGAAGTCAGTGCTTTGATTGATTTCTTACTGCTTTGTCCCCTTGTTAAGGGGATGTGCTGTCTCAGAGATCAGCTTCTGCGGTGCGTGTGAAGAGATGAATTGCGGCTAGAAAGCCTAACCTATTCAAGAGAAAAGAGGCACACAAAAAAAATTCTTACGGTAAATCAGTCATTGCAACTGCCATTGAAATCCTTGTAATGATGCAAGGGATATTATTTTCATGGCTCAATGGAAGCCATGCAATTTTCGGTTCTCAGTCAAAGCATAGCGTTGTTTTCTGGACTTCTTTGGCCAAAAATAATGTCAACAGCACTGTCTGATTTGTCCTTGGGCTCTTTCATTGGACACGTCTCTTGGTGTCTCCTGACACTGCTCATAGGATTTAAAACCACCCTTTGCCTAGAGGCACTGCCCCTCTGCTCCCCATGCTGCAGCCTGGCACTCTTCAGGAAGCAAACAGTTGCCATGTTTGTCTTGGGTCCATTTAGAAAGGTCCAAATTGCTTGGAAAGCAGGAGAGACACACTTTTGAAATATCAAACTCTTGTATTTGAACAGATTGCTTATTATATTATGCTCGATGGGGGTGAAGAAGTCAAGGTCTGGATGGTTGAAAAAATGAACCAGTGGCATCTGTTGCTACCTCTAGACCTACTTAGCAACGTGCACCTGAGTAGGGAAACGTTTTAAATGAGCACTTGGCTTTATTTTCAGAGATGTGCCCACTGAATATGACACAATACACCCAAAGCTCCAAAAAATCACTGATGTGCTGCCACTTAAGAAGCAAGAGTACATAAACCAACTGGATGTTGTGCTTTCTGGAAAATTAACCGTACAACCTTGGCATAGTCTATGCACGCAGGCATTTAGGCTGGAAACAACAGAAATGCACTCAGCTGTATTCAAACGTGTCAGCAGTTGCGTGCACAGTCGACAGAGCTCTTTGGAAGGGGGTGCTCAGTGCACTTGAGATGATAATGTGGTTGTGTGAGCAGGATCAGGGCAGGGCCCTTCCTTAGCATCTCTTCTCATCGCCCTCCCTCCCACATACCCTGTGCTTTTTTACATTCCGAAACATATGGCCGGTCACAGACAGCGTAAATACCAAGAAGGAAATTTGTCCAACAACTTCTAAACTGCCTTGTGCATATTTCATGTGATATCTAATTGGTAAATATTTATAAGCATTTTGAATATTTGACATGACGGTTTATTTAAAAAATTCATTTCAAATCCAGCACATAATATTACTGTGTTTCTGCTCCCTCCGCCTTCCCCCTTTCTCTTACATTTGTTTTCTTTCTACAATGACTTTTATTTGGGGGAGTTTTCTTTTCATTTTTATAGAATTATGTTTTATTTCTTTTCTGCTGCTTCTCCTCGACACGATAACCTAAGCAATGAAGTATTTCTCTCCATTATGTATGTATAGGGGTGATGTAAATTAAATACAAAGAGCCAAGAGCTTCAAGGAGACATAAAGAGAGGCTCTGTGCAGCATACTACAGCTTTCATTTCCACAGCAAATTTAATACTATCCAGAAATGCCACATTTACTGCCAAGTACGCAGCTCCTGCATTGCTCGCCGACAGAAGGTGGGATTCAGCAGATTTGTGCCGTGCAGTCCATCTGTGAGCGCATTGAGAGCACACAGAGGCTTTCTGCTGCTACGACAGCCCCAGTCACGGATGCTGGACGTTCATGCCCATTGGGTCTGGAAATCTTGGATTTGTGTGGAAGCCCTCAAATTCCAATGGAGCAGATTTATAAGACAGACGATATACCATGGGCAGAGCCCTTGAGAAATGGTAACTTTAATATATAGCTGTCATCCTCTGTCTGCACCCTTTTTCCTACTTTTATTTGGAGAAAAAAAAAAACCAACTGCATTGCTAAGCATTAGGCTCCATTTTTTTTTCTAGAAAAACTCCTGTAGATTAAATCACCTGAGATAAATGTGTGGTTGATATTCAAAGGGAAGCTCCTCTGTGATACAAGGATTCTGATCACAACTCTGATCCTGAAGCTTTAGTACAGGCTAACAGAACAATTGGCTGTATACAAGATAGCAGTAAAAACAGTGAATTTTGGAATTATCTCTGGTTGGAATATCCAGTGATGGGTTGTGATTCCTGCCCTGCTCTTTATGGATGTTTTTTGGAAGCAATTATTAGATTAGAGTGGATTTAATTAGATGTCCTCAATGGTGACATATGGAGTGATTTTTATGAACAGTATTTGTGTGTCACGTGCCATCCTGTGAGTTTGTGGCCTCGTTTTCAGTAACACTGTGCAGTGAATAATCTACAACGATTACAACCAAAAAGCTGCAGGTTGATTTATAAACTTATCCCCCTTTGAAACTGCCAAAGCTCTAAAGGAGACTGCTTCATTGCTTCACTGGAACGCATCCTTGCAAGTATTTCATTGGCATCAGCAGGACTTAAACATAAACTCACGTGTGTTTCTGAATCTGGGACTGGGAAGGCAGAAAGCTCAGAAGTGATTTTGAGATGGAAGGTGTTTGTAATTGCATATAAAATGGTCTGATCCTCTTATTTTCTGAACCACTGGCCCCACTTCAGTTTCTGGGGAAAGTTCATCTGCACTGAGGGGTTCAGCAAATCTCGGTCTCACTCACTCTATGCTGCAGCATCGAGACCAGACTTCTCTATGTGCCATGCAAAGTACACCTGCAATGCTGCCTTTTTGGAGGTAGGCTCCCGTGGAGGAAGAAGTTTCTTTTGACTGTGATTGCTTTTGAAATAGTTTTTCGGGGTTTTTTTTCATTAACTAACTAGTCAAGATAGCTTGGTGGTCTTACTTTTTCTCATTTCATTTAACTTTTTACTCAGAGAGTATCCCTTTGACATGAAACAGCTCTTTTCTGAAGAAATCTGTGTGGTTTTGAACAGATGTGGAAACATGACAGAGTTCATTTAGAACATAATCAACGGATAATAATAGGGTACTCAGAGATATTGCAGTGAATGACAAGTACCATCAGCCTTTTTAAAAGAGCAAAATTAGACATTTTTAACTCCACATACACAACAGTGTTAGAAGAAGCAGGAAATGGCTGATTTGGAATCCTTTTATTATGTTCTAGTTTTTTTAAAAATTATATTGTAACATTCTCAAGCATTACCCTGATCCTTCTCTGCTCACTGTCTCGATAGCAAATAAAATACTGTTCCATGTGTTATTTGAAGCAGATTGGCTCTCTTGTCTACTTAGTTGTATCCTTTACCTTCCTCCCTGAGGCTTGAGAGCGCTCAGCTTGTCAGGATGAGGCCCCAGCATCCCTCATGTGTGGTTTGTGGCTTTATCTGCTGTAAAGATCCATCTGTTTTATGAAACTCGTATTCCTCAAAATTCTATAATGTGGTTGCTAATCGGAGTACTCGGGAAGGTTTGGGTTATTGTCATTGCCTGTGTCTGGCTTTGCAATGCTGCCGAGAGGACTGAGCTGGATTTCGTGTCTCAAGCTATGAGTTTCTTGTTGTGATGGGAGGGAGGACTCCTCTTGCTTGTAGCCCACTGCCTGGGTAACCCCAGAAATGTATATAGACCGGGAGGACCATGCAAGCCTTGTCTGGGGGTTGAACCCAGCTGATGGAGGCAGCAGTGGAGTGAGGACTGGTTCTTTGCATCCCAAGACACAGTGGCAGTCTGCTCCTCTGGCTCCTGGCAGAGTCGCCAGGCGTCCTCAGGGCTCTGATCTTCAAAAATATTGGTGTAACAAAAAATAACTGGACAAGTGTTCTGGTTCTCCTGCACTTCTTCCTCCTGACTCTTACAGCCCAGGCTACCCCTTGCCCTGGGGCTGCAGCCTTCTGTCCTGCTTAAAAGCAAGCCCCACCACTGTGCCAGCACTCTTTTGTGCAGGGTATACAGCATCTCAGATGATTCCAAATGTGTGAAATACAGACAATTTGTACAGCACTGACATGTGCACCTATATAGTTTGCGTCCTGCTTGTAAATCTTCTTGGTTTCCTTGAGTTTTCACTGTGCGTCATGACTTGCAATTCAGTATTTTATATGCAGGTAGGTCATTTCTGCTTGCGTCATCAAAGCTACACTATGCCAGCAGGGTCAGGAGAAGCTTGGCTGTCCACCTCCTGCTAATCTCAGTTTTCAGTGAAGATACCTTCAATAACCTGTGCCTGCAAAGAGAAAGTCACTGACATTAGGAGAGTAACTGAACGGCTGTGTTCTCACTATCAGACTGAACAAGATTTTCTGTTCTGACTGTGAGCATTAAGGAAGCCAGAACAAAGATGACAAATGCTTTTGTAAAAGGGATCATTAGAAGACGCAGCAGGTTCAGTGATCATTGATGCTTGCCTTGACACGTGAACAATGTCTCCTGAGAGCAGTAAGCTACTTTCCTGCCTGGCTGCAGCTTGGTTAGAAGATATTTTATTTTATTTTATTTTATTTTATTTTATTTTATTTTATTTTATTTTATTTTATTTTATTTTATTTTATTTTAT
>VXBO01008299.1:879479-989152 GCA_013400135.1 Rhinoptilus africanus | reverse complement strand
TTTATTTTATTTTATTTTATTTTATTTTATTTTATTTTATTTTATTTTATTTTATTTTATTTTATTTTATTTTATTTTATTTTATTTTATTTTATTTTCACAGCCTGTATCTTGGGTAGATTGTGCTGTTGCTTGTGTCTACTTAAAAATTGGACTAAATAATTATGAACAGAAAAATCATTCATAGTCTCTGCAAATATGAGAACAAGTGAGAACATTAGGCTTGGAGATGTGAATAAAGTTGTATCTTGATGGTGTTTGCCAGCTGGGAGCCTGCCATTTACAGTTGCTTTAGAAGAACTTTTCTAGTTGCTAACTAAACTGCTTTCCTTAAAGAAAGCAAAAGAGGAAAAATAATCTGAGCTAATACATACTAGATATTCAGATGATGTGGAAATGGTGATCAGAATGTGCTGTCTAAGGGATAAGCTTGTAAACTTTGCACACAGTACATCTAGAATGGTATTAAAGCTTAGTAGAGTTTCCACCCTTGGTTTTTTTTAGCCCTACGTGGCCAATGATGTGCCTCTATCACCTGTGGCCACTAGGCATTTTGTTCTCAGACTATGGCTGTTTTCAGATCTATCTCTATTTGCTGCCTTTCACAATTCCTGCAGCTATTTCAAGGCTAATATTTGGGTATGGGCATCTACTCTTTTAGTGAACAGAAAAGCTTTCTGTTTATTGAAATTCATCTTGGTGTGGTGAAGATTAAAGCACGGAATTGATTAGAGAGGAGCGCTTTGATTCCGTAAAGTACAATCTGTCCTTCATTTACATTTCAGACCTTACCTCACCCCATATTTGATAACATTCACTCTACAAGTCCTGTCTCCATGAAATGCTTAGGTACAAGATTTAGATGCAAATGTACAATTATTTTCTGCCTGAACCTTGAGGATATCTTGAATCTTAGTGCACTAAATTGGCATGTTAATAGAAATCTCAGTACACCAGTTTCCGCGATGGGGCATGTGCCCGCTCTACCAGAGATAAGCACTTGCTTGTTATATTATGTATCCTTTTAATGAAGAATTGAAGCTCTTGCTGGAAAATTAAAATATATGGTCTGACTACAGCACTCAAGGGGGAAAAGGGAAACCCAGATTTCAACCATTTTGTAGCTAAGAGGATGTAAACACACAAGCTCTGCCTTGCAGAAGGTCTCACCAATAAAACACAGACTAGTCCCCAGCTCTCCTCCGCAGCCCCTTCTCCTAAACACCTATCAGAAACAGCATCTTTTTGGTTTTGCAAGAATGCTCTAATCCCAGCCCTGAATGGTTTTCTGGTTCCCTGCGGTTGTTGAATTTTTCTGTGCTGAGTGAAGAAGCGCTTCATAGCCTTCAGTATCCAGGAGAGCATAGTGAACAAAGCTGGGACACAAAGACACGTTAGAAGCAACCTCAGACCTATGACAAAGTCATTAAAACAACTTATTTAAGAAATGTTCATTATCAAGAGCATCTCAGTTCTGAAGGGGGAAAACTGTCCAAGAAACATAGCCACCTCTAGTAACACAGTATTTTAGGCAGTGCTGCTCTACCTAATTAATGAATGTTTGCACAGTCCTTTGAGATCTTTGTCTAACAAGGAAGACTAATATGTTGCTATGTGTAAATGTTAGAATTAATAATTTAGAAAATATAGGAGTATAAAGCCAGGTTACTCTTATCATTTCATCAAAGCCAGGTTTAACTATCTTCTTTTTTTGGCTGCCAGCTTAATTAGATAAGCTGCTGAATTTAATTAACTCATCAAACCTAATTTGAAAAGATCTCTCAAGTCAGTAAGAGCTTGTCTTATGCTTATTATTTCTATTTGTTGCATCAAGTCTTTAATATCACCATTTTGTTAGGATATTAATGGTAGCCTTAATTGTGTTCTAATTTACTGCATTTACTCAGGTGGTGGCAGTTTCCTCATTTTTTAAGTGTCAGCATGTGAAAATCAATCACAATTTAATTTAAGGCAGTGAAATTACTCTCCTAGCCCTCTGTCAAGTCAGCTACATGCTATCTCTTTTCCCGTAAGTGTAATTTGGGTCTGCAAGGTGAAATTATTTCAGAGGAAATCAAGTTGAGTTTCTGAAGTCTCATTTCCAGGAGAAACGTTATGACAAAAATTATTCTCTGGGTGTTCTTTTGGGACTAGTTAAACAAATTGTTGGGTAATAAATTTGATACTTAAATTTGTATTACAACTATATGATTCATTTGAACACATCTGCATGTGACGCTGCAACTTGTTGTACTGGCCTGAAACTCCTTGAAAGTTACTAAAGAAAGAATTACTAGTGAAGAATCTAAATTGTAAAATTTGTTGTGGATTCTAACCCATTAGAAGGACCTTGGTTTGGCCCTCTTTTCACATTCCTAGTAAAACCTATGCCACACAGAGAGCAGAGGTCAAGCAATTGCTTAAAATTGAAATTTTGCTATAAATTATTTACTTAGCCATCTGCAAGGCATGCATTTCCAATTAAATTTGGAGGAGTTCATGTATATTTGTGAAGAGCTAGCTATATCCAGGGCAAAATCAAATGCTTCTTACTACTCCAGCCAGAGGTTTTGCAGAAGTAACCTTGCTCACAACTGTGCTCTCTTGGTTTTGTTTTTTTGAGGTGTGCTTTCAAATGCACAACTAAATAACTTGTGTTTCTCTGTTTTCCCTTAGAATGACTATAGGAAGCTATCTATGCAATGCAAGGACTTTGTCGTGGGGGTGCTGGACCTTTGCAGAGACACTGAAGAGGTAGAGGCGATTCTAAATGGAGATGTGAACATACACCTGTGCCCCGAGCACCACCGGCCGAGTCTAAGCAGGATTAAACTTGCTATTAAATATGAGGTCAAAAAGGTAAGCTGTTTTTTTTTTGGGTCCCTGGTGGATACATTTTCACATCTGAATTACGCTTCCTTGATGTCACCCGGAAAATAATACACTTGTAACCATCAAAAATGTTACCTTTTCTGTACTGTTACAGAAAGAACATATAGAAAATTTAGCAATTTTGTCATAGTCAAGATCCCTTACTGCTGTGTGATGGAAAGTGGAATTTAAATTTTAGAAAAAAGAAGTTATGTAATTTGCAAATTTAATGGTTGGACTCGACGATCTCAAAGGTCTTTTCCAACATAAGTGATTCTATGATTTTATTGTTTATTCAGAATTAGATCAAAACTTCAAAAATCAATTTCTTATTAACTTGGAATTTTGATTTATTTGAAAGCACGTGAATGTAGATAAAAAGTGATAAAAAGTGATAGTTTCTCAGCTTCCACTCTCCTAAAGCTCCAGATCCATATTCTAAGAGTTCAAATTTCCACCAAGTCTATGAAATAGAAGGAAGTTGTATATTTTAAGGAAAAACATACTGATGGACCTTTAGAAGTATTTTAAACAAACATTTAGCTTTATGAAGTATGTTGTGTGAATGGAAAATTTGATTCTGGCAAATCCTAGGCCTGGGTGGTCCCAATTAATTGCTCCTACAATAAGCATTGATGGAAACTGGGCTCCTGCTACGGGACTCGGAGAGCGTTCCAAATTTTCAGGCTAACATCTGCTGTCTCTTTCCCCTCCCAAACTCACCACCTGCTTCAGTTTGCCTCTTGACTGTGTTACTGTGCTGGCCAGAGAAGGTCTTTTCCTGTTATGAAAGCCATTAATTAAAAAGAATCTTAAAACTCTTTTAGAAATGAATGGCTTTCATGCAGGAGCACATGGTATGGAGCCAAATATTTCCTCCTAGGATTTTGTGTCTCTGCATCTTTCCGTCACCAGAACAGAGCATAACATCTCAGTTCATTGTTAGTTAAATGCCTCTCAATGAGCTGGGTCAAGTTCAGTTATTGAAACTGTTGCTTTGGAAACAGGAGGTCAGACTTGCTCTGGTGCTTGTTCCCAAAATGAATTCATCTAATGTACACTGATAACGCATCACCAAGAAATAGTCCCCCGTGACTTATGGTCTGAGAATTATCATGAAGTTGATCAGAACCTCAAGCCTTTTCAATGCGTGAAGTTTCCTGCACTATTTCACTTGTTTATTCTTCTAAATATTTGTGTCATCCTTTAGATACCAAGACCATTAGCCAGAGATGAATTTCTGTTAGCTATTGTGCTACTTTGAGCACATTCCTGTGAGCTTAGTAGGTTTCAGAGGAATATTTCCTCCATTTCTTACATTTTATATGTGTTCACCTTTTCCTAATACATGAACGCTGACCTAAAGCATCTCTGGTAGGTCATATACAGTTAGTCTCTTTACTTATAAATATCTTCCTATGCCCAGGAAAGCTGGGCATCCTCTGGATCACAGCAACTTTTTACTCACTGATAATAACTGCTGAACTAATTACAGAACATAACTATGAACAATTTTCAACCTCATGTTGACTCTCAGGTTAGCACTTTTCAGAATATTCTTTTCAGCAGGCAGTGGATGTTTACATGTAAGATAAGCATTTAACTGCTAACTCGAAATAAGATAGTTTCATTTGTGGGAGGCAGAGACACATTCAGATAAATGGCTTTGGTTATTGGCAGTGACTTATGATAATAGACTGATATTTATCACACTTGCTGAAAAAAGAGATTGTGTTATGGTAACAGAGTAATGATTTCCTTAAGAGGCAATGGGTTCAGGTATGTTTTTTATCCAGCTGAGAGATATTTAGGTTTATGTATAAAAACTCTGTGCTTTGAAATACATTTAATTTTAAGAAAATCCTATAACTGAGATGGGTGAGAAGGAGAGTGAATTCTTATACTTATTTGACAAATCAATTCTTGGGCAGAGTCTGTAAATCTCAAGTCACTTTTTCGAAGCTAATAGAGTTAGTATACAGACTAAATACTTGCATTTGCATCTGAAATTTTAAGGAATATTTGATTTTTTAAAAAAATCTATTTCTACCATTAATTTCTTAATTCACATTTCTATGTTAGTACTCTAAGTGCCTACAGTAGGCTTTCTTTGATGAAAATTTGCAGAGAACAACTTATATTGAAAATTATTATTTCATATCCATGATTTGACTTTTATAGCTGCTGATGTGCTCTGCGTTTTATCACACTTTTATTTCTAGAGTCTAAGGAAGATGTCAAGCACCCCCATCCTCAGGCAGGAGAGCAAATACATCTGTAGAGCTTCATCAGGCCTTAGCAGAAACTTTTAAAATCTTCCTTGTTCTTTTAAATTTCTCTGTTATTTCATCATCCTCACACAGTGCAGTCACCACAGCCACTGTGTCTAAGAATGCTCTTTTTCTTCAATAGTGGCAGATGGTCTACCAGTTTCTCCCATCCCCTGCTCAACTCAGAGCCCTCAGGGAGTTGTCCTCGCTCTTCAAGGCCAGGAGGAGGCAGAGATAGCAGGATTTCAAAACTGAGAACTATCATGTTGCATTTTATGCATTTAAATTGACTCTGCCATCTTTTGTCTTTTTCTTCCTCTGTGCCCATCTGAAAATTTTAGGGATGCAATTGACACTACATGTGCAGTTTAAACTGTGGTGCAAATTTTGGTTCCAACATAGTATCTTCTTAATCTCGAATTCAGCAATTGTGTTCCCCAATAAGCCACACTTGGAGGTAGAGGCTGCCCCTCCCTTACATGTACAGTGCACGCCGTGCCTGCACAGCGGGGAACTCAGCGATCAGTTGTGGTAGCTTTTAGCCCAAAACACCGTGCTGCTTGTGCCTCCGTGTTTGAAGGGCAAATCCCTGCTTGAAAATCCCCAAGTCTGTGGGCAACCTGGCCTTGAGCTGAATGGGAGGTCTGTTTGCTGACCTGTTCATTGATCACACTCTCAGAGCAGGAAAACCTTACCTGCAAACCAGGACTAAAAAGAGGGCTGAAGCCTTCTTACCTCCTCTACCCAGTAAACCTGCAACTGGTACCTACAACAGGTTCATGTCCAGGACTTAAATGATCTTTCTCTGCACTTTTTCCTTTGGGCTTCCCATTAGAGTTCCCTGTTACCTCGACCCTTTGCTACTCCAAAAAAGCAGTTCACCATTCAACAGTTTTATCAATCATTATCTTTTTTTCCTGATTTACAAAATTTGAGATGAATAGATGAATCTTGGAAAGTCAATCAAGAAAGCATCAAAAGTTTCAGAATTCACTTGTCTGTCTCTCTTTTTTTTTTTTTTTTCCTTTTATTTCTGCAAAGCATGCTACTAGCACATATGAGAAGCTGTCAAGAAAGCAAGTTTAAGGCTCTTAAATAATTGGAGGACTTTATATAGAAGGTCATTGAAGAATTAAGAAATTCCTCTTGTACATATTTTGCGGCAAGGAGAAAGCTAAAATTACAGTGTTTTACAAAATGGTCTTTAAAAACTCTGTATTATTCTTATTCCTTACCTGTCCTGAAAGAACTAAATAATTGATCTGTACAGCTAGATTCTTGGAAAACTGCACTGAAATACCCTCCGTTCAAGTTTTTCCAAGTCATTTCTCCCGTCAATTTAGCTGTCTTAATGATTCATGGTTCCTCGAAAATTATTGCGATGAGAACAGTTTGTCAAGAGCAAAACAAACAACTTGCAAACATTTGAGCATTTACTGAGTCCTGGATGCTTCCCAAGAAATGGACTTTTGAGCCCATGTCATGGGATTGTTACAGATTTACTACTGTCTCCCCTGATGTTAGTTAGTTATGCTTCACATTTGCATACTCCCGTCAGAAGCTGATTTCTTTCTCCTCGAGATGTGCAGGGTCTCAGGCGAAGGAAGAAGAAAGGCTGGGTGCAGGAAGAGCAACAGAGGACGCTGCTGATGCTGCAGCCAGGCTGTTCAGGTGGTTTCTTTGGATGCTGTAGGAGAGGGCTGGGGACCCATCACAGGGTGAGAGCAAACACGTCACAGAGTCCAGCAGCTACTCATGGAAATGGCAAAATTAAAAGCAACATTAAGGTGAAACAAGAATCATTTAGGTTGGGTGTTTCTGCTGGATTATAGCCAAAGGTGGCTTGACTTGCTAAATTGGAGTTCTGGTCCCAGGGAAAGAAAATAAAACTGATTTTAGCTTCTTGAGCCAGGGATACTCTCAGCTATTCTTCATGTGGGCTTATAACACCTGAGAGTTTGCTATGAAGCAAGCTTGAAGCAGTCATGTTCTTTACTGAAAATTGCAGAATAACTTTTTTTCTTTTCTTGAAACAGTTAAAAAATTTTGATTCTGATCAGATACTGGAAATCTAAGGGTAGCATGTGTGTTCCCTGTGTATAAACTCATTTCTAATTAAGCCAGGGTGTAATTTCTAACTGTGAGAGGCGCAGAGAGGCTGGGACAACTCTCTCGGACTCTCCCTTTGGATAGCCCACAGTAAGAAAATGCAGTTTTTGATGTATCACAACAAAGCAATTTTACTGGTGTATATTAGTTTTACAGAGCTCTTCATATTTTCTGTTCTCATTTTTGTTTATATTGCTATAGTCCTTTCTTGTCATCCCTTAATGTTGGCAGGGGGCTTATATGTCGACATTTACCTTTAGGTCTAAAGCTGTTACTTCTCTGTAGGAGGTGACATTCATTCTCTTTCTTTCACAATGTCGGAATTGTCACTGCTGGATTCTTTTAATTGCAAATCTTGAGTGCCCACCTCTGTTTCCTCAGCAGCTCAGCTCTTGGCCATCACAAAGCCAGATCACCTTTCTCTTTCACGAGTTTTAATTTAATTAAGAGTAAGACACAAAAAATTGGATTTGAAAAAAAAATTAACAAGAATTAAACAGAACACCAGATGGCTGTGTAAATCCTATTTAATAGAGAGCTGGAACAGGAGCTTTTCTCATAACTGTATTATTAATAATTAACATATGGAGGATGCTCCGAACAGAATACTCATGGTTGCATTCGATGATAATTTTTCACTGCATTGGCCATGTGACTCAGGTACTCAAGGGCAGGAGAAGTCCCAGCTCTTGGCAACTGCTGCAACAACGTGTGCTCCACATTTGTTTGCTCAGAGGATGGATGCAGTTTTACCCTGCACAATAATTTGTGCATGAGATGCCTTCCAGGGACCTTCTTACCATTGAACGGGGCCCCACCTGCGTCATTTCCACCCTGCACAGGAGTTAGAGAAGGTTATTCCTTAAATAGGCAAAAAGCCCAGTCCTGCAAAGTCCTGCTCCTGCTGAGGAGACAGCTCTGCCCCTCAAAATGTGCAGTAACAGACCCTGCCCCAAACACAGGCTGGGGCAGAGCTCAGCTAGCACAGCTTTAGGAGGGTTAACTGGAAAAGCTTGGTGTTTGCAAGAGAAGCACAAGAAAACAAGCTGGAGCACGGAGGGCAGAAGCAGCCCAAGGGTGACAAGAACTTCTGAAACTCTTCTCTTTGGAGAGCAAGGAGTCCCTCTGTGTCATGCACCATAGTGGGCAGCTATGGCCCTGCGAGTTCTGTGTGCTCTCAGTTTGCAATTATCCTGCAAATTCCTGCAATGCCATGCCCTGGTGAGGGACGGCTGCAGGGGAAGGGGGAGAAAGCGTGCGGGGGCACACCGCCCACCACCTCGCACACAGGCCTGTGCTCGCGTCTTAACGCAAATGGAAAACTACGTTTCGGTAACCTAAATGAAATGTTTCAGCTCCACAGCTTTCAGAGCTGTCTAGGTCACAGAAAATCTCTCTTGCTGCTGTTTGTCCTTCTTTGGAGCAAATCAAGTTTAGGAATTTCCCACAGGATGAAAGATGATCTCTCTGTACCCCAAAGATATGGCTTGAAGCAGGACAGGAATATGTTTTACCATCTAAATGTGAAGCCTCAAGGAGGAGAACTCCTCAAGAAAAAGGGCTTTCAGGAAGCTGGCTTTTGGGTTTTTTTTTTTTCTGTAAACCCTAGTGATTTTTTTCCCGCTCCTTAGTTTCAGGAATATTTAACTGATGCCTTGTGAAGTCATTGATGCCTTGGGCTGTGGTGGCAGGATGAAAAGTGTCTCTTCATCACTGGAGAGCCAGTCGATACTGTACAAATGTAATTTAATTTCTAAGTGAATAGTAGAAACACTGTGGTCATTGTCTCAAGCATATCCATGTAATTTTTCTTTTTACATTTTTAATTGCATATTACAGACATTTTGTCAGAGATTGGAAAGGGAAGGAGTTACTTCCCTTCCTCACAGAAAGTGTTTCTGTGCCTCTGAGTATTTCATTACTAGGTTCCTTCCTCCCCCTAAAATCCGTGGTTCTGATTATTTCTTTTTGCCCAGATGTTTTAATTTCTTTTCTTTTCCAAGATGAATCTCATTTTGTTATTTCCGGCCCATACATCCATCCTCTCAAGGCTTGAATGAATCTTTTCTCCATCCTCAGTGGTGTTTGCAATATTCCCAATTTACTGTAATATGCAGACTTAATTATTTTCATTTGCAAAGTGCCACAGGGTCTTAGATGTCCATCAAGACATTGACAAGAGAGCACAGGAACACATCAAATCCATTGCATGGATGCCCATCACAGATGAAAGGATTCGAAATTACCTTTATTAATAATAAAATTCTGTTAGAAAAGAGCAATTAATATGACCTGCTATAAAGCTGACCTTAGTTGCCCCCAATTTTGGCTTCATCTATCTCCCTGTAGGCAGTAGACTTTCTAAGGTGCATTTTGGATGTAAAGTCAGGTGGAGATTATTACAGCCCCTCAAAAAATAATAAGAGTCACTGTTCAAAGTTACTGAGGGAGTTTTCCTAAGGGGTGTTCAAATTCGGGTGTCTTCATGGGTACTGACCCCATGTGCAGGTCTCCTACATGGAGTTCTTGTCACGCACCTGTAGGTGTCTACATTTCAGTATGTTTTGGCGACTCTAAACCTCATGGTGAGAGGAGTCTCTCATTTTATGAGTGAGTCTTTCTCTCCATCAGCTCTGCTGGGAGTCAAGTCGTCTACACTGAAGGCATCTGAGTTTGAGCATCAGCCCAGCCTTTCCTCACCACATAGCCAAGGGAAAATAGTTTACTTGACTCTCCTGGGGGAAGAGGCTATAGCATTTTAAATCTCTCCTTTTGTGCCCACTGTGGTTGTTATTTTATGGATACCAAAGGGAATTTGTTGATTGGTACCTTTATATTGTGGCTTGTTTTCAGATGAATAATTAAATAATAAGATTTTCTAAGTGGTTTTGATTCTGCAAAGATATCAAAGGCTGTGACTTCCAATTCTTTTGTGTGATTTCAGATAAATGATTCAGTGATAAGTTTTATTCATACGTGTAAAAAAAAAAAAAACAAAACTAAAACTAAAGAAAGAAACCAGACATCAGCAATAAATCTCTTCAGAGAACATGCAGCCCGCTAGAATATGAAACAGAAATTGGTTCAAGAGCCAGCCACCTTACCCACTCCCCTATAGAACAGCACTTAGCACAAAAAAGAGCCTCTATCCTGTCTCATGGAAGTGAAATTGTAAATAAATTTTAGGCAGAACAAGGATTAAACTGAACCAATTAAAGAATTTTTGTAAAGTCTGCGTTTTCTAGTCATGCACCTCAAATATATCATACTTAATTTAATATCACTTGAATTGAAAATGTAACACAATGAAAAATAAAATCCCCTCCATTCCTTCCACTGCTAAGAGTTATTATTAATTTTGTGTTTTCACTCAGCACTGGAGATCATTTCCGTCAATAAGCGAATTGCATTTGAAATGGTCCTGGCAGTTTCATTCACCCCATTATTTTTGTTTTCTATTAGACTAATTTGTTTTTATTGGGTTTTATTTTGTGCCTGTTCACCATTCCGGTGCCTGGTCAAATCCTGTTTCTATCCAAGTTGCTCATTCTAATGGGACCATGCCCTCTCCTTTACAGAGCTGCTCCGCACGGGGGTTTTGGGACAATTACACAAGCATTGGGATGCTGGGATGACCTTCATTGCCTTGGTTCTATCTTCTTCTCACCTTTGAAAAGTGAGATCCTGATCCTGTTAATGTACTCCCTGATTTAGCTGAGAGCAAAAGATCTATCTGAAAAAACACGCTTGCTTTTATAGAGCAGACTGAGGAACAGCAAAGAGATGGGGTTGTAAACTGTAGCTATGCTAAGGTTTTAAGTGTTCGATATCAGAATTTTGGATTAGATAACTCAGGTCAACCAGCAAGTGGCTCCAGATATTCGAGTTCCATAAACTGGGGAATATGTGGCTATCCTGGGATTTGAGATGAATAACTATTTCCCTGCAGTGAAGTGGCTCTAATAAGAAAGATTTTTTGGTTAAGAAAGGTGCGTGTGAAAAGTTTTACAAAGGTGTAATTTATTACTAAAATAATAATAAATACTTCTAGTTTTATGCCTTAGAAGTGACTCAGAGACTGAGGTTGCACAATTTGTTTTTGTTTTGTCCTGATAATTCCAGCTCATCTGGCCTCCACCTACAAATATAAAACTTTTCCCTTTGTTACCGGGTTTATACAGGCTGATGTTAGACCTCAGATATCAGGTCTGAATATTCACCAAGACTGTCATAAAGATCATCTACAGGATGAGCACGAATCTCATGAATATGTGTGTGATGCCATTAGACAGTCAAATGGGCCCCAGGGACAGAGGGAAAGCTGCAGAAACCCTCAGGGCAGGGACGTTTCTTTGCTTCACGTTCTCTGTGTGTCGGCAGCAACTGCAATATCTCCGAGGGCCTTTTCTCATGTCGTGTTTATTTTTATGGTACGGTCAGATCTCATTGAAACTCATCTTCCTCAGTTGAATTTTCTTTAATCCAAGTTGAACAGGGTTCTGTGAAATTCTTCTTTTTTGCCGCTGGATGAAGGAATTTGGGCCTGCTGACTTACTCTCCTTTGTAAGGTTACTTTGGTGCAAAATGTTTTAAAAACTGGGCCTGTGGCCATGGAGAGAATTTAACTATAATTACAGCAGGTCTCTTTTGTGAAAAGGTCACAGTCTCAAAGCATGGGTATTTGGATTGTAATTTATTATTTTTCATTTGTAAATAATAGGGCAAGTAGTTTTTTATTTCTTTCTTAAACTTTCTACAATTTCACTTGTACCTGTTATCAGGCACAACAGGAAACAGCGGGCAAAGTTCCAGCCATATTTACCCTCTGACAATCTCATTTGTCATAGTTTAATAGCACAACCACTTGATAAAAGCAGATTTTTTCTGCACTCTGGATTATGAAATAAGTGTATTATATCCCATCTGCTTCCGTTAAAGTGTCTCAGACTAGTTTCTTCAAAACAATAGTCTCTTTGTTTGCTTGGAGGCTCACAGAACAGAGTACAAGGTGAAGATAAGAAAAGGCATATGCATATATTGGTCTTTTCCTGTACTGTGTATTTCCTAGCAAGCTTCAGTAATTTCCACTGAGCTTTTTTCCTCTCCTGCTCTGCTTTGGGTGAAATGATTCCGCAAGTAAGTGGGTCTTTTACTGATCAAAAAACTGTTCTGACTTATTTTTCAATTTTTTCAAGGTTTGCTTTTGCTATTCACCAAAACTATGATTCAGTTCAGGCAAATTATTTTTTTCAGTATAAATCCAGAAGCTTTGTTTAAGCTTTGAGACTTAAAAATGCTTAAAATATTGAAGGAATCTTCAAAAATTAGAAGAGGCTTAAAAGTAAAGTTGTTATATTTTGTTTTATTACGTTCATTGCCTTTTTCTTCTGTCGCGTGCATGTGGGCACGTGTTTATCCTTGAATTCATCTGATCTTCTTTGGTGAAATGGCAGAGTAGTTTTTACCTTTTGGGGGACAGCAGTAATATCCTGCTTCCACATTTCCCTGAGTTTCTTCCACCCCTGCCAATGTTTGCTGGTCCTCCCAGAGCATCTTCAGCAACCCAGTGAAAAGGGATGATTTCATATCTCCTTTGATGAGGGTTTTGGGGAGAGAAACACAACGTTGCCAACACGGAAGCAGAGAGGGGCAAGTCCGGTTTTCCATCCCTTCCCACCTCTGGTTTTGCTCAAGTACAAGCACCGCTGCCGAGCAAAAGCCAACTCACCTTCCACATCAGGGCCGGCGTCGGTCCTGCTGGAAACAGCAGCACGGAGAGCTCAGCTCAGCCTGCCTTTGTCTGTCAGGTGTCTCATGAACTCTTCTTAATAACACTTGGGTACCTCCATCTTTTCAGAGCACACAATGTGTGTGGTTCAGATCTCACCTGTTTTTTCCGATGTGTGGATCCCTTCAGGAGCGCTGCTCCTCTGCTCCCTGGCAACATCCCCAACAAAATGGGAAATGCCACGCATACAATCCACTTGATGCCCCCCTCATTTTCCCTTGTAATTCAGCAGCACAGTGTGACAGTTGACTCAAATGAGTCATCAAAACGGTTNGCATCTGTTAGTGCTCCTTAGGCAATCTATTCAGTGGAAAGGCCACCAAAGTCTTTCTGTGGACTTCAGAGGGGACTCAGTCAGTATTCAGAAAGCCTCTTCAGCAGAGGAAAGGCACATGTTCAGGCAAGAAGAGGGAGTTGCTTCATGAACACCATTAAATGTGATTCTTTAATTGTTATTTGGTAAAAGCAAGTTGCATTTGTGTAGCTCACTCCTCTTGTTGATGTTAGTGTTTCGTGCATTTTCCTGGTGTGCATTCTGAACTTAGGAATGGAAATTGCTCTGACTCTGTAGCAGTCTACTTCATGAACAGTGCTGATTTCAATGTAATGGTTCAGGAACTGTGTTAATATATATATACATAATAATCCAATAATGCAATAATACCATAATGACAGTATATATATATTAAAAAAAAATATATATATATATATATAAGCAGTGCTTAACCGCTGAGAGCTGGGGCAACCCCAGTGCTAACACTGAAGAGCCCCAGTAACCGGAGTCCTCATCACAGACCCTTTCTCTGTCCAATGTAATAGAAAATAAAAAGTGAAATTCTCTCTATTACAGTGTTTTCTATCAGAAGTAACTTCCTATACAGTTATAGTGCTATAAAGGTACTTTATTGTCTGCGTAGTGAAACTCATGCATTTTTGAACAAGTATACTGAGGAAAAAAAAATCTCACTCTGTCCTAAGAGCTGTAAAGCGCTNTTCCACTGAGCTTTTTTCCTCTCCTGCTCTGCTTTGGGTGAAATGATTCCGCAAGTAAGTGGGTCTTTTACTGATCAAAAAACTGTTCTGACTTATTTTTCAATTTTTTCAAGGTTTGCTTTTGCTATTCACCAAAACTATGATTCAGTTCAGGCAAATTATTTTTTTCAGTATAAATCCAGAAGCTTTGTTTAAGCTTTGAGACTTAAAAATGCTTAAAATATTGAAGGAATCTTCAAAAATTAGAAGAGGCTTAAAAGTAAAGTTGTTATATTTTGTTTTATTACGTTCATTGCCTTTTTCTTCTGTCGCGTGCATGTGGGCACGTGTTTATCCTTGAATTCATCTGATCTTCTTTGGTGAAATGGCAGAGTAGTTTTTACCTTTTGGGGGACAGCAGTAATATCCTGCTTCCACATTTCCCTGAGTTTCTTCCACCCCTGCCAATGTTTGCTGGTCCTCCCAGAGCATCTTCAGCAACCCAGTGAAAAGGGATGATTTCATATCTCCTTTGATGAGGGTTTTGGGGAGAGAAACACAACGTTGCCTACACGGAAGCAGAGAGGGGCAAGCCTGGTTTTCCATCCCTTCCCCCCTCTGGTTTTGCTCAAGTACAAGCACCGCTGCCGAGCAAAAGCCAACTCACCTTCCACATCAGGGCCGGCGTCGGTCCTGCTGGAAACAGCAGCACGGAGAGCTCAGCTCAGCCTGCCTTTGTCTGTCAGGTGTCTCATGAACTCTTCTTAATAACACTTGGGTACCTCCATCTTTTCAGAGCACACAATGTGTGTGGTTCAGATCTCACCTGTTTTTTCCGATGTGTGGATCCCTTCAGGAGCGCTGCTCCTCTGCTCCCTGGCAACATCCCCAACAAAATGGGAAATGCCACGTATACAATCCACTTGATGCCCCCCTCATTTTCCCTTGCAATTCAGCAGCACAGTGTGACGGTTGACTCAAATGAGTCATCAAAACGGTTTTGGCTTTTTCGCTAGGATCCCCGGCATTGGAAGCATTACGCACCCAACCAGGGGTTCCTGTGAGCAGGTGCTGCAGCTTAAAATGTGTTAATCAGTGTAGGCTTGCAGAAGCGATGAGCTACATCAAAAGACAAGTGTTTAATAATGAACCCAAAAAGGTTGTTCGAAGGGCATGAACGCAGCTACATGATGGAAAGAAAAATGGCTCGTCACTGCCCCTGCCAGTGTCTCTTGATATTACCAGCGTTCTCCTGAAAATCTATTTATGCAGCTCCTTTTCTAGCTCTACTCACTGATAAAACACATCGCTGCTCGTCTGAATTGCAGCTTTTGTTTGCTGAGGTTTGCGAGCGTTTGCTGTAAGGCTTACAGCGAAGGGACGAGCTGGAGAGGACACGACAGCAGTATCTCTGTGAAAACAGGGAAGTCACAAGTTTTAGTTGTTCCTTCTGACATGCAGGTTTTTAAAGAGTTTTCGCTGGTTCACTGATGAGATTTTCCTTCCCACCTCAGCCTCTGGCTATTTAGCGTAGGGCACGTTGGCAAAGCAAGATGATCCTGTGTGGTTTATTCTTTTGCCTCAATGGTAGATTTCTGCACTCATAATGGTATTAGAATTATTTCAGTAATAGAAAAAGATGCTGGGGTTTTTTCTGCACCATTAGTTCCAATCATCTGAGGCTGACCTCTGCCGTATACCTGTCTTGCCATAAGTTTACTTGTTTCTGCTGACAGCATTTTTTTGCCCAAAATAGCTATCTCTCTCTTTTTATTTTTTTTTTCCCCCCTCTTCTGTTTGATGAGTGAGCATGGTCTGATACTCCTAAAAATTTCCTGGATTTTTTCACCTGGCTATAGTTTATCTGTTATGTGCTGCAGGATAAGAGAGATGCTCTTCAGATGGGGACCATGGNAAAAAAAAATCTCACTCTGTCCTAAGAGCTGTAAAGCGCTTTCCCACAATGCATATACATGACAAGCTACGAGAAAAAGCTGTCATACATCAAATTAGACAGCAATGTGGAAAAGTTATCATTCAATGTGGTATCCACTGTGGTCCCTAAAACATTCTCTCTTTATTTCGATGTGTAAAACAGCTCCTTTGAGCCCTTTGAATTCCTGCTGAAGGCTCTGAGAGATTTTTTCCATATTCTATACAATATTCACACATTTAATCCCCTGTAGCACACAGAGCTGTCAGTACTTTCCTGTGTCTTTCAGTGGCTCTTAAACCCACCACTTTGGCAGCTTCATTATTTGAGCTGGCTCTTCAGATTGATGTGTGACTTGATTTTAATTTTTTTTTTTTTAGCCTTTTTTTAACTTAAAAAAAAAATATGTGCAACTGTTAGGCTGGAGGAAGGTACAGTTTTCTTCCTAAATCACAGAGGTACGTATGCTATAAGGAAAAACCACCGCCATCTACTGGGGTCCCCGTGCCATGGGACCAAAAAAGCTGCCACTGCGGTTTCCAAATGCAGATGCATTGGAAAGCATTTTGCTTGAGCTCCCGGATCCTGATGCATTACCTTTGTCAGCTTGGGCCGGACTCGCTCTGCCCATGAGATAAAGCACTTAGTGCTTTTAAAGGGCTGGTTTTGGACTCATGCAATCCCCTCCGCTGCCAGTGCTTCCATCTCAATCAGCGATATCTTGCCCTTCTGCACAACCCCGGCCACATGGGTCTTGTTGCAATGCTTTCTGCCCTTCTCTCCTTCTGTGCAGCCATAGTTTCCCCCTAAAAGCCTCCTAGCTTCACTTTCCAGTACTGAAGAAAAGGAAATAACATTCACTGGGAACTTTGAAAAAGCAATGCACCACTTAGGCCTCTGAAATTCAATGTACCACCTCACCATTTTTCATTACACTTTAAAGTATTCTGCCTTGAAGCTTTTGTCTCAAACTCTTTTTTGTGTTGTTTTTTTTTTTCCTATGACACTAAGCAAAGCATTAGTGTAATCTTTAACTTGGTGTCAGTGCCCATTCCCAGAGAAGAGAGAATGTTAAATGGCTCTGTAACATCCCTGATGAGATCTAAGATCAATTTCTGAAATTTTGATAGAGAGGGGGTTGGCACTCTCCAAGGGTCACTGCGTATTTCATTAATATCTGAAGCAGCCAACCTAATGAAAAACCTTACTGCTTGCTGTAAGCAAGTAACAGATCAAAACTCATTCATCCTCTTATCTTTCTTATCCTGATCTTATTTTTTCCCTCATTTTTGTAATAATTGAACTAAGATGAACACCATCAAGGCTCTATGGCATGCTGTCAATCTTTATTGCCTTGTAAAAAATAAATTGTTCCAATGAACCAGGGTTTATGGCAATTCCTTCTCAATTTTCCTATATTTGTATTTTCGTTGTAACTGTTCACAGACAGAGTGAAACAATGAACAGATTAAAATGTCTGATGAATTCTCTGAAATGCCAACCAGCAAAAGTCTTTGACTGTCTCATTGCCAAGGACAACTGAATTTCTTTGTCTGAATCAATTCTCATAATACGGTGAACAATTACAGGAGCAGGAGGAAGCCTGGCTGTTGCTTTGGCCCTTCATCTCAGAAGTCTGCACATCTACCAATGTAATTTTCCTTTCCACGAGTTGCTACAATTGCTGTCGAATTCATCATATCTGAAAATAAAATTTACAAAGGGAATCAATTCTCTGTCTAGCTTCTTTCCACTTCATCTTTCTGTCCATTTGCCAGAAAGATAATAAGCCTTAGCAGCATTAGCACAAACACTGGGCGTTAAGAAATGCCTCCTTGCAATGCTGCTGTCATCACCTCAACCTCAAACTTCAAATGCTCAGAAGGGCTGGGACAGATGATTTATAGATTATCTTTTTTGAAAGCTCTGGGTTTTTTGAAAGCAGCTTGAAATAAAACATATGAAAATGTTAATATTTCCAGGAAAAAATTCTAAAGACAAAAGCAGTTAAAAGTTCCCATCAAATTTCTTCACTCCGATTGATTTATTCAGTGGAAGGGGTAAAGTCTTATTTTCTATTTTTCAATTTTTGAGAAGTGCAGGCCCCAAAGCCTGATTCATCTGAAGCTCTTTTTAAATAGCTGCTAATGTGCTGTTAAAGAAGCAAATGTGCTATTCCACGCAATCCTAATTACTGTGCAACTGTATTTCATTCTGCAGTAGCAATGAGCTGATCATTTAAACTCCCAGTAACGGGCTTTTTTATTATGCAAACGTCTAGAAAAGAGTCCATTAAATTCCTGATTTGATCATCATTTCATAGATAGTGAAGTTGAAAGCACAGTCAGAATTTTCTCTACTTTTCAGTCCCAGTAAAACTACAGACTGAAATCCCCGCAGACAGTTGCAGCTGGAAGGGCTGAAGCTGGGCAATGGGGCAGCTGCCAGACATGGTCCATGGCCACCCAGCCAAGTAGGGGCAACAGCAGCAACATAACCCCCAGTAGCCTCTGCTTTCCTTCTTTCTTTCTCTCTCTACCCTCTTTACCCTCCCCCTCACCTCCAGAAATTTCTGCGTTTTGAAGTAGTGGAAGGTTTTATGTTTCCCTCCTAAGAACGTCTATTCACCCACAAAAGTCATAAACGAAACACTCAGTTCTGCTAATGCAATCAGCTGCATTAGCAACATGTTTATTTTTCATCTTTCCTTTCACTTATTTTGCCTTTTAATTATCTTTCTTTGTGATTGAAGATAGTCACATTCTAAATTCAATCACCCTGGAGAACAATATGAAATAAAGAAGTTTAATCTTTTATTATAAAACTCTTCTGTGGGATCCAGTGGTGCTGCAATTTTGCCATTAAGAAATTGCCCTTTTCAGTTGTCTGCTGCTTGCCTTTTCTTTTTCCTCTGAACAATAAACCGAAGAAGAGTCTCAGTTACAGGATACAAAACTTGTACTTTCTGTACCAGAGCACCACAGCTTTTCCTTCTGCTTTTAAATCTGTCTTTTTGTCCAATCAGTAAAGAATGAGCTGCCATTTTTTTTGAAAGGTAATCAGAGATAAAGTATTTAAGGTAGCAAAATACCAGCCAGACCTCTTCTAGTTTACAGGAGGACAACCTCACAGAATGGTTCACTTTGGGTCCGTATGCAGTGAATAGAGCAATGTGATATTAGTGCTGTGTTAAGCTGCTATTTCAATATCTTTAGCAAGTTATCAGAGGCGTTTTTCAGCTTGACACCAAACTGCCTCTCTGTCTTTTCTGAATCTCGAGGTAGACTGTCTCAGATGTACATGCTGACCCCACAGAGGCACTTTGTCAATGCTGGCCACTGATGGATGTTGAGTTTTGGCCTAGACAGTCTGCTGTCTAAGAAAACTTGTATCTAGAGAAGACAAGAAGCAGAAGTGAAACATGTTCTGCCAGTACCTGGGGTTTTCGGGTGCCTGGTTTGTGGTTTTCTGTCTGTGACACCATCAACTTTGTTGGACAACAAAGACATACCCTCTCTCATTCCATCGGCAAGTTCAGCAAGTTATTCGCTGAAAGCTCCTCCTCTTCCGACAAGGCTACTGATACCTCTATTTCTGTTTCTCTTACAGTTTGTTGCTCACCCCAACTGCCAGCAGCAATTGCTCACCATGTGGTATGAAAACCTCTCAGGCTTACGGCAGCAGTCGATAGCTGTGAAGTTCTTGGCTGTCTTTGGGGTCTCCATTGGCCTGCCGTTCCTCGCCATAGCCTACTGGATTGCTCCCTGCAGCAAGGTACAAACTTATTATGGTGCATGTTTTTTATGGTCGTTTCTATCCAGGGCCTGGAATGAAGTCACATATTTTTCTGTAACGCCGTTGAGAAGCGATTCATGCTGTCCTCTAAGATTGCCACAGAGGAGCGCAAACCTGCGGTGTTGCTTGGTATACACAAATGGAGCTATCAGGCAGGGTTTGAGGTTCATCTTTATAGGCAATAAAAGTGGAGTGAGGGGAAAAGAGGGTGAGACAGTGGGTGATGAGAAAAGAACAGGAAAAACAAGGAATGGATAGGAGATAACATCATGAGAGTGGGGTGAAGAAACAATAGAAGAACCACCAAAACAGTGAACCACTACAGGACAAGAGCTGTGTTGCCCTAAAAAGCACCTCTGATGTTTAAACTCTTGTTTGATGAAAAGAGTGTTATTTAAATTAATTAACAAATAAAGCTTTCCAAGAAGAATGAAAAAAAATTTAGCTATAGTGAAGAGATCTGCTGCTTTGAGTCTTGGCTTAATGTATTGAAATAAATCCTTATGTTCTGGAGTATGAATCTCCAGCTTTTGTACTTATTATGAGAGAAGACTATCCTATCAAAGGATATTAAAAGTATTACTAAAGAATATTTAAACAGAAGGCTATTTCCTACACATTGTTAAGGAACCAAGAATTCAGCATTACTAAAAGATTCTAATCTGTAACAATGATGTAAGGATGAGAAGTGGGAGCGTTATTAGTATTTATATTGACACACATGATTACATTCATATAACACACATACACACAAACATATCGTATAAATGTCCTGTCTCTTCATTTTCCACTTACCATGTGGCCAGGACAATTAGATATTATATATGAGTATAAAGGAGCAATATAAGATACTTCCATGCATAGAAAATTATCCAAAGGGCAGAATATGAACTGCAATGCATAATGTCTAGGAATAGCAAAAAAGAACTTGAACAAATCTAAACCCCCCTTTAGTTCATGATTTAGAATTAATTTCTGAATCCTTTTCACTTTGTGCAAGTGGTTCAGACTTTTACTGGAAAAGAGCTTCCAGAAGGTGGATGAGGGGAAAAAAAAATAATCTTATGTCTTGTATATGTTTGATTGCAGTTGGGACGGACCCTCCGAAGTCCCTTCATGAAGTTTGTGGCACATGCAGTTTCTTTCACGATCTTCCTTGGACTGTTAGTAGTGAATGCTTCAGATCGGTTTGAAGGAGTGAAAAATCTCCCCAACGAGACCATCACAGATCATCCAAAACAAATATTTAGAGTCAAAACAACTCAGTTCTCATGGACAGAATTGCTGATCATGAAGTGGGTATTGGGTAAGCAAAGCCAAAATGTCTACAAGTCCCCCGGGGAAATTCAATGTGACTAGAAATATGATTCACAGTGACAAGAAAAAAGAAAAACAACCATACAAACAAACAAAACCCCCAAACCCAAAAACAAAACTAAAACCAAACCATCATGAAGTTAAATTAGAAGCTGTTGGAAGTGTTTTGACTAAAACAGGATCAAAGAAAACTTTGATCTTGGTCACTGCTTTTGAAAATATTGAATGAGGCTTAGCAAATTCTCACTTTCCTGATTTTCCACTTTCCATGGTGAATGCTACAGAGGTTGTCTGTTCACCTCTGTTGGTTTAATCGTTGCATCTAAAGAAGGTAATATAGTTACAGAAACTTATAGCTTCACTATAGGACATTTCTCTATTTAAAGTGAGCAGTAAGAATTGTGTCTGTTGGGATGTGGGTGTTCACCAGCCTTTTTTATTACCCTGTCATGAGATACTATTATAATTCACTGAACCCCAGTTTCTTCACCTGAAAAATAGGAATATTGTTATTTATGTTTTTGTAATTCACTCTGAGATCTAGTGATGAAAACTGCTAGGTAAATAAGAGTTGGATATTATGAAATTCACAGTATGAAATTGTTACTGGTGAGAGGACAGCACAGCGCTCCTATATTTTGAAAGAAATTAAGTTATTTGGTGAGTATAAAGTAGGGATTCATGTGGATGAAGCCTTCAGGTGCAAAAGTACGCCGCGTGCACAAGTAAAGCTGCCAGGGAGTTTTAGGCAAATTCAAACTTACTACTTTTCCTATAGGTCTAATTTATTCCTGGTAGGTCAGCAACCTTGAACCACTGATCTAAACAAGCTCAGAAGGATTTATTGGGAAATTGAGCTTATCAGTTCTGCAGAATCTTTGTCTACCTCTTCTGTATCTATTTTTACTCATCACCATGATTTTGATTCTTTTCTCGCAGCAAATTATTCCATGGTTCCATAAATACTGATGGCGTTAAACCGCCCTGAAAAATAGGATAGGGCTGCTCTATCTGATGACTTCCTGGCCACCGTTTCTTTGTTCCCTGTCCCTGCAATAATCAGAATCCATACAGGATATTAGGCCAGAAAAAACTGAACAGATGCCAGACTGGATAGAGTGAGTCTGTAAGATATATTTTTAAAATTATATTAAAGCAGATAGACAAAATGATTAGATTTTAGACCAGGTATTCTTTTCTCATAGGCAGTAGGTTTCTCTCTGCCTAGTGAGTTCTTGAGAGATGAAGAAAACATTTCATTTAAAGACAAGGTTTTCACTTTTCTGGGAGAAGAAAGGTGATTCATTGTAGAGAGCTCTGAATATAATGAGATTTTCTAATGACTGCCTACATCAGCAGTGACAGCCTTCTCTGGCCATTTTACCTGTCTCCCTACATAAAGCGTCAAATAATATTTCAGCAATACTAAGGTGAAAGTTTGGTGCACGTGGCCTGCAGACAGCTGGCACGGGGACTTGGTACTTGCTGAGCCCTGCATGTGACCCTGAACTTTAAGGACTGTAAAAGCGCTAATGGTGTCTGACTGCCCAGCCTTTTGGTGCAAAAATCTCACAGGTATTATGAGTATGTATATGTAAGTATAAATATAACCAAATAAAGTAAATGTTATAGATAAATATCACTGGTAAAGTTGCCAAGACATGCTTTTCTAAAGAGGCAAATGTCAGTAGACAGTAAGTTTATGTTGAAGTGTAATAAATCTAACTCTTGTGTACTAAATATACATAGCTATATTTAATCCGGCTTGGCAACACCTGCAACTGATGTCTTCAGACTCAACAGTGTTGGTGTGCTACCTGCATTTCGATTCATAGTACAATCAAAAAGTGTAGTTTTATTTATTCTCAGCTTGTAAATCCCTTCCCTCTGTTTCTATTCCTTCTTTTTTCTCCTTCGTACTGTGGCAGCAATGATGAATGCTGATGACACATTACTTGTTCCAACCATAGCAGATTATTTTTGAGAAATTAGTTTACAGGTCCCTGATCTTGGTTCTTTTTTGGGGAGAAAATTGGCTGTCTGAGTTATCTGGCTGCCAACCATAAAATTATGACGCGTGTTCAGAATAGCCTTATTCAAGGATAATGTGGTACATTAGCATAGCCTACTGTGGCCATGAGTGAGCACAACCTGTAATAGCACTCCCTGCAATTAATCTTACTGGAGATATGAAAATTGACCCACTTGTGTATATTTTAAGAGAAAACCACCAGTAGGAGAATTTCAGACTGGAGTTATGCAAAAAGATACTGTTGCCATCTCCTGCTCCCGACTATTTGTAACACAAGCAAGCAATGGACTAAACCAAGCAAATGCAATGACTTTCTGTCAAGCAAGCACTTCATCCTGCTCCAAAAATCCGTATCAGAGGCCTTACTCTCCATCAGACTGCACCTCTGATACGGCTGTTGACCGTCACTGGATCAGCCAGGTAGCGTTAGTAGCCTATTTAACATCCCCATAAGCATCCAGATAAACAACAGCATGTTGTCATGTCAGGGGAATGCCTTTTATGGTCTCACTCCTCTTTGTTATAAACAAGCATCCAAGGGCTGCAGATGATAAACCTGTTTACTCAAAGAAATACCACGATGCTCTGAGAGAACTTGCCCCTTCATACATGGGGCACAGCAACTGTGGCTCATGCATCCGTGACTCATTGTATGCCTTTGCTACCTCTGCCCCTACGGCCAGGTCCTCCCATCTCTTACCTTCAAGTGAGGAAGTTTGGGATGAGCAATACGGACAGAAGTGTGCACTGGAAGCAGGGAGGTTTTGTTTAGAAAGACAAAATCCCCACTGCAAAAACAGCCAAGGTAACAGTTAAGCTCTGGGTAGACTCAGTCTTAGCACAACTCTGTTTCTTAATCCAACAGCCTTTGGCAGATCCAGGAAGGCTCAAAGGCGGCTCTCCAACAACGGCTGCTCGTGACTTATATACCAGGCCAGTGGATATAAAAATCTGACAAACTGTTCCTTTTTGTGCACAGGTGGTGAACAGCACTTTTTGCACACTTCCATTTTTCTTCCAGAGAGGTTCTGCCTGTAGCTTGACTCTCCTTTCCCTGCTGAAACCAGGAATGCCCATCAAGGTGACATTTCTGATTACCCCTGCTGTGGGAGAACAGGCACAAGAGACCTGCAGAAGCTGGAGAGGAGAATCAGCTCCTATTCCACCTCTCTGTGCATCAAACTCAGGGCCTACATGAAGGATGGGGAGGGACTCTTTATTAGGGAGTGTGATGATAGAACATGGGGTAAAGACCTCAAATTGAAAGAGGGTAGATTTAGGTTGGATATCAGGAAGACATTCTTTACAGTAAGGCTGGTGAGGCACTGGAACAGGTTGCCCAAGGAAGCTGTGGCTGCCCCATCCCTGGAGGGGTTCAAGGCCAGGCTGGATGAGGCTTTGAGCAACCTGGTCTAGTGGGAGGTGTCCCTGCCCAGGGCAGGGGGGTTGGAACTAGATGATCTTTAAAGTCCCTTCTAACCCCAGCCATTCTGTGATTCTGTGTGAAATGACCTCTGCCAGAGCCATCGGGGGTGTCAGAAACTCCATATTAAAATGCAATCACATCCTGGCAATTCTGCTTTGCCTAATTGCTTTCCCTTATTTCTGTTCTTACATCCCATCTTACATTTCGTCCTCTGAATTTTAGCTGCTTTTTCTCTTCTCAGTATTTTTACTTAAGGAGAAGCTTTGAATTACTCCGTCACAATGTATATACAATGACCCAGCAGTACTTACGGAATAATTACTGCAACTTTTCTACTTGTCCTGGATAGACATTTTTCCATATGTATAGATAAAAAATGATTGCCACACAGCTGGCAAAAAGAATGATGTAAATTATAGGCCAATGGTGTGATACTTTCACAGAGTGATTCTAATTTTAGTCAGCCTACTCAGTTTTAGACATTCCTTACTTCATTAATCTGTGACTTAGGTGTATAAAGTAACCAAGATTAGAAATTAATTTGGATGGGAGAGTTAAGATTTAAACCAGAAAAGGCATTTCTGAGTGTCGGTGAACAAGTACTCTGGTTGGCAACCTTACCATGCCTGTGACATTTCCTGAAGTACTTTACTACTTTTGTACAGCATGCACGCGTAATGAGTAGGGCTAATGGCTCCTGTCTATCACTTCTGGGATATCTTCTTTTTTTTTAGCTAGAAATATTTCTTTAATATTTCATCCTCGCTCTGGGACAGTTCCTGAGGAACCAATTCTCCCACCTTCTCCATTAGACAATTTATTATTAAATCTTATTCATGGTGAATGATGGCTTGGGATGAAGTTCCTGCTTTTACTCAGCCAAGTTCCTGTGGATTTCAGGAGAAGAGCTGGGAGTCTCCTCTCCTGCCCTCCTCTGGCTCTGCTCAGCACTCAGCAGACCTCAGGCTCTCTCCCGAGGCAGATCTATATGGGAATAACCTATACCAGGGTACAGCTCCAAGGACCTGCCTGGAGGTTCCAGGGCTATGGAGGCCAAAGGTTAGCTGTGCCTTGGCCACCGATGATATTGAGCACTTAGCTTTCCTTTTTCTTTCAAATCCTTCCCTGTGCACAAGGACTGACACTGGCAGTTCTTCATTCCTCCAGCTAGATTCACACCCATTTGTTTCCTTCCCTATAACCCAGCTTTCGCCTCTTGGGACACCATGTGCTTCCAGGAGTCTCTGAAGTAGCTGAGCAAATGCATTGACATGCCACACCACGAGAGCTTCCAGCAAAGAGGGTGAAGAAGAGTTCACAAAAAGGACAAGGTTGCAGGAGGCCACATGGAAATTGGCAGGCACTGCTCCTGCTTGATTGAACATGAATTTTGCTGCTGCTATGGAAATAGAATTTGGTAGAGTGCAGGAAATATTACCAGGGGGTTAAATATTCCAATATTTTAGCTATTCAGAAGCAAGATTTTGGGCTTGGACCCTTGCTGTGATTGAAAGTTGGTGAATTTGACCTGAGCTCTTGGCTTCAGATTGCCCACTGAACTCACTTGCCCTTCCCCGCACTCCTAATAGAACACAGATGGCAAAATGTTTGCATTTTCTGGGATTGGCATTTAGATTTATCTGTAAGTCTGGTCAGAAGGATCCTAAATTCAGGCTAAACTCATGGTTTTCAACAATTCATTATTATTTAATATATAAGACTTTATGAAAAGTACTGCAAAGGCAGAACTTCTGTCTTACCTTTGCTCATACTGTATTTACTCCTGGATCCGATTTTCTCTCGCAAAGATCTGTTTCCATTCTCAAAATGGCCCCATCCACTGTTGGGTTTTTTTGGGAAGGAGGAAGCCCTAGCACCTGCAGTGGCACTGTTTAGCAAGGAGATTTTGGGGACTAGAGGAAATCTCTATTTTTTCCAAACAGATCAGCAGTAGGATTTTCTAATGCCTTAAGTATTTCTGAACTGTGCTTTCTCTGACATCACCAGAAATCTCCTTTACTGTTGACTTATATAGTGAAATTTTGAAATTTCTACCTGATGTGCACAAAATTACATATAAGCTTGAAGTTTTTAATAATTTTTAAGAACATATGATATGAACCATTCTCAAGAAATTCAGTTTAATTGACGCGTTATTTGCTTTGGTCTTAGAAGCCACTGTTAGCCAGGAAAAAGGGTCTGTCTGAATACAAAAAAGCACCTTCTGCATTTGCCAATTAAACATGCTCTGGCCTTTCCACAGGCATGATATGGTCAGAATGCAAGGAGATCTGGGAAGAGGGTCCACGCGAATACGTGGTGCATCTCTGGAACCTGCTGGACTTTGGGATGCTGTCCATCTTTGTGGCATCATTCACCGCCAGGTTCATGGCTTTTCTCAAAGCAACTGAAGCACAACAGTACGTAGATCAGTACGTTCAAGATGATGACCTCAATAATGTCACCCTTCCCCCTGAAGTTGCTTACTTTACTTATGGTAAGATGCTATTTACTATCTAATGCTTCCTGTTCTTTTAAGCTAATGTGTGAAACTGCTGAAAGCAGCTTTCTTTCTGTGATATTTATGTATTTCTTTTCTAATTAAACCAAACTATTCTTCTCAGATCTACCCATTCCAGCCATCTCCCTAAATAGTCAGAAAGGAATTGAGATCTGAGCCTTATTCAGTCTCTGATCTTGTGCTAACATTACATTCAGGTCAATCACATCCTGACAAAATAGATTTAGCAACAAATAATCAGGAACTGGGCGTGAGCAGAATATAATTTAAATTACAGGTGAATGAACCTGTTTGGTTTTCCAGATGTGAGAGAGGGGAGATGTGTGAACAGATGTAAGACCTGTAGCTGCATTTCTAATGGTTGGTGCACTCCGTGCCTCTCTATTGCATCCAGCACCTGTAAAATGGAAATACCAATTACACCCATAAGTTGCTGCTCCTCCAAGAGAAAATTGTTAGTTTTAGAGAGCCTGTACCATCTATAAGTGCTAATATTTAGAGATGTAAGCAGTCGTATAGCCTTGGCAACATTATTTTTGATGGCTGAAGTGGTTTTTCTTTTATATTCACAAACGAATAGAGTTTTGCATCCCATTCTGGGGAGTGGATTCATTGCATGCCTCTGCAAGCTTTAGATGTAACTCTAAGCAAAATCCATGGGGATTTTTGCTCTCAGAGGGGCCGCAGGAGCTGGAGAGCTGGGCACAAAGGAGCGCCGTTTGCTCCCTAGGGTTTTAAGGTAGTTATTCTAGCGATGTGCTTGGGCTGGAGAGGAAGTCCTGGGACTGCAGACTTCATCCACTGTAGATGTGCATCATGCGGCACCAGAGACACGTGCCCTGACCCCACACCGGGGTGCACAGCCACAGGCTTGCTGGCGGGTCCCTGAGTTGGTCACATCAGCTCAGCCTCTTGCTTGGTGTGTCCCCTCCGAAGATGAGCTTCTCTCTCCCTGCCCAAACAAGCAAAAGGCCTCTGAGGTGATGTTGAGGTTTTCCTTTCTCTGGTTTCACTCATTTAAAGTGAGTTCATGATATAAAGTTGCAAAGGGTCCAAAACAGAATGTCACAACAGGATCCTGTGAATTCCTCCATCTGCTGCTTTTCCTTTGGGTTAGATTACTGAAAATAATGTCTAAGTTTACTGCTGTGTCCTTAAAGATGTCACATGTTTTGGCTCTGAGTCACAGTTTTTTCATCAGGAAGTTCACTTGGTGCAAGGACACTTCTAAGCTATATTGATATATATGTTTGAATTTTCAGTAGATTAAATAAAGAATGCATTTCTGGTATCAACGTGAAGCTTTTTAGAGGAAAAATATTAGGGTGACTAGACTGCAAGAATTGGTTTTAATTTAAACATAACGTGAAAATGACACACTTGATGGTTATATCTGCATAATCTAAAAAAATCCTAACTTTCTTATCTAACGGTAGGGACAGAGACCTCAGTCTCCCTAACACTTCCTTTCCAAATATAGGCACGGTGCCATGTGTCCAAATCTATAGCCACACTCCACTGTGTTGTGGTTTTGGTTCTCATCTCAAGAGCTTCAGATAGAAAAATCACAGCACGGTTGACGTTCAATAGAAAAGGGAAAATATCAAATTTGTTAAAAGCCATGCTGTTTATTTGCTGTGTGACTTTGGTAAATCGCAGTGACTCGCTCATTTCTCCTGTTAACCTGTGAAAAATACAACTAATCCTTCTCATTCCTACCTGTACAGCATACTGAGGACCTCAGTGACCAGTTGTTCCAAACCTTTTTTTTTACTTTAACTCCTGGCCAAAACCAAGATTCAGTCTTGAAAAGAGGTCATTTATCATCATAACTTCCATCTAACACTTTACGTTACTAATACCTAATGTACGTGTGTTGTTTTAGCCAGGAACAAGTGGCTTCCCTCGGATCCTCAGATCATTTCAGAAGGACTGTATGCAATAGCTGTGGTACTCAGCTTCTCCCGCATTGCTTACATTCTTCCAGCCAACGAAAGCTTCGGCCCCCTGCAGATCTCTTTGGGGAGGACTGTGAAGGATATCTTCAAGTTCATGGTCATCTTCATCATGGTGTTCCTGGCCTTCATGATTGGAATGTTCAACCTTTACTCTTACTACCTTGGTGCAAAATACAACCCCGCGTTTACAACGTGAGTACCTATGGAAAAGCAGCTTTTCTTGCAGGGCTCAGTCCGTTCTGGTCCATTGCCTGCAAGGTCTGCTCAGGCAGTTTCTACTCCAGTTACATGGGGAAGGCACATCCAGATTTTCCCAAGGAATCTTGTACCACAGCCTCCAGCCCTGGCAGCCAGCTCAAGGCCTGAGTGGAAGGAGAGGTGTAGTTCAGACATGGTTATTTTTGGAAATCAAAATGACAGACCTGAAAAATGTCATGTGAGATGTTCATTTTAATGAGTCAAGAGAAGCATTGGAGAAGAGGTTAGAACTTAGATTATTGTTTTTAAAACTGTGAGCCAAAATCTATGGAAAATAAAGGAGGATATTGTTTATGTGAGGTCTGTTTTAGGATACCGCGTCTTTCAGGTTACCACCTAATAAGCAGCCATTATTAGGCGCACATCTGCAGACCTAGCTGCTAGTTGTGATGCCCCAAATAGCAAAACAAACCAGGACACTTAGACTATGTTTCTTAAATCTTGGCTGGGTACTTTTCAGCACAGGTTATGTGAAAGTCGCCCAGAGCACCATGCCATGCTGGACAGTGGGTCTGTATGGGTCACACCAGCTCGCTGGGTGGCCACACAGCCCCGTAGATGTGGCTGTGCCAGAGGCCCTGTCCCCACCTTGTCAGGGTTGTCAGGAAGAGAAAGAGGTTGGCAAAAGCTTCTGGAATGAGGTTCAGACTGAGGCTGCTTTTGAAAAGAGAGAGCCTACAACTCTTCGGAGGTAGCACAAAATGCAATCTTGATTGGCTGGGACCCTGGGAACTCAAGCCGCAACCCTGGAGGGGACTGCTGATGAGCTTTCAGAAGAGGGGACATCCTGGTGCCCTGCGGTGTCTGAGGGTCGTGTCCTGTGCATCCATGGGAAAGTCTCCTTCCTTGCACCGCGATGTGCTATGAGCATAGCACCGTGGCAGTGAGCTTTGTGTCTCACAAAACCACCATGACTTGCCTCAGGGACACTGTGGGGACTTTTCCTTCCCACACACCCATCTGTGAGGGAAAAGGAAAGCTTGGCATAATGTTTTCCCCTTACTGTGATCTGACTTCCAGGCAACCATAGCATGTTTATGGTGCCTAAGCAAGCCTGTGGTATTTACCAGATGCAGAGCAGACAGCAGCTGACATTCGATGTGCCGTTTCTCTGACGTGCCACACTGGCGAGCTGGGGGCTTAGCCTGCAGCTAAGAAAAATGACCTTTTCAGAATTGTTTCTGTCCTGTGAGTGGATGTTTTCTTCTAAAAGCGCAGGAGCCAGATTTACCACACCACCCTCTTGTGCGATATGTATCTTGTAACATAATGTTTACTTTCTCTGATAGAGCCAAATATGCCTTCTACACCTCTCCTTTAACCTCAGGATACATTTTAATAGAAGAATTTCTGAAGCCAGATGCAATTACATTTATCTGTACTCAGTAGAAAGGTAGAAGAAAATTAAGTGTGTGGGATGTGCCTTGCTTCTTATTTGAAGAGGAGATGCCCTTGAAGCAGGAGACTTAATGAAGAGTTGAGTCAATTGCTTGGTGGCACAGTGACCCTCAGTTATGGTGTCCCCCAGGCATGTCACTAGAGCACAAATTCCAGTCTCTTATGCAATGCCGTGCAGTAACTCTCTCATTAGCACTCATTACCTAAGTGGATCTTCCAATATTTGTTGTCTTTTTATGGAAATAATGAGCAAACATTGACTAAAATGATAACTATTCACTGGAGTCAAGATTGTTTAAATGCCCGAGGAATGTCTGTATTGGGGACAGTCTTGTAAAAAGCCAGTGCTCTTCCTAACTTCAGCCTGGTAGCTGCTAATTTTGGAGGGACTTCATCTTGTTGGGAAGCAAATTTTCCATACGCATAAATTTCACTTCTATTTAGAAGAGAATTCAAATAGACTTACTTTCTTCTGATTATTTAAACACACAGGAATATCAAATTATGATCAGTGAAAACGAGCCCTTTCATCATAGAGAAACAAAGAGAATAGATTAATGTTCATCCCAAAAATCCTTCTCAGGCATCTCATTCAACAAGCTAGAAACCCTGAGGTATACTGTTTCAAACAATTTTAATAAGTTAATGAGAAGGTTATATTGGAAGATGGGCAGCTACCGATTCTAGCCATGTTTCCTTCCCTATTTTTTGTGAGCTGCCTGTGGGCCTTGCTGAAGGTGGCAGGCTCCTGCTGCCATTAACTTATTCATGAAAAGAAAGAAAATTTCAGTATTGAGCTGAATAAGAAACTCAACTGATCATTCATTGAAAATAGAGTAACGTTTACTTTGGTGCCCTCATAACTCTTCTGTGACTTCAGAGATGTCACTGAATGCATTTCCTGGTAGCCATGTTTGTGAATTCCAGTGAGGATGGGTGAAATTTCATAGAAAGCAGATTTCATACTCAGAAATGTGACTATTTGACTATGGGATCCGAGTCTCAGAGATTACTTGGCTAGTCATGACAGAAAAAGACCCATTGGATTTGTGTGCTATTTGATGGTGGGCAGTTTCAAAGGGTATTGACATCTCACTGGAGAGCCTCAGTGAGAAACCTTAGACAAACATCTACTCACTGAAATAACTTTGAATTACACATTGAAGAAAACCACAGCTTCCCAGGAAGTACACAGACAGAAGAAAGAGTGTCCAGGTAACACCCAGAGGGAATTGTTTGCTTATTTCTAATGATAATAATCAGTTAATGTTTGGTATAACTTAGCTTTCAACTTTCCTTCCTATTGCCCTTTTGAAATCATGTGCTCCATTTTGCTTGTGTTGCCATCTAACAGAGCAAGCACGTAGCATTCCAGTGGCCCCGGAACAGATTTGTTATGCAAAGTTTCAGTCATTTCTTCCATTTTAATGTTCTGGATGCAAAGGAAATAAAGATGCAGTGGATTTTTGTTCACACAGTTAAATACACAGATTATTTAGCTAACTATGGTATACTTTCAAATTTTTTTTTAACTTCTTTGATGCTGAAAAGTAGACCATTTCCACAGCAGTTGCAGCCGACCCCAGCTATGTTTATCTGTTTATTGTATGCTGTGTACAGAACACAGCTCTTGAAACAGCCTGTAATTAAGAACATGCTATGCAAACAAAATCGAACTGGAGGCAAGACTGATTGCGTTCATCTTGCTTTCCACATCACAAATCAGGCTGAAGGCTACAAGGCAAGGTTTTCTGTCTCCCTCTCCCCAAAGGGAAATATGACTCACTGTTCGGTGCCAATGTTACTTCGAGGCTTGAAGGCTTTTTTCTTCTCATTTTGCTTTGTCAAAATGTGATATTTTGCTAGATTATATTGACTGCATTGCTTTTTTGGCAGTGTTAAACCTCAACCAATCAGTTTAAGGAAATAACCTGGTCTGAAAGGATGCCTTAAGCTTTCTTAAAGAGGACACAAGACTGACAGGAAATCACAGCCTTGCCGTGATGTTTTTTGATGAACGACACAGTGCTGTTTAGAAAAGCGAGGAAAATCTGCAAGTAGATGATTGCCCGTGGCCTGTTTTCTTCCTTGATGCAAAATCCTTGTTTAACTTTTACAGGACTATGTGTATTGAAACAAACAAACAAAAATCTCTGTTCTCTCCCCATTCCAACAGTTGGCTCTACCACAGTAGATGGAGAGGTTACAACGTACCCATCTCCACAGGGAGCATCAGTCAATCTGCCATTGACAGATCCTCCTGCTGCCAGGAGCTGTCAGTCCGGGCAGGACTCCTGGCTTCCTCGGTTCCTTCATTTGTGTGCCTTTGAGAAGGAGAAAACACCTGCTGACCTTGCGGGAAGGGGGTAAATTGCTTGGCTGGCAACGATGAGACACATCAGCATCTTGGAATCTTTGAGAACTTGGCTCCAAACACCCTTGTCTCGTGTTTTAGCGAGATGTTCTCACAAAAAAAAAAAAAAATGCAAAACAACCCTACTAATGTTCCCTGTGACCTGTGCCAAATCTTGTGGAATTTGGCAGTAATCTACAAGGGAGAAGGAAAGAGCCATCCAGACTTTTGGGGATGGACTAGTACAAGATCTCCTTAGAAATTTTTCCTCTACAAGAGGGAGACCTGCATCTGCCTGGGGGTATTGCTAAATGCTGTTCTGGGGTGTTACAGGACAAGTCCACCTTCCCATTCACACCACCACGGGCACTGGTCCCTTTCCTGACACTGGGAATAAGGACTATGGATATGTGGATCAGAGCCCAGCACCTTGGCCCTTGCCTGCCTCCTCTGCCGTGCTCGGGGGGGTCAGGGCCACTCACAGGCTTTAATTAACTTTTCAAGGAGAACCTGGCACAGCTCCAGAACAAAGGTTAATGCTTAAATTCTGGAAAAGGACCAGAGTTGACATGTAGTATTAAAATCTGCCAGTAGGATGGAAAACTAAGGGAACCTTTCCAAATTAAAAAAGGAAGGTTAATAGCGGGGCAGCTAGGATCAAGGCTGCGGGATATGTTTTTTATTAGTTTGATAAGTGACTTAGGTGTGAGTTTGAAAACCAGAGATTTTTGGTGTTATACGTGTTCTTTAACTGGAAAGCACAACATTTCTAGACTAAGGACTGGCCAGATTGCCACTACAGAAGTGAAGGGTGTGTGACACATTAATGCCAGGTACCCTTCACCGCAGATGAAGGCAGGAGGCAAGAGCAGAGTGTTAGAGGAGAGGAAATGTCCAGCAAGTGGAAAAGCGATGGCACTTGTTTGCAGCAGAGTCACAGCTCATCCCAGAAGTGTGTCTTTGCATGGTGTCCCAGCCTCGTGCAAAGCAGCAAAGGGGGAGTGAACATGGTGTCAGTGACACTGAGTGTCACGGACATTGAAGACAAAGCCACATTTCAAATTAAGTTTTGCAACATCTATTTGAAACACCACTCAAGGTTACTCCCCACAAGTCAATACAGTTATATTAGCTGAGAATGATAAATGTTTACTGCTCTCTTACTACTACTTGTAAAAGGAATATGGAATACCGTCAGTTATGATGGGAGATAAACACCAATTTCTTTTGGCAGAAAGGAACTGCCCAATGCTCTGCACTAGCCTTTCAAAAGGTTGAAATTAATTTCTCTTGCTTTTATGCATGGTGTCATTGATACTGGAGTTGATGTAAAGCTTATTGTTCCCTTAGGATATGCTGTAGTTTGTGTCTATAATCTGTTTTTATAAACAAATTTAGCAGGATTAGGCTGCCACCCTTGTAAAAAACATTTCATCAAAACAATTTGTCAATGGCATTATTTTCTTAAAATGCATTTACCTCCTGCCAGGCAAGAGGAGAGAGGATGTAATTAACCGTTAACATGCTAAGGATTGTTCAGTGGAGACAAAATTGTTTCTAATTTAAAAATAGAGCAAAGTGCTCCCAAAATGTACCAGCATCCCTTCTCCTCCTTCCTTCCTTCCTTTTCAGCTGTGCCTGCTCCCCTTCTGCCTGGTGTGTCTTTGACTCCTCTGTATCAGACTCTCCTTTTGACCTCTCCGTCCAGCCATGTCCTTTCCAACCCCACTTCTCTTTGTCATTGGCTTAGTCCTCTTTTTTTTTTTTTTCCTGTCTTTCAACCTTTTAATTTTCCTCTGATTCCTTTCTACTGGGTATATTTGCACTTGGTGTTCTTTATATTAATGACACAAATCAGAACTTGTCAGTCACTTCTCCTGGGTTAAAAGTAATGCTTCTCTTCTGCCCTGGAAACCACATATAACGAGGTCAAATTAGGTTCCTCCTTCCTTTTCCCAGATAATCTCTACCTATCTTCTCTGGATGAAAAAGGGTAAGTAGAAGTAAAGTGCCGTATGCAAAAAGTTTCAAAGTGCAAATTGCCCATGGAGAAGTCATCCTTAATAGGGACACAAAGTCCAAGTGACAAATAATACATCTGAGAAGAACAGATGGAGCAAATAAGGGAACACTAACTCTATAGCATTAATCAGAACTCACATTTCTTTATCAAATCAGGAAATATGATTTGGCACATCTCTGGGTGATGGGTAATGGCTTATAATCAGTGTGCCAAGGCATCTTATCTGTATTGGTGGTTTGTATTGGTGGGTTATTAGCATTTGGCTTAGCTAACTTGGTGTCAACTCTATAAAGTGGTTGTTTGCTTTATTTTTAGGGTAGAAGAAAGTTTTAAAACCTTATTCTGGTCAATATTTGGCTTATCTGAAGTGATATCTGTGGTGCTGAAGTATGATCATAAATTCATTGAGAATATTGGATATGTACTCTATGGAGTATATAACGTGACTATGGTGGTGGTGCTGCTCAATATGCTAATAGCCATGATCAACAACTCCTATCAGGAAATCGAGGTAAGATAAGAAATTAGATTACAATATCAATGATCATGAAAATGTTAAAAAAACCCCAAGGAAGCTGTAGCTTATTCCACATGCAAGATTAGAGGCCTGTTGAAACACAGATCCTTCACTGTATAAGAGTCAAGGCTGTGTTTGTCTGCAAATTACAATTGAATTAATAATTAACAATGAATCATGCCTAGAACAACTTCAGCTTCCTTGTTTTTAATGACCATCTGTGAGTAAACCCAATTTCCTTTACATGTATTTAATGAAAGTGGTTAGTGATACTTTTTACTCCCTGTGTTGGTTACGATAATTTATCCACGTATGTTACCTTAGATGCCTTGTTTGCTTATGACAGAGTAATATTTCACCTGGCTTTTTGCCCTGTTCTCTACCGCCTAAACACTCAGCCCAAGTAGGTCTGAAGCTCATGTGTGCATATTTAAAAATCCCATATTTTCCAAATACCAGGTAATATAACCTTGAGACAGATTTTTTCGAGGCGTGTATAGGTCTTCAAAGCACTACTGCATGAACAATCATAAAAAGCAACTTTTAAAGGAATATGAATAGGATTCTGCAGAAAGGCAGTTGCAGGGTTTACCCTCCCTTATTCAGTAGCATGGCTATTAGCAGACTGGATCTGCTAAATGCTTTGGATATAAACAACTCCCTGCTTATGTAAATAAAGGCAGGAAAAAAAATATTACTTGGATAATGTTAATGCTGCGTCACCTCTTTCTTCTGATTTGCTAAATGTCAAGCTTCTGTAGTTAGGTTTGTATTAATTATTTGTCCTAATCTCCCCTCAGAACCTGACACTGCAAAAGGCCAGAGCTGAAAATATTTTCTTACTGTAATGTCTGATTCATCCACGTACTGTAGTGCAAATATAACTCTATCTTGGGCATGCTGTAACTAAGTGGAAATGTCAGAGGGACCTTACATATGTCCTCTTCCCTAGAAGCTTTCCTGCATGCAGAAGGCAGAGTCATTTCCCCAAAGGCTTCTAATCACTTAAGATCAAGCATCTTCCTGAATCCTCTTCCACTGAAACAAGATTTACTTCTGAAGGGGTCTCAGCCTCTCACTGCATTTTCTAGTTTACTGTAGTAGGTAGAGCTGTTCTTGAAAGAAAACTGCCTAAAAATACCTGAATAGGTGGCCTATATTAACTTTCTAATCTAAACTTTGTGATGACCGTTTTCCTGGAAAAACGCTTTATCATCCTTCTTGATTGTATGGAAACATTCAAAACTTTGTTAAAGACTACTTGTAGCTATCAGCAAGCAAAACTATTTGGTGCAGATCCTCATACTTGAAGACTGGGAAAAACTAATAAATCTCATTAATTTCAGTCCTTAGTAGCAGGGAGATTAGAGACAGAGTCACAGAGTCTTAAAATTATTTAGGCTGGAAAAGACCTTTAAGATCATTGAGTCTGATTGTTAACCCAGCACTGCCAAGTCCACCACTAAACCATGTCTCTAAATGTCACATCTACACACCTTTTAAATACCTCTGTGGATGGTGGCTCAGTCCTACTGACTGCAGAGAAAGTCCCTTTTGCCAATGCGTTTATCTGATTACAGCAATGTCAATAAGGACAGAGGATGGTCATTACTTAGGAATTAAATTCCATTATGGTCAGTGGGGACATGCTTTACTGTTAGCTGGAGGGACAAGACCATATCCTCATGCTTTCCATCAAATATCTCTCTTCAGCTACTTCTGTTTTCCTTCTGTTTGCGCCGCAAGCATTGGTGCTTCCTGACAACTTCGCATTTATGGAAAGAAAAAATCCTTTTGCCAGCCAGAAACCAGAACTACTTCAATCAGTAGACTCTTAACTGTCTAACAGAAAAGCATTAAATCTGTTCACAAGTGATTTCTACTCTACTGCAGCTTAAGTCTTCTGTGAGGTGCAACCCCAAATAACGAGAAACCAAACGGCAGAAGTGAATGCTGCTCCCTTGGTGAAGACATATTGCTGTAACTGTCACAGAATTAATCTCAGTTGTGTTATGCCAGTTTTTGACTGGGTTTCAGAGGTATGGGGCAATCACAGCTTATTAATTTCAGTAGAACACAGATGTACATGAGTACCGGGTGCTGGCAGACCCACGCTTCTATTGATGCCGCTGGCCTCTATATAAACCACAAAGAAAACAGCTGTAGAGCAGCTCTATCTCATCCGTTCTTTTGCCTGATAAATCATCCTGATTCATGACCCTGACCATTCTCCTATACAAATGCCAAACAGAACCATAAAGCATGTGCTAGCCTTGCCCTTGTACTTGGAAATGATCCTGGCCCATCTTGATGGCTCATAAAGGAGATTCACAGGCACTGAGGGATGGGCTTATTCTCTGCCTTGATGTGAATGAAGGTGAATAGTAAGAGAATGAAGATGTGTTGATCTAGGGATACATGATGGTGAATACAAACAAGATCCATGAGGAAATCAGCTAATGATAGAAGAAATAAGAGACCTAAACTTTTCTGTGGGGGACTCCTGGCCCATGCAGTGATAACAGTTAGCTGGCAGCTAGACAGCCTCGCAGTTAACCAGATACAGTCTTTGTTGTTGTTGTGCACATAGCAGTTTCTTCTGCTTTCCGTGAATCTGTATGTGCTCTGACACATTCATTTATCAGCAGAGCACAAGCACCAGATTCTTACTGAAAGACAACCCCTCTGATATCCAAGGAAATAGTCTGCATTTGAAGGATTTACAGTCTGTTTATCCATCGCTTTGTTCAAATTTTCCTTGTTTTGAGTTCACCGCAGAGGAGCCTACAAAGACACGTGTGCCGGCGTCTTGGCTTGTCAAACAGAAATCTGATTCTTGTTAAATCCTACCTGTATGTTTGTCCTTGTCACAGCTAAATTCCTTCCTATTTACTAACTATGTAATTGGGTGTTGTTTTTTTTTTTTTTTCTCTTCCCTTCCCAAGGAGGATGCAGATGTGGAGTGGAAGTTTGCACGTGCCAAGCTCTGGCTATCCTACTTTGATGAAGGAAGGACTTTACCTGCTCCTTTTAATCTAGTGCCAAGCCCTAAATCATTTTATTATCTCATACTGAGAATAAAAATGTGCCTCATAAAACTCTGCAAATCTAAGGCCAAAAACTGTGAAAATGATCTTGAGATGGGGATGCTGAATTCCAAACAGCGGGTATGTTGTATCTTTACTTTTCGCTTTCTTTGTAGAAAGGGTTCATGCCAGGGACCTTCTGGAGGGGTTTATATGGTATGCAGGTACATCAGGGACACCACAGCCTCTTATTCAGCCTCATCACCGTGAGTTATTTGTATTACGTTGCATCTGGAGAGTCCTCCCAGACTTGTGGCCTCATTGTACTAGGCACTGTCTGGACACCAGGAAAAGAGCAACTTTCATAAAAGCAGGCATTTATGTAAGGGAGTTTCTCAAGACCAAATAAGTAAGGTCAAAAATGAAGGGCAGAAGCAGAGGAACAATTAGGTTTCCAGCTTGTCTGACTCCTCATCTGCCCAGCAGGCCTTTATGCCTCTTCAAAACATCCACCTTCCTTTAAGTGATTTCCAAATTAATTTTACTGTCATTAAAACATTTCCTGCCTTTCCAGGTTTGGGAACGAGTTTCCAAGCAGAGATTAGTAACGCCTCCTAAATACTTAAAGCTATAATTAACAACCTCTCTACTTACATTTGCCTAGTGATGTGTAGCCACTAATGGGTAGATCCTGCCTCAGCCACTGCCCCTTCAGTCATTTGAAATTGAAATTTTCTTCGGAAATTCTGGATACACAGCAGCATGCTTTCCTCAGCACTAGTGAGTGTCAGCATGGCAAAGCCGGAGAGAGACGCAGGAGTATGCTTAGCATCCAGACCCTTCCCAACAGCATCAGCTTTGTGTCTCCATGAACAAATGTCAGAGAAATTACAAAAAATGACGTTGCTCCTGGAAATTATTATCTGCAGTGCTGTGCAAGGCATCACTGGGATGAAGCATTATATATATATATATATATATATATTTGTAACAAACACAGTCCTGCTCACAGGACAAGTCCCCTTGATTTACATTGGAGAAGAAAACACACAAAACATTCACAAGAACTCAGCTACAGCTGCTCAGCTGTTGTCTTTAAATTCAGTGGATTCAAAGATGCGAAGAAACAGCTTTGCTTAAAAGTATCCTGGCCTTTATTTAATTTTCTTAGCTCAAACTGGGTTTGAAACAAGAGAACAATACTGGGAACCCATTCCTGGGGGAAAATCAAAGCCCTCCAAAATGTGTTGTCACCTATTTCTTCCAGTCAGTGTACGCGAGAGGTAGATGTGGCTCCTTGACAGGCTGGCCAGCCTTTCTAGGGCAAGTTGCTATTCCCTCAGCCTGCTCTTAGACCCATCCACCCAGGCTTTAAAACTCTGGCTGTGTGTGGCACTGCATGGGAGAGGGAAGAAGTGGGTGACATTGGGACTCTCCAACTGAGATGTAGGCAACCTACCCCCAGTTTTAACCTTGCAAAAGGGAAGAGGTGAAATTCCAGAGACCGAGGAGAAGGAAAGGAAGATTGGAGGAAGCTTTGCAGAGTTGGCCTTTATAACATGCAGCCTACTTTTGGGCTTTTTATGGATCTCTTGCCTGTCCTTGAAGGAGCAAAGAGCTGAGCAATACAACTCACCGTGATCCATCCGGCTCCAGGCAGAGCCCTTGGCCTTAGAGGAGATCATGCACCCATAAATTTAAGACGTCAGGTTTGGTGTTCATTCAGTTTCTGCCAGAGCCTAAATTGAAGGGAAAAGTATATCCATGGGGTCTACTCCATGTTATCAGATAATTTAACTACCCAACATGGTGAGCACTGCCGAGATAGACAAGCGTTTAGGGGAAATTTATTCTATAATTCATTTAATACTACTTGTTACTGAAAGACCCACTAGAGCAGTGGAGTCTTGAAGCAAAGGAAATTGTTGTCCTTTATCTCAAATAATGATTTAAAAAGATAGTATTTTTAAAGAGCTATTTGAATCTAACCACACAAAGCTTGCGTTGTTTGAAATTTAATTTCTGCTTCAAAGCACAAAGTAATAAAACTTTCTCTAAGCTCTTCCTTCCCCAAACCACATAAATGATAGTGTCTGGCTTGCCCTTTTTCATGGAATGCATGCAAAATTCATAGTTTCCATAGCTTTAACATAAACAATTAAAAGTAACAGTCATTTCTTGCTTGCCTGTTGATTTTGTTCACAACTCACCTTCAGAACAGTCTCTATAAGACCATGGCACACCTAATGAGGAAGAAATAAAAAAAATAAATTACGTAATTACTTCAGACTTTTAGTCTAATCATTATCAGCATCCTGATTTAAAAAAAAATAACAATTAAAAAAAAAATCACCTGTTTCTCAGGATTTCTAGTCCAGTTAGGGAAGAAAAACCCTACACTTGCATATAGGTGCAGAAGCCTATGATATGTGTTGGCTCCTCTGGGTCTATGATATGAATTAATTCATTTGAATAAGGGATTTTTTGTTATTGTTAGCATTTGGACCAAGAAGTTCAGAGGTAGATAACAGAGTCAAAGAAACCTCTTACAAATATTGTATGTAGTCTCCAGAAAAGTCTCCTTGGAAGCTTCTAAAGTACAAAACTAGTATCTGTGATGTCCTCTGATAAAAAAATACTACTAGTATATAAAAGTACGTATTTTCGTTGAGCTAAAAAAGTAGCAAATGGTACTGCTGTTTTAAAAGAACCAGTGAAAATCAATTCTGTTTCAGAGTCTGTTTTCGTACCACATTGACTTGTTCTCTCTAAACATAAGTATTTATTTTCTTCCTTTCTTGTGTTCTAAATTGATAATCAACAATCACCAATAATTTAGAATCAGATTCTTTCCAGTAATTTGTGTTTTTCAACCCTTTTCTGTGTTTCAAAAGTTTACTTTTTAGGCCTGAATGTACTGGCTTTTGTTCTACTCATACATTGAACCATTTCATACTGTTTTTATAAAGCTCTGTTTAGTTTGAGGCTGTCTGGGTATGAGAAGCTATCATTGATTTAATTATATCGTGATGTTTTATAATTTCAGAAAGTTCGTTTTCACTCTAGCACTCGAAATACAGAAAATTTTTCTGGGAAGAACGCTTATAACAAACCTACAAGATATCAGGTAATCACAGTATGAAAACGAGAGCCAGGGAAGAGATCTGTCAGTGAACCTGAAAGGGTCATGTTTGCCTCTTCCAGTCGATGTCATCCTCTGATGTGCTGGCTGTGGCTTAGCACGGGCATGGGACTGGGCTGGGGCACTTCACCTTCACAGTACACTGAGACAAATACAGCCTATCACCCATGGAAATACACATGGTGTTAGCGTTTGTCATGATAATTAATTCCACTCAAGGGTATTTCATTTAATCCAAGAAATATCATTCAAGCTTTAACCCTCCAGTCTCGCATTGACAGCATTTCATTTGTCATGACACAGCGACATCTCTCCAGCCTTTGCATTAACATTTGCATGTGCTTTCTCTGGCAATGATTTGTCCTACCCAGCTAAACCTGCAATGTGGTACGGTTCAAAAATACCTGCGGCCGTAGCGACGGCACGGGGTACCCCACCCATCACAGGAACTAACACAACTGTCTGTCAAAGCTGGAGTGTCTGTGCCAGCGGATGTATTATTTCTTGTACAAATAGGTGAAGTAGGGTAACACAATAAACAAAACCTGCCCCACGGGATTTTTTCCTTATTTTTCAACATAAAGTGAAAAGGAATTTGACAGCAAGTGATGTGTCTGAAGGAACTGACATTAAAGAGAGCTGAGGAAAGTAAAAGTTAAGTTGGATAAAATGTGCAATGGCAATTCTAGAAGTGGTTTGCCTTGCGCTGATAAAGCATCCAGCACAATATGCTCCTGAGCTGTACAGAAGACCACTAATAAATTTCTACTGGTTTTAAAAGTTGTTCAGGCTTTTTTGCCAGGACAGGAGGAGCATCTAAAAATCTAAGTTAGAAATGGGGTTAATTCACACTGTCATCTGGAGTTAGTTGGCTTGATACCACCAAGGGCAAAGGGAGGGAGATGATCATATCCCATTTAAAATGGCATTTCTGACATTTTCTTGTCCATTCAAACCCACAGGTAACAGAAAGATATATCAGCCTCTGCTGGACTTATTCTCTCCCTGTAGCTATTATTTCTAAATAAGACCGCCTAATGTTTGTGGTAAATTAGGCCCTTATTTCCAGTGCTGAAAAAGCCAAAGGCAGCTCTGTTAAAAATAGACAGAAAAAGATAACTACGTGTTATATTGCTTTAATAATGCTCCTACTAGGTTTGTCTTCAAACAATCTTACAAAGTTTCAGCTGCTGCAGGAAGAATTTGCCCAAATAATAGAAGATGAGTTTAATAGACTTGATTATCTAAACATAAAGAAGAATAAACAGTTTGATAATCTGTCCAGCAAGCTTTCTTCTACAACTGTGAAAACTTCTGAAGCCGTAGCTTCTTGCTCAACTGTTTTCTTTAGTGGTAATTATCAAGTGACAGTCAGTGTACTTGGAGCGTATGTACATATAGACAGTGCTCTTGAGGGATAATAAAAACATGCAGAACCTAAACATGCAATAATTTGAAAAGTGGGAAGAAGTCAACACACAGCTGCCATGATCTGGGAATAAACTAGTCTAGGCAAAATGAAGCCTTTATCAAACCCTCTCGAGCTGAGACTTTAAGATGGAGCACTGCTAAAATGCTGTGCTAAGCTCACAAGTTTTTCCTGCTTTCAGCACTGCAGTCTGTCATGCTATCAACAATGTCCTCACCTACAAAACTCAGAAAAGGATTTGTCGGGAAAAAAAAATAGAAGGAATAGTTTGTACTTTTAAAGACTCAGAACTATATTTCTTTGCTCTTTGGCGAGACAAAATAGCAAAGAGGTGAGAAATGCACAAATGGCTTTGCTCACTTCACCCTTGAGCTCTTCTACTGCCTAACTGTGTGCATTTGAGATCACGAGGTTTGAGATCCGATTGCCCCAGGGAGTAGCTGACCCCTCTGATCACTGCTGACTTGCATCTGATTTTGACCAGGGACATGAAGTTGCAAAGTATTTCTTCCCATTAGTGTTGCCCTGGGACCTCCCACACTCATGCCAAATGCCAACTACACCGTCCACAAACACAGCATCAGAAGAAACTTGTGAATTAAATAGCAGTATTAAGATGTGTAACAATGTCATCTTCAATGGCACATGTGAGTGAAGTCCAGAATAAAACACTATAAATTGTGAAGTGGGAAAACATCATGGCCTCCCCATTAAAGACAAGAAACTGAGGTCCAGCAGGACTCCTCAGACCCCAAAAGCCAATGTTTGAACCAGAAACTGAGCCCCGAATCTCATGAATCCTATTTCAGTGCCTTGGCCACAAATCTGTCCTTTTCTTCTCGTTTTGCCCTGTGCTAGAAAGTATAGAAGGTGTTCAGATAGCTGATGGCAAATGCAGAGCTGGAAGCTTGTGCCAGTAACAATTTAAAAAACCACTGAATACTGAACTCTGCACTGGCAGAGTTATAATTTACAAATGCCTGACCTGTTCCTAGAGCCTATTCTCTTAAGACCATTTTAATACCACCACTCAGTAGTTGAGTGTTGCATAGTATAAACGATCTCTGAGACCTGCAGAATTTCAATTAACTTTTAGAGAATGGGGGAACAGTACTTCATAGAAATCAAACGGATTTGAATTGTTTCAAGTTTAGCATTCATTACCAAGAGGCTGTCCATAAGTTTTGTTCAGTATTTCCCAGAAGTAACCAGGATTATTTTGCCAAGAGGCTATTTCACTCATTGTAGCTAAAAGCAGCAGTACTGGGGAGGAGGGGAGAAGCAAGGCTTAGAAGCCACAGTGCAATATTGAGGCAAAAATTAAGTACTTTCCTAAAGCTATTGGCAGAAATATCTACTAAGTGGCTAAATAGATTCTTGCTAACAAGTGGTCATGCTTTTAATATTTAGTTTTTATACACCAATCTGACTACAGCATGTGTTTGATAGACTAGGCAGTCTTAAGCTTGTGACGTCTATCACACATGGTGGTCCATATAGCTAATAGTTGAGTAGTCTACATCAAAAATACAAGCTGTATGGGAACTGGAGCAGATAGATATTTTGTTAAAATAGTTTTCCAGGTAATAATAGCTTTCACTGTTTACTGATTCCTTCTTTTAGTCTAAATTTCCTCTGTCGTCTATTCTGAAAAAAAATTTATTTTTGGATCCAGGATTTCCCTACTTTCCCCAAACATTACTTCATTTATGTTTTCTCAGGTGACAACCCTACCTCCCTCTGGATTCTACTACCTTGGCCATCTCCAACACACCGTACGTGCGCTGTGCCTCATCTCTCTTACCCTCTTGACTCACCCGGTTAGCCAGATGCCTCCTTGATACAAGGGCAGTCTTAGACATTCCGTATTCCATGACTGCATGACCTACATACAAATGACTGGATCCTTCTTTGATGTTCACATGCCCTTTGCCCTGCTCTAATCCATATTTGGCTACTAAGAAAAAAGAGCAGGTGTACTGGCCTCTTAATTCATATGTCACACTCTGTGCAGCGTTTTTCAGTGATGTTCAAGGCAGAGACAGGTGATTGCTCTGTGAATAAGTGAGCCCACCCTGGGAGAGGCTTTTCCCTTAACAATGACCATCTGGTCAATGGAAGACGTTCACATGTCTGTTCTTGGATGCTCACTGAGCTCTCCTCTGCTTGCAGAGGAGGCACCTAAATCACTGTCTCTGATAGAGCAATCCTTTTCATGTTTATCATAGTTGAGATTTTTTTCCCCATTGATGAGTGTCTTTTCTGTAGCGAAGAACTTGCAATGACGCAGGCCTTCAGCTGTAACCCAGTGCGTTGCCCAAGACTGTGAATGTTACTTTCCTTCTAGATAAACGTAACATGCATTTTTGGAACAATATCACATTGCGAGTTCATATCCATAACCATCTTCCACTGTTTCTTTATATACTGTTCCTTACAAATAATCATCTCCCATTTTGTAAGTCTACATGGCTCTATTTTTTTCCCTGTGCATATCCCTTAAAATCTGCAATTTCCCAAGAAACTTCTCTCACTTAAGCCAAGTTCTCCACTTCCTTTCAAACTCTTTTCTCTGTCCTTCATGAAATTTATTTTCTCTCCTAAAAACCTAATTGCAAGGCAAATGGAGTATTTTTGTTAACCTCTGATCAGATATTTAGTTCATCATCATGAGTGAGTTTGCTAACATCATTAATTAACCACTTATTTCTTCCTGTAAAGTATTTTTTATTGATACATTAAACAGCAACATGCTAAAGGAAAGCTCTGGATCCCATTTTTTAACTTACTATTGGATCATCTATGTTTTCTTTCTGTCTGTGGGGTATACTCTATGTTCACATGCATCTCACAAAATACCCCAAAGTGACTCATATGTGTGCTCATTATGGAATGGCTGTCAATCAACTATTGTAATACAAAGTTCATAATATAAAGTACAAAATAAATGGGAAATTAATAAAAAAAAAATCTGGTTGCATCCTCTGAAGCCAGGTTTTATCCATACTGAAATCAATGTTTGAATTGCTCAAAATGAGTCTAGAATTAAGGCAATGCGGATAAGCTCGTGTTAAGATAAGCGTTCTGTTGTCTTTTCAGAAAATAATGAAGCGACTGATTAAGCGGTATGTGCTGAAGGCTCAGGTTGACCGAGAAAATGATGAGGTCAATGAAGGCAAGTGGATTGTTTTAATAGACACAGATTAAAACAAGTAATGTTATTGCTATTGATACGGCCAGTAAGGGGGTTGAGCTTAAATAACATCCTCTGTAGAGAGAGAGAGCACGCTCGTGCTCGCACTAAGGTGAGCAGTGGTGACTCTGAGCCACCTTTATGCCGTTGAAACTCTGGGTCCTTAATTTTCCTTAGCAGAACACATGTATCATAGGATCTGTCTTTACAAAATCCTGCTCTGCCCTATAGTTCTACCTCTCCTTGCTTTACAACATCCACAATATTACCAACAACGAAGCTTGTCTTGGGGTCTAAGTAGAGCAAGGACATATTTTGACCTGGGTAATAAGGATTTGTATGGCCACAGTGTGATGTAGGATTTATATGCAGATGGAAAAGAACCCCCTTCTAACACCTCTGAACTGCTACCCTCCTGTAAATGCCCTGCGTAGGCAGAGATCAGTATGTGGGGAGAGAATAGACTTGAGAAAAGAGATGAACTTTCCATTTATACTTGCTGTTTCTGTGAGTACCACTACTGCAAGTGCATGATATTTCTTGTAGCTCAAATATTTAAGTGCATAAATGCAAGGACATTATATGGAGCTCCACACACACTCGTGTCCAAGGACATTGAAATTAATGTTTTCTCAGTCTTAAAACCATAGAGATTAATTATTTAGTTCAATATTGCTAACAAGAACATTTTCCTCCTTTTAGGAGAACTTAAAGAGATTAAGCAAGATATTTCTAGTCTCCGCTATGAACTCTTAGAGGAAAAGTCACAAGCTACTGGCGAGCTGGCAAGACTAATACAGCAGCTGAGCGACAAATTTGGGAAGAATTTAAATAAGGACATTTGATGGTGGACACAGAGAAAGGCAACTGGTTTTCTAAACATTATTCAGTCTCAACCAGCATCTTAGGAGGGCAAAAACCATGCAAAAGTTGGGTACCGCACACTCAACTTTTGCTAATTAGCAAATATTGGTAGGAGCACTTTGCATTACGCCCGTGCTTGGTCAGATACCAGTTAAATCTTTTATGATGCAAAAGTGACTTACTGGTAAAAATACATGCTATTTGACATCAGAAATAGATGCACCATATGGAAGGCACCTCTCGCTAAAGGCAAAAAAGCCAGATTTTCACCCATCTGACTCCACTGAAGAGAAAGCAACTGTGCCCTTCTATACCAACTGAGACTGTACTCATCAGAACTGGGTGAAGTCTGAAGAAAAAAATGTGCCAAGCATAATGCTTGAAAAATTTTAAAAATTCCTGTCCTTGGGTGTGTACTGTCCTTTTATGTTTACACGGGCATCCATGAAGGTAACTTTGAACAGCACTGTGGTTGGCGAGTTAATAAGCAAATGAGAAATCATCTGCTGAAATGACCGAGGCAAAGTACAGCCGGTAGAGGTCATCTACCTTTTAGACCGGTTGACAGCATTGGAAAAAATGGACCAAGCTTGTTGGGCAAAACATCCTTTCACCCTTCTGCCAGAGCCTGATAAAGCAGTTCCCAGTCAAAAACTCCTCTCCACCTTTTCCAGCTATATTAGTTGGTCCACTGATGGATATCTTCTCTTTGTGCACAACTAGCCTCTCTTTTATCATTAGATTATCCCAGCTTCAACAACAGTGTACGGGAATAATCGTAATGATGTGAAACTCACCTCCCAGGAATACCCAGACATAACGTTCATTGTGCTAATGTGTTCAGTTCAAAGAAGAGCATAAATCCAGTGACAGCGGTGCAACTGAGCTCAGCTTTCAGATTCCAGAGGTCAAACAGCAAGCCATAGGGTGAGAAAAATCACGAAGAACATAGCCCAGGAGTTTCAAACCTCTCCATCAATACGAAAAGGCTTCAATTCCACTGAGAACATTCTGAACAACAAAAAAAGGAAATAAAGGAAAAATCATTGTAGAAATTATAGTCTTATGTGTTTGGCTCTTACAGAGGACAAGGAAGGGATTAAAACTGTTTTAAAGGCTGCAGTAATACAAGTATTTGGATTGCACTTTTACGACTGGGAAGCGATGAGTCTGCGCAACACAACTGCAAACTTGGATTGCTTGGGTTTTTACGTTTAGCTACATGATTTTAACTACTTAAAGCACACCTGACTACTTGGGAACCACTGAACTGTACTGTTTGTTTACAGAAGACACCTATAAGATGAACATTGCATTTAGGTATCAGCTGAGAAAAACAAGCAGAACCAGAAGGTGACCTGTGATCAGTTCTTAAGTGCCAGATGAGAACACAGATAGCCTAATAGAATAATAGTTATATTTGTACAAAAAAAAAAAAGGAAAAAAAAAGTGTACTGTATGTAGATCTGTTTAGAGAAAAAGCAAAATACTGTATTTTTACCTTTAATAAGATTATCTTGTATACTGTAATATTTTTACTTAAAAGTGGGGAAAAAAAATAAAATTACCTCATAATATTTTGTTGTACACTGAGTGAAATATTTGCCTGATCTTTTGACTATCGAAATACACGAACACAGTTTTGCTTTTCTGCAGTGTATGAACCATGAAATCATTATATGAAACAATTTTGCCGTAGGAATTCTGAAGCCTGAAAAAATCAAAAAGCAAAACTTAAACTACAATACATTTAAAAGGAATAAAACTAAGAAATTAAAGGTTCTGCCACCTACTGTAGTCTGCAAAAATTACGCCATATTCGTGGTGCTTAATTTGCATTTACTCTATCCTTATGAACCTGTTTGTAAAATTACATTCGAAGAACAGAAATTGGGCTCAGCTGGCTTCAAAGAAGCATAGCATTGGTGCTGAGTGTGCAATCAAAAATTAAATGAGTAACACTGAGGTTTACAGGCTTTAGCTGGTAAAACAACTGAAATATCATTTGCCCCTGGATTCTCCCATCTGGGTGAGTGGTATTTTACAGGGCAGGGTGGCATTTACCAGAGCTGCTGTTTGCAAATGTAGGAAACCTGTTGCTTTTGTGTAATAGCTCTTGCGGCGCAGTGTCATGATGAAACACGAAAATGTCAGCGTTCAGCAAAGGGTATCAAATGCCAGTGTAAGGCAGACACTGCAACTGATAATATTCGCAAGAATAACCCATCATTTGGGGCTGTCTTCCACTACTCAAACCAGAAAATGATGCTGATTTCAAATATTCAGGTTTTCCCATAAGAAGAAGGAATATCTTTCATGATAATACTGCCTCCCCTCCCAGCCCCCTTCCTTTCTTGGCACTACGTAAAAATTATTTCAGTTTTGGGAAGTCAGCCCTGCTGCCACAGCACTGTCTTTAATAATGATTTCATTACAGCTCTACTCCCGATTAAAGTTTGCTTTACCCTTCCCATTCAGTGTTTTAGCATCCCCTAGGAATTAAGGCAGAATTTTCTAGGTAGAACATACAGTAACCACCATAATTTCCATTTCCTGTGGTATTGCATTTGAAGTTGCATGAGAAAGTTAAGTTGAAACTCTATGATAACGGTTTCATTTTGCCTATTTAGATGCAACTCAATAAAAGGCTTGTCCTAAAGTCCAGCAGCACCAACAGGAATGTTCTCCTACTGCTAAATGTTGCAGTCAGTGCGTGTTCTGGTCAGCACGGACAACACTGTGCTGTGAATAGCTTTGCTGAATTATGTGAGCCCACGGGGAGGAGTAGCTGTGCCCCATCAGCTACTGCCGCCTGCCTTTGTGGCAGTTTATGGTGTAAATGAAACAGCACAATCCTTTGAGACAGATATTTAGCACAGACCTGCAGTGTGATAAAGGGGATTTGGAAGGGCTTGAAAGGTTAATTAATAGCTAACGAGCTTCTTAATATATAACTAATGTTTACTATAATGCAGCCTAATATTTAATTCCCTTCCTAATGATTAATTATTCTGCTGCAAGGGTTTAATTAGGGCTTGCACAGCAGGAGTGCAGGGGGATCTGGTGCTGAGATGAATTTCCACACTGCAGTCCCTGGCCCCAGCTCCGGGCTCTCCTCCCCTGCAGTGGGCATGGTGTCACAGCCTGCATGGGTGTGGAGGAGGCAGGAGACTGATGGCTGAGGTGTTCCTTAGCATCCCAGAATCACAGAATGGTTTGGGTTGGAAGGGACCTTAATGCCCCCCCAGTGCCCCCCCCTGCCCTGGGCAGGGACACCTCCCACCAGCCCAGGCTGCTCCAAGCCCCATCCAACCTGGCCTTGAACCCCTCCAGGGATGGGGCGGCCACAGCTTCTCTGGGCAACCTGGGCCAGGGGCTCACCCCCCTCACAGCCAAGAATTTCTTCCTAGTGTCTAATCTAAACCTCCCCTCTTACAGTCCAAAACCATTCCCCCTCGTCCCATGGCTCCCCTCCCTGATCCAGAGTCCCTCCCCAGCTTTTCTGGAGCCCCTTTAGGGACTGGAATGGGGTCTAAGGTCTCCCCTGAGCCTTGTCCATTCCCAAGAGGAAAACACAAACCGAAGCAGTCCCAAACTCACACCCAGACTCGTGTGGGTGGTGGAGGAGGGAGGAGGATTCGTGGCATCGCTGCTGGTTGCGGTGGGAGCCGGCAGGCTGTGCTCATGAACAAGTAATCCACAGCTCTGCCTCTCTGATGCTCTAAAGTAAAACCAAAGCTACAAGAGAGAAAAAAAAATAAATCCTCTTTCTGCAGGGTTTTTCTTCAGCTTATTATAGCAACCCGCCTACGTGCAGACTCTTATTAAACTGTGTTATTACACCAAAGAAATGTTGAGCTGCTGCTTTCTTGTTAGAAAGAAAGACAATGTTTCTTCAGCTGACTGATGTACTCAGATAGGTTTTCTTCTGTGTACTGTCTTACTTCCTTTTTTTGGTAAATGTCTCCTTTGCTCCCAGGGGACCACATCTTTTAATATCTCACACTCATTCACACCTGCACAAAATAAAGACAAAAAGCTCCATCAGCAAAATTTTCCCTTCATCTGAATTTTATGTTTAGGACCTACTGCGGTCAGAAGACCACCTGCTGCTTCCCCAGAGTGGACATTCAGCTATTTATAGTAACTTAAAAAATATAAAGATTAGGGTCTCCTCCAAGCCATACCTACCTAAGCCAAATCCAAACTGCTTTAAACTTGAGAACAAAATCATGTTTCTGCTATCGTCTCACATAATAAACAGGGTTCTCTTCATCCATCCTTCAAATTTTAGTAGTATTTCTAATCAAATGCGGAAAATCCCTAGCTACCAAGACTCTTGTGATAGCAAAGTGAGTCACAGCCCTTTTCAAATTCTAATAGGGAATCCCTCCTGCCTGCATCCTTCTTGGAGCTGGGACTTAGCCTTTAGCCTTTACTCTTTCTGGGCACAAAGTCTGTCCTTGATTAAAGACAACACTTCAACCAGAACCTGAACTTCCATAAATACAGTAGTTTATTTCTTACTATTCTTCTCGCAGTGGCGAGTCAGAAATCTTTGCGATATGACAGCTTAAACCGATGCACTTGGTGCTCCCAGATGCAATTAAGAGACAGGCAAAAGCTCGAGACCGGAGTGCAGCTCTCCTGGGCCGAAGCCGGTGTAACCTCCTTCCTGACATTGAGGTCTCCCCTGGTACCAAGATGCGTTGTCTGTAAAAAGGGACTCTGCTGAGGGCTGGATGAAAGACAGGAGTGATGCAGAATCATTGGGATGACACATCCACCACACCCTTCAATTTTAATCGGGATTTCAGAGTGGAAAAGCTGAGTTGTGTCAGACAAAGAAGTTAACTCTTTCTTGAAAAAGAGGAATAAAACACAGACACATAAAAATCATGTCGTAACTGAGTTGGTGAATATCAGAAAAATCAAAACTAGATTTTCAACAGCTCTGAGTCAGTCCCACTGCTTCACACGTGCCCCACAGCCCCTCCGCTCTCCAGCGCTAGAGCTGCAGGGACCTGGAGCCACCCCCACGCCACGGGCACAACCCTCTATCAGCGACGTGCACAGCACAAATCACAGCCCGCACCTCGTTCAGGCAGAGGATCGCGGTTCAGAAACATATTGTTATCATCATCTAAACCAACCCTCTAATCCCACCAACTCCAACAACTCGCTTTGAAAATACCACCCACCTTCTATAAAAATTCAGATTTGAGATGCAGCCCACAGAGATTAATGAAGGTTTGAATTTATTCCTCCAGAGCTTCTGATAGTTTTATTTTTCTGCTACATCACTATAATCTTCCTGTACGTGAAGGTTACTCACATACTTCCAGCTTGGGAAAGGACTAATAAAGAGCTAATAAAAAATTGCATTAATGAAAAATAAATAAATAAACAAAGCAATGCTATTATTCAGGCTGTATTTTAGCACAATGTTTAGCTATGAAAATTGGCGTGTAGCAGACAAACTGAGTTTCAGGTGATATTTTTTGTCAGCTGAAGCTTCTGCGATGTGCAGCAAGGCACCCAGTGGGGATACCCAGCCCTCCCCTCTGTCCTGGCACGGGGGGGCACTTCGCAGCAGCCTCCGTAACGCTATGGGGGGGTGTTCCCTGCAAAAACCTTTTTGATCAAGGCTTGAGGCGTGAAGGCAGGAAACATAAAGGAGTGCTGGTAACCAGCAAGACCCTTCCAGTCTTCCTCAGCTGGACAGACCTTGAGACGAATCCTCCCCACTCAGGCAGTAAAAGCTGCTGAAAGCCCCCCCAGAGCGTGCCCATTAAAAGCCATCAAGCACACCTCCCTGTGCTTACCAGGCACTTCAGTAGGAGTACGAAAGAAATGTGTTAGTTTGGGCAGAGCAGGCTGGAAAACATCTCTGTGAATTTATATTTTGCTCTGTTACACTGTGGACATAGGCAGCCCTAGCAGAGCACCTGGGGTTTGCCTTCCTCTCGTAACGCTGCTTTACAAATTTAATTTTTTTCCAAATTTAAATTGGACATCCTGGAGGAAAGGAGGGGAAAGAACTCCAGTATTGCCTGAAAAGCCGAATAGCCTTGTTGTCCCAGACTAGAAGAAAATCTCTCTGTCCTCTCCCCTTCCTCTCAAAAAGAAAAGAGAGAACATTTATCTTCCCTTAGCACTGAGTATCTCCTGTTACATATTTCTGAGTGATCCCAGTACCTGTAAAGCTGTAGGAGGGGAAAGACATTCTTCCTCTTTACACAGTACATGTTAGTCACCCTTAGATAGCCCTCAGGACTGTCCCGCAGACCAGGACCAGAAGGGCGGCGTGAAGCACCGCCGTCTGACACGTGTGGTACTCCTGCTTCTGCCTGTGCACCTCTTTGAGTTGCACTGGGCATAATTCAGCACAATTGTACGCATTTCTTGGTTAACGTACTCAAAATAAACATTACTCAGCTTGATGACTAGGTCTTTGCTTGAAGCCATCTGGATGGTTTATTTTAGAAAGTCATTTGGAAGAACAGTGCTTTATTCGTAATTGTTAGGAGGGCTCCATGAGAACACCAGTGCTGCGGGGATCTCGCCTTTCTCTCACTAACCTTCAGGTTTCCCTTAGCAGTTCCCACATTTTTTGAAGGGGGAAGATAACATTTATCTCTAAGCACAACCCTCTCTTACCATCAAACTCTGAACAGCAACACCACAAAGGCTACCTGGCTCCAAAGATGACTCACCATAAACCCATCGACTGAGAGCTGGTGCTTACACACCACCAACACGTGTCAACCTGCCCTGGGCTCAGCCAGATAGCAGAACTACGCTTCACATTAATACCAATTAACGTTCAAATGACTCACTCAGACCTTTTCTGGAAGCATCGTCCTTCGGCATAACACTTGCTGCAGCTGGAGCCGTGCCTGGCAATGGCAGGAGGAGAAAGAGGATGGTGTTCGTTGCATTTGAGGGCAGCCTCTGAGACCTGCGCTAGCAGCACAGGGCCTGAGGTGGCTGGAAGACATCACTTGACATTGAAAATGTTGCCGCTGGTGGATGCACCTCAGGTATTTCATCGAAAGCTGAGCTCTAAGCCCGTCCGCTGGAGCGCTGAGAAGGTTGTGCTGGTCTTGTGTGGCTCCCTTACACTGGTCAGGAAAGGCGGTCAGGTGGGGGGCAGGATCAGGATGCCACCAGCATAGGTCTGAGAGGCTGCAGGCCTCCTGCAATGCAAAAAGGGAGAGGTACTGCAAAATTAGGAGGGATTCTTATGTATTTGAGCCAAGCCTCACAGTACCCAAATTATTTACTTCATTTGCTGCATTATTTATCATGGCCCTTTTGCCTACACATGCAAGGTACATGCCACAGCTTTCATACATCATCCGAGATCCAGTGGTTTCTTCCAATTTTTCTCCAAAGGGCAGATTACCATGCTATTTTCAAGGTAAATGTGTTGTCCCCTGTGTGAAGAAGTCCCCTGGCTGAAAAGGTCCCAATCAGCCTCTGGAGAAGCAGGAACATGCCCAACAGGCATGGCAGAATGAGCAGAAATGGTCATGAAAGGTCACTGAGAGAGTTTTAATTATAAACGTGGTTCTGGTCACTGTAAATAAGCAGCCGTCCTGCTAACCACAGGGTATTTACATGCCCTGGAGGGAGCTGCTGGACTCTCCTGCAGTGGCTTTCTCCTTGGAAGAGGCCATCATGACTTGTGGAGTGTTTCCCATCTCTGAGCCACGGAGGTCTTTGGGGACTGGCTTTCCTTTCCCGCGCTGGCTCCTGTCGTGTGGGGCAAAGCCTCTGCGCTGCCTCCCCCAAGCCAGCGCCGCCTGTTTGGAAAATGTTTCCACCTGTAATTACTGCAGAATGGGATGAAGTGAGGGTGCTTTGATCACGTATTCATTATATCTCCCCTGCTTTGAAGAGAACTCTGCAGAGTGACAGCATCTGTTTTAATCCCCAGGTGGTGCCAACAAATACAGGAACCAGTAGTTTAATACAACGCTATCTGTGGTCTCATATTTCTTTAATAGCTAATAATAGAAGAAAACTACAAAATATAGCAATGATCCCACAGCTGCAAACCACCCATTAAACCAACACAAGACGTGTAAAGGATGGCTGTTAGCACCCTCAGAGCCAGTGAATCATCTAACGCCCTCCCATCTGCACAAAGGATTGCAGATTTCATTTGTTTCTCCAATACCTACCAGAGCAGAAAAAGAAGTGCATTTCAAAAGGGTATCAAAAATCATCACTGCCAGGACCAGGATGCAACCTCTTTAATTGTCAGATTTCACAGCAGACACTTTCATGACACTTCTGCATGTCTTTCATAATCCTGCCATGTCAGAAAGTTATAGGGCTGCTTGCAATTTGATCCGTGAAAGAACTGCTAGTTGGGAAAAATAAGCGAGGCCACCCATTATAGCTCACAAAGAACAAAGCAAAACAGAAAAAATAACAAGACAGAGGATAGATTTGGCTTGGTGAAACAGACGGATATTCCCTCAACTGCACTGTAAGCATCAGGAAGACGTGCCAGCGTCTTTCCCACTGTGGACTTTTAATAAAAGAAGCAGATGCAAATAAGGAGGGTTGATACCATGAGTCTGCAAAGGCGTCTGTAATCTCAAGCGAGGCAATGTCGCCTATAGTTCTTGCTGTGTGGCCTCCGGGGATGAATTCCTAGCTGGCATTAATTGGCATGGAAAAATCAATGCAGCCATATGTATAAGCCAAGGTTGTTGCCTAGATCTTTCTTTTTCTTCCCTTTTGCTTGCATAGAGGTGTTGGATACAGACAAATTGCTTCTTGGGATGATATGTGCTAACTCCACACTTCCTCCAGTAAACTAATTTTTCTTTAATCCCCTCTGGTGCAGAGGCTTATGAAGGCAGTTGTGATTCCTGGATCTCTGCCTTTGGCTACACCTGTGATTAATGCCATTCCCCGAGCCTTGCAGACTAAGGATTTTAAGAACATGGTGAGAGAAAACTTGAATTTGTCAGGCCCCAGGAGTCTAAAGTATTTTGAGTGCCACATCTTTCCTGTGTGGCATTAGGTTGTCCTCACTGATACTTTATTTTATCCACACTTTGCATTTCAAACAAAAGTCCTTTAGTGGTCCCTTGTATCCATTTTTTTGTTAAACATGGAGAAACTCATGCTTTTTTGCTGCTCTTTCTCTTGACACTCCATCCTTTTTTTGGCTGTACTTCCCTGCTCATTCTTCTCTTATTTAAATCTGAATAGTTTACTTGTCTTTTTTTTTAATTTCTAGTCTCTTTTTCACTTATTTCTTTCTGGTCTTTGCAATTCTCTGGTGCCGGTGTGAGCATCCCAGCACAGAAGTCGTGCGATCCCAGCAGAGTGGTCCCCTCTTGCAGGAGCTGTGGGGTTGAGTACCGTTCCTTGCCTTCTATGGGACATCTATTAAAGGCTGAAATACCAAATGTGACCCTCAAACATGCTGATGTGTAACACACACATCCAAAAACCAGCTGGAGGAGTGAAGCTGGGTAGGAGACATGGGCAGGGAACGCCAAGTCAGCAGGTCCCAGCGCAGCTCAGCCAAGGGTCAGATACCCCTCAGGTCACCCAGTCCCAGCCCTACGGCAGCAAGGGTCACACCTTTCTGCAAACCAGAGGAGTGCAGTGAGCACAGGGTTAGAATACTCCTTGCAGAAATCATTTTGCTGTCTGTATTCTGCAGGACTTTCTGTGCTGAGAACTGACTATTACCACCGCAGGATGAAAGGGAAGAAAGAAAACTTTCAAGAACAAATGGATGTTCAGGAGCAGACGTATCGGAGAAATCTCCTAGAAGGCACATTATATGGATGCCAGCAAATCTGCAGCATAAATCAGAATTGGGACCACCCCATATGCGGTTGAGAGGGAGCTAAGCTTACTTCTGTCTTCCCTCCCAGTGGCTTTTTCTCCACTCCAGCATCAGAGGGATTTGCTTGACAGTAGCAGCAGCAGATAGGAATCTACAGTTCAGATAAACAATATAAACAGGGAAACAAAATCATTACATGGATTGCATTTGCAGGGGAATGAGAGCAGTAACAGTGTCGTAGCCAGGATGGTGCAACTCCAAAGGTCCCAAGGCAGGAACTTTCTACTCAAACCCTTGTGTTTTGCCAGAATTGTCATCTGGTCTAGCGAAAAGCTCTGCCTTTCCCTACAGATTTAGTGTCAGCCGTGGATGACACTTGATGCCAGCTTAAGGGAGTGTTAATCCTCAACTCTCACCATGTGAAGAGGTGTCCCTGTTGGGCGCCACTGCAGGGCATGGGGCAGAGGAGGAACACGTCCAGCCTTGGCTCTCTGACACTGCTAAACAAAGGACAAAATTAATCTGACTTAATGACATTAACCAAAAAAGAAAGTGCTCAGATCTCTGGGGATTTAAATTATTCTATCAGACATTGCTCCTGGCATGAACTGTTGGCATGGAGACTGGTGTGAAATGTAATACAACACAAATAAAATATTAATGACATAGGAGAAACCAGTAGTGATTTAAAGAGACACTGAGCTGCCAACGAAGCCACAGTTTGGAGTTCATCATACAAACAACAGGGAAAACTATGATTGAAGTTATAAAGGGCAATAAGGAATAGTCTCATCCTGCCAAAGTCTTTCTGGCCATCAAAAACACTCAGAAAAGTCTGATTTACAGAATGTTTCTCCTTTTTCCCAAACAGAAATGAAAGGAAGGGCCCTGCGTGACTTAGAATTGCACCAGATACATCACAGCACTCACCGAGATCAGAAAAATGCTGTCACACACAGCTCTTGCCTCACGGTCTTGGGTTGTCTTTGCAAAAAAAAAAGCAATATCCAGAGAGGAGGAGAAAGGACATTGGTGAGGTGGGATGCCCAGAGCTAGGAGCAGGGAAGAATTGCTGATTTTATTAGCATGGACGTAGACTGAGAGATTCAGGCTCAAATCCCTGTTTCAGTAAGAAAATTGTTCCAATAGGTTCAACTGAGAAAGAAACTAACCCCAGATCAGCAAAAACAGTGTTCGGTTGTTCACTGGAGGAGGAAAAGGCAGCATGAAGAATGCGTCCCATTATCTCACACCCTGAGCAATCATCTTTTCCAGTAGAAATGCTGCTTTTAGCAGTTCACTCCCAGTTTGAGAAAATTTTTCTTCTGCAAAGCTATTTCACTGAAGAATTCCCAACAATCCCTAATTCTGAACTCTCACGCTAAATTATATTTGAAGTCACACGCTTCCAAACCGTGCAAAGATAATGAGCGTTTAGGATAACCTAGAGCATGATGGAAAATACTAAGTGAAATCTGATTCTTATATGAACTTTTCACAGGCTCAGATAATTGCAAAGCTGTTGATAAGCTGCGAGAGAGAGTCAGCAGAGGGGCAGAGAGCTCAGAGTCAGACCAACTCTATTGAAATAGCTGGCCTCGGCACGTTTACATTACGGCTCATGGAGGCAGAATTTCATCCCAAACCAGCACATTTCTTATTTATTAATGTCTAAAGAGTGGGACTTAAATCCTCTATACTCACATCCCTTTTCTCTTTGGAAAGCTTGGTGATCCACGCCCCTTGCTCCAGATCCTCTTACTGGCTGCACGTAAACAATATTAAAAAATAAAAACATTTTCTGAAGCCTGATAATTTTCCATTTCTCTTGCATGAATTGGAAGAGAAAGACTGAGTGGTTTGGGAATAATAAAAGTCTATCTGGACTAAATATCAGAAAGAACTGGAGATGAAAGGCTCCCAGATACAATGCAAAGTATTAGTCATAATTTAAAAGCCCTGTCTCCAGGAGATAAAATTGTCCCAAGTAACTACAATAAATGCTGAACTTCTGATACAGAAACTTACAGCACTTCTTATTGAATGCTCCGTGCTTCCTGGAGCAACATCATAAAGTGCTACTGGAGGAGGACATTATGTTGGGTGACAATGGAAACCGAACCATAATCACTGGCCATTTGCACATCGTCACTAACTTGCTATTCAAAATGAACAGGGGACAACAGAGAGATATACATTCTCCAGAGCCACAGGGCAGCAAATTCAAGGGCCTTTTTTCTGTTTTCAGGTGAGATAAATCAACTGTGTATTTGTACATGTGCAAAATTTGTCACAGTGCCTTTTGCACAAGCTAGTATAACTGTATCTAAAGTATTTTAAGCATAATTTCATTGTAGAAGACTTATACAGGCAAAGAAATTACTAGGAATATTATACTGAGGCAATATACCTATAGCAAAATGAGCTGACATTTCTATCAGTTATTCAGAGAATGAGAGCTAACGTTTGGGCTAGGCCCCAGCTGTATCAGTTTATTACGCACTATCTAGAAAGCTGCATGAGGTGCTTATTGACTCATGGGGATGTGGGGAAATCCAGGAGAATGGTGTGGAAGTGCTCATTAAAGTGTTTAGCACATGCACCTATTGTGCTTGTTTTCCTTCTATTGTCTCTTGGGCAAGCCGGGAGGCTGGGCCGTTCTCCCCGAGAGGATGTCTGAAGTCAACATCAAAAATATTTTCCTGGGAAGTGGATGCCGAGCTTATAAACAAAAGTACTCTCAGCCAGAGGCCAAGTGGCCTCATGGCCTGGTTAACATCACCTCTGCACCTTCCACCGTCCCTCTGGATTCATCCCCCAGAGAAGCTCCTGCCCGACCTGCTGTGGATGGGCATCTGCAAAGGGCTTTGCTTTGCAGGAGTGACGCTGAAGAGCTGCTCCTCCCTACCTTATCCATGTAACTCCCCTTTAAGAACTCTGTATTCTAGACTGAAATTGTCCTTATTCAAAAATAACTACTCGGCAATTCTCAGGTCAGCATAGAAGAAAAAGCCAAAAAAAACCAGCATGTCTTGTTCAGAGAACCTGTCACTGTAAAAAACAAAAAAAAACCCATCAAAAATACACACTATCCCCCCCGCCCCGAAAAAACTAATAAAGAAAACCTGTCCAGTGAAAACAAATACTCATTTGTGTTTTCTTTCTGACTGTGCCCATGACCCCTAGCCTGAGCATCCTTCCAAAAAAGCATCCTCATCTCCTGGTGCCCTGCGTTCTCCTCTTTTCTAGTGTCCCTACGACCTTCCTTCTCCCTGTGCCCCTTGCCGGCTCACTCTCCGCAGAGCAGCTCCTGCACTGTAAGCTCCTTTCTATCCTAACTACCCACCTGCGGCTGAGATATTGAGGCAGGAATCCCACTCGGATCAGTCTTTTTGGTGTTGTTATCATGCTGCATTATATTTCCATTACTATAACTTCAGCTGGTACATTAGTCCTGTTAAGTGCCAGCAAAATCATTTGCGAAGACACTTGCAATTAGGTAAATGATTATAAACACATTTATAATAATTTGCCTAGCATGCAGAGCATTAGGCTGCTCAGGAGAAACTTAATTTCCAGACAAGTGGGTCTCAACAGCACTGGTGTCTTCTCACTGCGGAAGGTGAGGGTGATTAGCGATGGATACCTGGGAGGAACGATCCCAGCTGTACTCCCAGTCTTACCCAGTTTCCTCCAGCCTCACTGAGCACGGAAAACGGCTGGCACAGAGGGCAGCCCCTCTCTGAGCACCCTGGGGATCTGTACATCTCTTGGTGTGCGTTGTTCTGGAGCAGGGCCCACAGGAATGTGTTTTCCCAGCTACCATCTGCCGCACTGGGCAGAGCATCAGCAGCACCCATTGGAGGAGTTGTTGTCTAAAATAATGAACATGGTAACACTAAGAATACCAGCACTGGAAGTGAAAAACTGCAAATATTCCTTTTCTGACAGCAACAGCAAGGCAAGAGCGTGTGAGACGTGCAACGAGCAGTCTCAGCAGCATTTCTTATTTTTCTCAACTGCTTCGTAACATCATGCAGAAGCAAGATCTTTCAGCAGCATTACCAGAAACTGCTCCCTAAGCTGCCTGCTGAGCAAACCTGAGACACCCTCCGGCACCAGGAAAGCAACGGGAGTCAGCTGCCATCTCCTTCCCAAACAGCATCGTGTGCTCTTCAGGAACCGCAGTAGTGCCATTTCCAAACGATAGCTCAGACACCTTAAAAGCACCCACGTTTCATCAGACTTGTCAGGAGGAACTGAAGAAGTTATTTGCATCCCCTCCTTCCACCCGGCCCCATCTCAGCTGACCCAATAACATACAAAGGGAACTGGTTTGCCTTTGGAATGCCAGATTTTGCAACCATGGCAATACGCAATTGTATTTCCTTTCCCTCTTCTCGAGGAAACAAAGCGAAATACAAAACCACTTGAAGCAAAGAAAAGTTTGCATGCTCAGTGAATCTGGTGGTGAGTAAGCAATATCAGCTGGAAGGACTCACCAGAAGCATCCAAAAGGGCCTAATACAAATTCTCGGCAAGGGATTGACAGCTTCAAAGATTCATATATGTTAATCTACTTAGCTGAATTGCTATAAGCTTGGCTCAGCTTTTAAGACTTGCTATAAGCTAGCAAACAACCCTGCCCGATTACTTGTAGTCATTCCAGCACAACCTTCGGAGTCAGAAGAATTTAGTTCTCCTATTGGAGAAAATGATAGTTCCCACTTTGTAGGAGTGATGCTTGTGTCCAAGGAAAAGTCAGAACCTGAGATGAACCTCAATGTGTTTTCACCTCATGCACCCTCTGAGCTACATGGGTTTGTTTTCTTTAACGAGAAATCACTGATACTTTATAGATATAAGCTTTATCACGGCAGAACAGAATGTTCACATCTTTAATTACAAACATGCTGGTGTAGTTGGTGGCTCACTTCAGGTGTTCCTCTCACTGGTGATTCCCACCCTAGTCTTGTCACACACCATTTCCCTGGGTAATTACAGCATATTTTCCGAAGGAAATGTAAAAGTCTCCTTGAGACATGTCACAAAATCCCTCCAGGTATATAGGAAAAAACTTTCCCAACTGTTTTGTGGCTGCTCTCCGGTGAAAGCTGTGCCTTTCCTTTCTGCTGGTCTGTTTGCATCGTGAACAAAAGCGCGGGAGCTGCTCTCCACTGAAACTGCTCTTGCTTTGCAGCCTTTCACCCTCCCACATCCAGCTCTCTTCAGCGTGCCTTTCCCTGCTGCTGGTGCCCGGTGGCAGACGTGCGGATACCTGGGAACGTGGAGAAGATGCTGCGCTCCGTCCCCCAGCCCACTGGAGCGAATGAGCGCCTTGGCTTCGGTCCCACTCCAACTCGCCCGCAGACGTTGAGCCCGGCACTTCTGACAGTGAAAGGTAACGATGACGGCTCATCATGCACTGCTTTAGTCAGCACGGCAGAAATCATTTCCGTCTCCGTGTACCTACCGGGAATAGCTACAGGAACATACTGGCAGCATCCTGTTGTTTCTGAAAGAGAACTGCCCCACAAGAGCTTTCCCATGTTACCTCACTCCTCTGCTATCCGAAGCGTCCGTCTGTCCTTGCTGGCTGGGAGAAGCTTTCTGGACATAGAGAAGAGTCCCAGGCTTTCTTGGCACAGCGGGGCACAGCACTCAGCCGCGCTAACTTCTGCTCCTCACAGATCGCCAGGCACATCTCTGGCTTTCCAACCACCGTGTTTCACAGGATGTGTGTGTGCGGGTTCAGAAGGATGCCCCTTCCTCCCCTCTCCTGCCTCCCCCACTCTCCATCCCATGGCAGTAACCTGCTCTCCTGTGACAACCCCGGTCTCACCACGCAGCCCCCAAACTTGCAAACCCCCCCCAAACAAACAAAATTCAATAATGAGGAGCTTAAATGCACTAATACACACTCAAATGCAGAAGCTGCTGTTGCTAATAGAAACAGATGCTCCATTTCTATAGAGGCAGTTTCCTCGGTAACTGATGCCAACACAGGGCCTCATCCTGCGCGGTGCTGCCTGCTCAAAGGGAGCAGAGACCACGTAGGAGGTGCTGAGCATCATTTCATAAATGTCCTATTAAAAATAGGCCGTGCCTATAGTTGTTTTGAAAGGGGATTTTGATTTCCCTATAGTGTGAAATAGTTACAGGAGGGAGGAAAACATTCCCCCATCAACAGGATACTTGAGCAAATGCTCTGATAGGAGAATAGTCACTAGTTTGCAGCACACAAGCAATGTCACACCTTTAGTTTCACATTCGAATAAATTTTGGTGACCCTTCGCTACTGTTGGCTATTAGATTCGACATCAAAGAGTAGAAACTCAACGGATGTTACACAATGTTAAGGAATTTATCTAAGCATTGATCAAAAAGTACAGAGGCCACAAGTAGGATACCTGCTGCTTTTCCTCTCATCATGGTCTAAGGGACATGCATCCAGTTAAGCTCTTAACAACTGCTCTCAGTTCCTATTTAGTTTTGAAGGCTGCTCTTCCTATTCACAAGCACTCGGATGCTGAAAAGCTCTCCTAATTTTCCAGTAATACCAGATCATCTGAAAAAAAGGGGTTTTTTTCTCTGCCTACGGACCTCGCACTGCCTCAGTATGGTCTGGGCTTGATGACGTCTGACAGATTATTGGACAATATAAAATCTAAAATGATGATATCAGCACTTAATTGGTTTGGATGGTAGGTTCTCCTCTGATTTCTATAGCTGTAGCATCAAGCAATAAGAAAAACTGATTTTACTAAGTTGCTTTTTTTTCCTCTCTGTACAGAGGTGGTGTGAAGAGCTATTATATTTTCCTCCCTCTGCCCTCAGCTCTGCCCGACACCTCCCATGAAAGAGCAGCCACGCTTTATTCTGCTGGGAACTAAACAGAGAGCAGAAAGTATGGCTAAATGCAGGCTTGCCTCTCCTACAGCCGTTGGAGAAGAGCTGTAGGACAAGAAGCCACCACAGAAGCTCATCTGCTCAGCAGGGGCAGCCCCTGAGGGCTGTGGGTTTGGGATCAGAACACTTCCCTGACACCCCCTGCACACACGGATGTTTTATGGACAGACGTTTTGCTGTTGGCTGTGGAGGTACTGGGTAGTTTCTCCCAGTTCCTAGAGGAAAGATGTGTTTACCTGATATCTGCTGCCAGACAACCCCGGCGGGACAAGAGCAGCACAAGCTGCAGCTGGCCCTGGGCTCTCTATGTGTGTTCACTCTGTACATGATCTTGGCTAGTTTGCTGGCCAGGCAGGAGTCTCCAAGCCCGTGCCTCAGCTGGCTACCTCCCTCCTGTGCTGACTGGCAAGAGCCCCGGGAGAAGACCTTACCTGTACAGCCCCCCGCTGTGGTCCCCCTGGGGTGAAGGCTGCTGTGGGACCCCAACCAGAGCAGGAGGAGCCCTCCAAGGGTCATCTCCCCTGTCTCCACCCCAAGGAGCGACAGCCACACCAATGCCACTCCTGGCAAACCCTTCTCCAGCCTACCCTTAGAGATCCCAGTGACAATGTCTGCAGACCCCCAGGTTCACATCTCTGCCGTTACCCTCACCAGTCACTCAGCTGTCTTTTGCCACCCTCCCTCCCAATCAATCACGTTTTGTCTGTCGTCTTTGGTTTTGTTCTGCTCCTTTTTCTGTTCTCTCCCTGCCTGTTCTTTCTCTAATTCCTGACATTGATTTGTTTCCTTTCCAGCTTTGAGACTCATCTTTTGTTCCTCCTCATCTTTCTCTTCCTTTCCCCCCTCCCAGATCCCCCTCATGTCAGTCTCAAGCACAGACCGGGCTGTGGAAGGCAATCGGCTCTGAAAGCCTTTCCAAACTGTATTTTCCTTCTTGGAAAGAATCCCAAAAATAAATAATACATGTTTATTTTAATTAGTGAGAGACCACTGGCCTAGTATTAAAATCACCTTCTGCTGACAGGATGCACTTAGCTGACTGCTGATGTGCTCAGTCAACGGGGCTGTTATAGTCTTTCATTAATTCCAGACGAGAAAAACAGTCCCACAACAGAGTTGGCTCTGCACATAAACAGCACCCGTAATTATGGCAGCACACCTGTAGTTAAGGTTAAGCCAGTCTACTTTTGCAACCTGTGATTTCCCAGGCTTCTACCTGGCTATAAAGGGACCTGCTGAACCAAAACTTCTGTACTTTGCTCCTTGTCGAGCCTCTCTCAGCAGCGGCAGCACTCCGCAGAGGCAGGAATGCACTTTTAAGCCAAATGAATTGGCAATTACAGTGCCGTCCCACCCCTCATGTTAGTCTTCCCACTAGATAACTGCAGTGAAGCAGGGAGCTTGATCCCCCAGCCGGGTGTGCAGGCACCTCGCTGGGACTGATGGAAGTCCTTCTCCCGTCTCTGGGTGTCATGTCTATGGCAGGGTCTGTCTCAGGCTTCCCCAATGGACAAAAATCACCTATCACCCAACCTGAGGTTTCTCCGACTCCCTGGAGCAGGACAACTCACTTGTTTAACCTTTGCAAGCATCTTCTCTTAGTGCCAGTAATTCCTTGCTTTCCCTATTAGGGTTTTTAAATTGTTTGGAATGTTTTTTTTTTTTTTGGCTAAAGATGAAAGTAACCTCTTACACTGAGAACCCAGTTAATGCCCGTAAATACCAGCACACTGCACTTCCCCACTGCCTGAACTAATATAATCTCCCAGTAGCTGGGGTATCTCACTTTTACCATCGCCGTGTAGTATGTCCACTGGTGATTCTTGTCATCTGCCTGTGCCTTTGTGTCCTCCGCACGGTGGATAAGGCCACCAGGAGAGGTGCTGAGTGATTATTAATGCAAGTTCCTGGCGATCATCAGGAGATAGCCATCCAGCCCTTCAGTTCTTCTGTCTCTGAGGGAATGGGGGAAACAGCATTCATTGACCGACTCTGATCCAAGAGGAGACACAGCCCCAAGCTTGGGAAAGCAGATGGACTTGCTTCGCTGCAAGGTACCACGTGCTGCAGCTGCCAAAATCCCGCAGGGGAGATGACCCCTGCAGATTTACCTTCAAACTTGGCACAGCCCGGACCTGGGGAGGTGCTGGGCTGAGGCTGGTAACAGGGCCAACCCCCCCGGGCAGCGGGGGCTCATCTCTTCCTTGCAGCCACCTCCGGGGTGATCCCAGCAAACGAGCTGGGTTGCTTTGGATTTGTCGCTAAACCTGCCCTGCATTACCCCAGGTAGTCATCCTGGCCAATATACGTCCAAATAATACCCCTCAGAACAGTTTTTCCGGGGGGTGTTTGTGATACACCCACTCGTAAAGCAGCTGATGCTGCTTTTGGTGGAACCGCTGCAAGCTCCAGTAAATCTGCTCAAAGGCAGAAAAGTTTTTAACCTGTCTACTAATTTGTTGAAGGCAGACTCAAACAAATACCTCTTTTTTTTTTTTCTTTTCTTTCTAAGTTTCCTTTAAATGACAAACTCCTTATCTCCTGGTTGAAGGTGAATATTTCTCCTTGTTTAAGAAAAGCAGCCTGGATCTGAGACATCAGGCAGCCTTTTGCTGGCTGACACATCCCCGTGGACCGAGGCAGGCTCACTTGCTAAAGTCCTACTGCCACACGATAGCAGAAATGTTTTCTTTGCGGTTCAGAAATTACATCTGAGTAATGAGGCTACAGAAGGAGAGCAAGAGGTTTTAGTAGAATAATTATTTAAAATATATGCAGGTTCGCCACAATGGGCTGATCTCAAAAATCAATACGACGGCATCAAATGCCAAATTTCTATCAAAAGTGAAACTTTTAAAACAAACCCCAGCAATGCCCCATCCATTTGCTGGGGAAACCTAACAGCCAGCCAGCGCCTCACTGGTTGCACATTTAAAAGAGCGAGCAACCGTTTGTCACACTCAAGCATCGACACAAAAAAGTTTGTGGCCACCCCGCCGCAGGCCCCCAGAATAAAGAGGAGGATTTCCAAGGGCTGCCTTCGCAGTTTGCCGTTCTCCCGGGTAAGGTTTCAGAGCCAGCAACTGTCAAGCTGAAACCTCTGCTGCTGACAAGCTGCTCGGTCAAGGTCAGCCACTTAGTAATGACGCCGTATACATCACCGGCACACAGAGAGCACAAATGACAGGCAGTTCTGGGGAACAGCGGTCCCTGCGCTGCATGTGCCTCTCTATCTGTCAGCGATGGCCCCTACCTTTAATTTGCTCCATGCCCGCAGTGAGGAGAATCAGCACAGATGAGGGAGTCAGGAATGGGAAGCCACAGAATCACAGAGTGATAGGGGCTGGAAGGGAGATCATCTAGTCCAACCCCCTGCTGGGGTCATCGGTCCGTGTTTCTTCTGCTCCGTATCAGACCAAAGCCGCATTTGAGGCTTCCTAGGAAGAGGTTCAGATTGGGATTCACTCGTGTGCCACACCAGTCACGGCGCCCGCAGCCTCACGTGCTGCTAGTGCCACAGCGGCACGGCACAGGACCTCCCCGCAAACAGGGACACAGCTGCGGGGGGGGCTGCCCCTTCCCTCTCCATCCTGGTGTCTCTGATGTCTGGGTTTGGTCACTTTTTGTCTCCATCGCCTGTCAGGGAGAGAGCATCTTGCCATTTCTCACGAGCCAGAGGAAATCCTCTTTGAAACAAGTGCTAGGATGACACACTCCCGAAGAGACCACACACTGTCCCACAGGGACGGGGCCATGTGTCACCTCGCGGCTGCGATGGCTGTCCTGGCTCTGATGGACTCCTGAAGATCTTAGCCAAATCAGGCACGATCCATCAATTACCTTTCTCCTGATAAACATATATATAATATATATACACTTAGATTATGTGTATACATACACACACACACATATATGCACATATTATACAAAAATACAGTTACATTGTATAAAACAAATGACAGTATTGGACCTGAGGTTGCGTTACCGATTACCTGAAATAATGAAAGGAGGCGGCAATTTATTTTTTCCCTACAGGAGAAAGGTATTTAACAAAATTACAATTTAAACATCATTTATAGGGTAACCTTGCCTCCAAAATCTCTTACAGCGGAAATAAATTAGGTCTCATCCATCACGAGCAAATGCTGCTCTTCCCATCTCCTCTGGCGCAGTTTCATACCAGAGTAGGCAATTTCCCAGGATTTCGTCAAGCACCTGGAGCTGATCCGATCTCGGCTGCCTTGGGCCACGCTCGGCTGTGTGGCTAATGTGCCCTGCCTGCACGAGGGGACCAGATGAAGTCAGCACAAACATTAAGGTAATCCGGAGCTTCCTGATTCAGATAATCAAAGTCGGATCCCCAGGGCTTGTCCCCGCTGAGAAATCAGTGCAAAACACCCAGGATGCGAATCCTCAGTGCCACGAGCATTCGCGGGAAGTCCTCCCGCTCCCCACTAAAATTAATGTCTCCCGGTTCGGCCCAACCCAGTTCCCAACCTGGACTGAGCTCAGCGACAGGGAGGTAATTTCGGAGAGGAGTGAAGGTGTTGTGGTGGAAATAAGTGCAAAAAGCTGCAACTCAGCAGTAGTGGCTCTGCCTGCTCTGTCAGACATTCCAGATGGGTCTTTGGACACATTTCCTTTTGAAGGCAGGAGAGTCATCTTCCCTCACTTCCTACCCACTGTCTTATTTTAAGTAATGAATCACACGTTTTACTTTTTCTCCTCTTTTTCCCTTATGAAGCTAAAAATGCATATCAAGCTTCCCTTCCTTCGAAGCTCCAGACTTCTGCAACATCAGCAGCAAATTACCTCTGCTGCTGTTAAACATTATTTATCATTGCTGAGTGTCGTTTGCATAGGGAAATGACACTTTTCTGATTTCTTAAAATATTCCCCCTGGTGATAGACTTTGTTTTTTCCCAAATCAGCAAACGTACTTCTGATATTCAGAAATAAGGGAAATATTCCACTCTGAAATGTCAGGATTAACTGGAGGTCACATCCAGGATGTCTGTGAACTGCCTAAACCATGGAGGAGGTGAGAGGACTATACACAGTGTTAGGTCTTTTTTTTTTTTTTTTGTCAGAGAAAGATGATTTTATATATTTTTATAACAGAACATGAGATCTTGAAAATTATTTTTGGGTGAGAAATGACAGGGGAAAGCAAAGCAGCAAACAAACCTACCCCGGAGCTGATGGCATGTCACCACGTGCGCCACGTCCTTCAGCTGACAGCGGTTTCATTAGCGGCCGAACATGCCACATTTGCTCCAAGGTGCCTAAAACACGCCAGACTGACAGCTCTTCGCTTGCTTTATTGGGCCTGTTAGAGAGAGGAGCAGGGAATTATTTAGCAGTCAGAATATTTAAGTTGTGCGGAACCGTGTGGACAAACACCCCAAAGCGGCTCTCAGCCCACTGCGGAGGCTGGACCGGCGTTTCATCACCCCGGGGCTGCAGGCGTTTTAAGTGAGGAGGCAGAGACAACGATAAACAAGGATAATTTGGGCAAATTGTGCGAGGACATGCTCCATCACGCAGATGGAGCCATTAAAACCGTCTGCCCCGCAGAGGAGGGATTTGCTGTGGGGCAGCTCGACCCTCACCCAGTTGGCACGCCATTCCCTCCCCCCCCCCAAACTCACAGTTTTCCAAGTTCTTCCCGGATGGATAAAACCTTTCTGGACTTGGAGGGAGAGAGTTTTCTGGGTCAGTCCTGTCAGTCAAGTGCCTTTTACAGGCAGCAAATTAATATCCAACATACAAGCAGAAAAATACAGAAAGTCAAGAGGAAAGAGAAGGTAGGAAATCTAGGAAAATAATTGCCCACTTGGCCAACCTGAAAGCGGCAGATTGCTTTGCAAGCTTATTCAGACCAGATGCGAGTCTCCAAGACTTTTCTCTTGCAACTGGTAAAATAATCAATACCTACCCCACTTGTGAGGTTTAGTGGGAATAACGAACTGGTGAACATTTATAGCAAAAGCCATGGCACATTAGATATTCCAAAGCACTTACGTAAGCACCACTTTCTTTAATACAGCTTGAGAGGAAACGCTTTAAGAAGCTTTATCAGCATAAAACATATTTTGAGATTCATGCAAATTAATAATTGGCACGGCAAAGTCAAAGCCATCTAAGTGGAATGACTTAACCCTACTGGACAGTGTTTTTCACTAACTATAATGGTTAATCTGTCGGTTGAGAGAAGAAAATTCTCTTCTATTGTCAAATGCAATGAAACAAAGGAGGAAATTTCTCCAGCTGATGGGGATTTTGTGGAAATAAATGGAATACGTCAAGTTCTATAGGATAAAGCTCATTCTTCAAAATCAAATCAATCCCCAACTAAGTTGAGGAAACTGAGGCAGAGCAATTTCCTGTGACTGAACGAGGCGCTGGGTTTTAGTCTGGCCTCAGCCTCTATCTCCTGAGTGGGTATTTTCCTTGGACCAGGCCCTACAGGTCCCTACTCCCATCGAAGTCCTTTACTCTGAAATATTGGCAGTGTTCAGTGGCCGACTCCAGCATGTTTTAGCATACAAATGGCAGAGCCTAAAGCTTGGATTTTCCTCCAGGAGGCTGTAACTGGGAATCCCTGCAGGGGCCAGGGCAGCATAGTCCTGCTCTGCTACACATTCCTGAACTTGCTCAGTTCAATGTATGAATTAAATATATATTTATGTATGGAGAAGTGTGACAAGGCTTTGTACAGTTTAAGTTATACTCTGAAATTTGTTGAGCTTCCTATCTTACCCTGCCATTCTTGCAACGAGTACCCAAACCCCACTTACCACAGAAGACGGATTTAGAAGAATCTTCCTCTCTCTTGGGTATCAGGATAATTTTGTGCTTTACAGAGTTGTTTGGGGTAGGTAAGGGCACCTCAGGCTTGGGATGCATCCTTCTGCAGCTGCGAGCCAGCTCCTGGTGGCAATCATTCCTTCATGGACAATTCACTTTCCTGCCATCATGAAGTACTTCCCTATTAACAACCAGCAAAAGATGCTCCCTGGTTGCCAAACCAAACAATCTTTGCTTAAAACCTACCACATGTCTTCAAGCTTCCTCCTACCAAGGGCTGCAAACAAAGGTCACTTCTTTATCCTAGACTCAGTTTCCCTCTCTGTGGCTAGTTTCTTGCACATGCTCTATTTTTTGCTGAGACCAGGGACACTGGCTGTTTACCCTGTTACATTAAATGGGTCCTTCTCAGCCCCCTATTTAGAGGAATCCACATATGCCAGCGGTGGATACCCCTGGGCCAGGCTGGGCTGACCACAGCCTCCTCCTGGCCATCGCTTCTGTTCGTCCCTTAGCCTCAGGCTGCCGTTGTGTTATACAGACCTCCCAGAACTGTTCAAAAAGAGATCATTTCAGGTCACAAGACTTTGCTTGCATCCTTCTCTTTTCTGGCATTTATCACTTGCTGAATTTTGGGGTTTTTCATTGGAAGAGGCCACCATGACAAAGCAGAAGTGGTTACCCAGGCTTGTCGAGTTTCAAATGAAAGCCACAAGTACCACCAAACCACACGGGATTTGTCTCTGAGTTAGAAGGGTGAAGATTTTTTAGCCTACAAAATCTGAGATCAAATGAAACCTCCAGCATCTCCATACTACTAAAATGAACCACTCTCCCTCAATAAACTGAAAATGCTGTACCTCTGAAGTTCTCTTTGCAATCTACTCAGCCAACAGTTATTTCTACGTTATATATCCAATTTCGTTTTGTTACAAAACTCTGAACCCTGAGAAACACACTGCCCACCTGCCACTGTCTTCCACAGCCTCCGACACAGAACTCATGACGCAATTTTTCATAGAAAGACTCCTTACTCTCCATCATGAACTCCTTGGGGCAAGGAATGATTTTTTTTTTCTCTTTTTATGTATTGTGCCTGACACAGCAGGGGCCAGATTTGTATTAAGCAGCATATAATAGGATCTACAGCATAATGAGCGATAACAAGCACAGTGGTAAATGATGTCATTTAGTGCATACTCTCCCTGTGGCTCCCTATCAGCAGCTTTTTATTGAGCAGGCTTGTCCTCACAGTTCCTTACCGATCTAAAAATTTGTCTCTATCATCATGCCTCTCCAGCTCTCTGCTTAATGCTTTTCTGCTGCAGCTCCTCTTTTCCTGTCCCTCCTTCTTTCTTAGCCTGCTCCAGGGAGGTGGGGTCTCCATTCCTGTTTATCCCCTTTTTTTCCTCTATTTATTTATTCATTCATTTATTTCCTTTGCTGCTTAGCTTCCCAACTTTGTAAGCAACCTGGAAAACCAAGTGCTTCTGAGGGCCAACACGTGATAGGGAACTGCAGAGATACAGCTTGGCCCCAAACCCAGAGGTGGTCCTCACAACGCCCCTTCTGCTTCCTCCGCTGTGGAGGGGCTGAGGACTTTCACATCCCGAGGTTGTCATCTCAGGTTTTAGCTCACACGGCCCTCAGTCTCGCTCATCCCATCTGCGCCACCTCCCGCTACTTCCATCTTCACTCCGCACCTTGCAAAACACGGAGCAGGAACTAATACAAAGCTGCTCGCTTGCATTTCCATTAATTGTCTTTCCCTCATCCCATCTGCCACTCCTCTTCTTCAGTCTGGCCCACCCAGCTCCCAAATTTATCACTCTCACAATACAGAAGAGTTAATTGAATCCAATCTCTCAGCAAAATCTCTGGCATCTGCTGTTCCATATTTGGTTCCCAGCAAGGGCTGCTCAGTCCCAGCCTTGTTTGTACCACGGTTCCCATTAGACCAAATGAAGAGCGCAAATTAATTAATTGGTACCCGAACTTGCGAGTTCCATATGCATCATTAGAAATAATCAAAATAGCTCTGCTGTATGTGTAAATATTTTTTGACTATGCCTTGTCATTTATTATTTGCACGGCTGGAAGCCGCCGCTGCTCGCCCTAGGATCCCATTGCTGCGGGTCAGAAGTGGGCGAGATGCAGACAAATAAAGCGAGGGAAGGGAGAGCAAAACAGGGAAAGAGGCAAAACTTCTCCACGGTCCACACCATGCATCCACTTGAATAACACGCATATGAGCGTGGTTTTTTAACAGAAGCTAGGAAAATTATAAAAATTAAATAAATAAAACTGAAGTAGCATGTTCACCTCTACCAGCTTTACCCATTTTTTTTAGACAGAATTTCTCAGCAAGATTTCAAAGAAGGGATTTTTACAATCATAACCACGGTGTTTGATTTATCCCGGATACTGGAGCCAGGGTGTTTTCTGGCAGAACTACCCCCAGTGCCGGAGGGCAGGCGAGGGCAGGGCGGGGGGAGGCAGCTCTGAGCGCTGCCAGATGCAGCGGGCACAGTCCCAGCAGCCCCAGACAGCCCTTTTATACCAGACCCAGTGGTGTTTCCTGAGTTTCTTCCATGTGTCCCCCCTTGGGGAACACCCTGTCCTGTATGGTGCCTGTTGGCATTTACCACCCCTGGATTTCAGCAGATAGCAGAAAATGGCCTGTCCTTCAAGGAGACGTGTTAACCCTTTTGGTACCAACATCCTTGGTCTGCCAACATCTGCTCAGTGAAGCGCTGGGCCTGGGGACACTAATGGAAAACCTATTATCCACCAGCCCAATCCCCACTTCTGCTTTCTTTTGGAGGATGCTACCTCAGGCATTCGTTTATTTGACATTCATTATTTTTTTCTGGGACCCAGCTGCTTTAGCTCTACCCCTCATTTCTTTTCTTCACAGGGCAAATCATTTAGATGCATAGATAGCTCTGAAACAAAGCAGCCATTTCTTTCTGCCCGGCAAAGCCTGCTGCCTTCTGCTGAAGATAATTCATGCGCCTACTGTTCTCAGCAGTGGGGATGTACAGGGAAAGGGCTGGGGTAAGTTTAATAAAAATATATCTTATACTGTTTACCGACTGAAGAGTTGTTCCACAGATGCTCCATCCTTAGCTATGTTTAAATAATTCCCTAAGCAAACAATACAAAGTGCACACTTCATCTTACCCAATACAAAAACAAACAGAACATGCCAAATATATGGTCCTGGTATAAGATCCCATACAAAGAACACCAATTTCGCCTTTGCTTAAATATTTTCTGCACAATGTTTGTTCAGTAATTTATTCTTCCACTGGCTACAAAAAATTAAATGTCCAAATCTGTTTATCCTATGAATTTTCAAGAGTAATAGTGAGTCTCCTGTTTCAGCTTAAATAATGTTGTTGTGAGATACCTCTTGATGGATTGTATAAATAAAGCCAGAGACAGAAAAAAAAAAACCCCAAGAGCTGGGGTTTTTTCCCATTTTTCTTAGTTTAGCAGAGAGGCATGTAAATACTCTGATCAGCAATATTTTCCCTAAAACTTCTGAGGTGTTTGGGTTCTTTATAGAAGGGAAAATAAAAAAATCACTACCTGAAATGGATTGCGGAAGAGATGTTCTGCTGCTTTCAGGTCCTTCCTACCACACTCCGTCTGTGTCCTGCCTTGGATGTGGGCAAGAGGCAGCATCAGACCGGGTGAGGCGGGGAGCCAGGGGGGTCCTGGGGAGCTGGGGGGGGGTCCCAGGAACCCAGGCACCTGCCACCCCCCAGCAGCCCAGCACGACCCCGGCTCCTGTGGCGCTGGGCTGGTCGTGAGCAAGTGGCCCCAGTGAAACCAGACTGGCTGGAGGAAGGAGTCCAACCCAGACCACGGAGGCCGCTGCCCTCCAGCCAGGGCCACCCCTTTGACCAACTCCCTTCATCCTTAGATAAGCCAAAACACGCAATTTAGCCACCAGCCCAGCCTTGCAGGTCATCCCTGTAGGGCAGCGCAGATGCTGCCATAAAGAGCGATAAAATCACTTTTCACCTTGACCTTTGAAATCCAGGGCTGCGCCAGACGTCCCAGAGAGCAGATTAGGGAGCAGGAATCTCCCTAATGTATGTGAGGGAGGATCTTAGCCATCGCCCACCATGGCCCTTCATCCTGTATTCCCCAAAGCTGGGCTCTCCAGGGCTGCTGCAGAGCCTGGAATATGATCCCAGCTAATAGTCTTTGCCTGCACTTAGTATAAATGTTCCCCACTAATTAAATTACTTTCTCACAAGTTGTAAATGGACTAAGCCTGGCAAAGACCTTTCATAGCTCTGTAGCCACCTTATGTTAATTCACAAACAAATTATATCAGTTCATTTCTCACGAGACTTAAAAGGCAGAGGGAGGAAGAGACAATTTAGAAACATCCTGGCACTTCTGCCAGGAGCTTCCTATCATTTTCATTCCAAAACCAGAAGTTGGGTTATTCTCCAGCTTTCTTGAGCTCAAACACAAAGCAGCGTGTAATGCAGCTCTCCAGAGCCCCGGAGCCGCCATCCACCTGCTGCTGGCAGTTCCTGCTGATTGCCGTGCGCTTGGAGCCCTCCCAGGACAAACCCATGAATTTTGGTATTGAGACTTTTGTAACAGGGCCAGGGACAAGCTCCTGCCTTGCTTTCATTCCTGGCAGGCTTAAAATTGTCAGCGGCAAGGAGCGGAAGAGCAGATGGGAGCCTGCTCCCTAGTGTGTTTGTAACCCACGTGCCGCACCAGGGCTTTACTGGGGAAGGCTCGATGTTGACTTTTTTGGATGTGTCTCACCGTGTCATTTCCCACCAAATATATTTAAAGAGAGGAACAAAAGAATAGAACATCAGGGAGCTAATGGGTCTGATTCGTGGTGGTGTTTCTCCAGATTTAGGTAACTCCTCCCAACGCTCTGCTTCAGAAATGCAGAACAACCGAAGGCCGAGGTTGGCGGTGGGAGCAGAGGAATTGCTGTGAGGAGTGATGCGGGAGCAGTGACGCAGCCCTTGAGGGAGAGGAAGGGTGCAGGTGGGAAGGGAAGAAAGGAGATGGCCTCAATTTAGCAGTTACTCATTCAATGAGTAGATTAACGAAATGAGGAGGAGCCAGGGGGAAATAAATAAAGCTTTGATTGCTGCTTAGCTCCGCTCTTCCTGCTGGAGGAGCCGAGCTGCAGGCACTGTGGGGCTTTCAGCAAGGGCCACGGATGGGTAGGTGGGATGAGATGGCTGGAGAGGAGAAGAGGTGTCCTCGAGGAGGGATCAAAAGTGCAGCTATTCAGAGAACTGAGGTGTCCCTCTTGGCACACACAGACTAGTGCGGGGAGACCGGCGCAGTGATAGAGACTGCAGTATATGGAGCTTTATGTTTAACAAGCTTTCTAGCTGAGGATAAAAATGCATCTTTGAACAGTAAAGGGGCAGGAGGGATGGCACTGACACCTTCCCCAGGAAGAAAAGCAGAATAACAGCAACTTTTTTATCACCTCAAGAGAGGCAGAGATTTATCATACTCGAGGATCCCACTGTACCTGCAGGTATTTTCAAAGGAGCTGAAGAAATATGGCCTAATTTCTCTCCATAGCCAGGGGATCACTTGTCCTGACTTTGCCACAGGGATGAAAAAGTTGTGCACAGAGGGGGCTTTTCTGTTTGTCCAAGTGTCTTTGATAAATCCCATCTCTTCCATACCTTCCATACACCTCCAGGTACAACCTGCCCAAGTGGCCAACCTGCTCCAAATGAGCTGTAGGTCAGGGGGATATTAGAGATGGCAAAAAAGCTGCCAGGATCCAGGATAGCATCTTGTGAGCCTTATGATACATGTTCCTAAAAAGGGTTAGACAGAGACATGTAGTTTACCTGCAGCAGGAGCTGGGACAGGACAGCAGCGATGGGAGCTCCAGGAGGGTCCGTACCTGACACTGGCCAGGGAGAGCTCACAGGGACTCTTGTGCCAGCAGGAGGGGATAAATATTTGCCTGTAAAAACACAAAACCAAAGCAAAAAAACTGAGAGCGCATTACCTGAACTGACTCCTCAGGAGTGTCTTCGATAAGAGCTTTCTAGTAAGGAAGCCCCCATGTCCTCGAGAAGTTGAAGATAAGGAGTTTAGCTATAATACATGGTAAATAGAAAACAGCAACCTGCTTAGAGTTAAGTACATTAACCGCAGTCCAAATAAGAACACTGAAATTAAGGTAAGCAAAGCACGACAGCTCCCACAGGACCTCTGGGAACTGCACACATAAAATGGTTCCTTCATTTAAATAACAGTTTTACCAAAGTTTATTTCTTACTCAGCAGCAATGCTAAGAGGGAGGGAGCATCTCTTGCAGCTTCTTCTCATTAACAAAATTCCAAACTCAGGAGAAAATACCTGTAACAGAGAGAAAGAGGATTTACTTCTGTTTTCTTTGCATCCATGTACGCTGCTGAGTCCCATCCCAGAGAATTATGATAGCTCACCCAGTCTGGGACCTCTTTAGAGTCTTCTGGAATTGGCCCCATTAACAAGTCATGGAAATATTCCATTCAGGCGAAGGATTAGGAAAAAGTACACACTCTTGGCGTGAAAATTAGCAGCACATCTGAATGAATTTATGCGCTCCCCTGCCTCTGCCCTGACACCAAAGGCTGCAGCCGGCGCAGGCTCAGCCTGGCCCTCGCAGCTGGAGCAAGGGCTGTTTGGGGTTTTATGGATGCTGAAGGAGACACCCGCTCTGCCTCTCATCTGCTGGGAGACAGACCAGCTGTAGGCATGTGTAGGAGCCTGGGATACCACCGGAGAAGCGGGTACAGCCCTAGGGAAGGAGCTGGGCAGACCTGGGGTCCAACCTCCTCCGCCGGAGCGGCGGGTTCTGCTGTGACTGCCCCGACACCACGCACAGTCAACGGTCTAAGAAAAGAGCGTCTGCTCGCAGTAAAGGTCTATTAAACCTCTCAGCTGCTGCAAGGGTGGCGTTGAACACAAACACTGATCATTCAACGCATTTTCCTGTTCCTGTGCATTGGTCACATCACGAGGAATTGCTGTGAATCTGCCTTCCACTGATGTACAGCCGCTACGCGATTTCAACTGCCAAACGCTGCTTGGGAGTTAGGAGAGTTTATTGTTGAGGAAACACCATCCTTGAGGTCCTTTTCCTTGATCCTTGGTCCCTTCCAGCCCGGTATTCAATCTGTGATCGATTCTATGAAACAAGCACACACAGGGCTGGTTCGTTAGGACTCGCGAGCTGGAAAATGCTTTCAAAACGCACTGAGTAGAAATATAGATTAGGAGAAGAAACACATCATAAAATGCCTCTTTAAACATTACTGTCAGTGACCCCAGTAGTACAAATACTGTTACAGTATGTTTGATTGTGAAAGAGTCTGGGAAAATCACTATTCTGTGAATTTTGGTATATTTTCTTCTGCAAGATGGTATTGCACGGAGGAATCTATACAGGCCCCAAAGTAGGAGCAACCCAGATTATCTTGAATATCAAAATGTACAATCGTGCATTGCCTGCGAAGGAAATAAGGGTAACTCAGTATTGCATAACTATATCCTCATTATCATCATGACTCACTTATTATTTTTACTGCATAGCTTTTTTCCCAGTGTCAGACCCACAGTTATCTCTAAATAAGAGGTTTATATTCCCCTTCTTGTAAATCAAACTCAGAACAAAGACAATTTTGCAAAATACATTTTTGCTGACCTTTTGCTGTTGCTTCCGTGTTAGTCTGTCCCAGCCAAATCCCTGCGTGTCCTCTTGGCCAAACAGTTAAGCTCCTTCCACCAAAATTACACGCTGATTTTGCAGACCCCTTGTTTTTCGCTATTCCATTAGAGAGTAGAAAGAGCAGCAGAAGGCTTATCTAAACAGTGACCCCAAAACATGAGAAACTTGCAACCTCTGCACTGGTAGGCTATGAACTGCAAAAGGGCTCAGTTACTTGGCTAACAGAAATATTTACCCAGCTCTAGGGAAAATACTCAGGCACAGATTTGTATCTAACAGCCTCTCTGGTGACAGTTTAATATGGAACTTGGACTCAAAAGGGGAATTGAACTTCAACAAGCTTTTCCTACAAAGAACACTGAAAATTGCACTTTCTTCCGGCTGATGGATAATTTCATTGTTTACGGTATAATATTCTCTCAGCATAGAGGAGATCACTCGTATTTTATGCTTTTACAGACATAGGTCCAAGCACCTACACAGGTGTTGTGTGCACCACTGAGATGTTGCAGAGAAAAAATGCTGAGATTTTCGCGTCTTGGGAGAGGTTTTAACCAGCTCCCAAATGTCAGATGGCAGTTAAAAGGGAACTATACTCATGTTTTTATTCAAATAACTACTCTAAAATTACAAAAGATAAGTACCACCTTTCAGCATGAATAAACTTGAATACATGCTAAAAATAATTCTGCATTAACTCCTGAAGTTACCGCCTTCTGGAAGGTGTAAATGGATAGAGTTTGCTATTAGATGCTTTATATAACCATGTGTCAAAAAATTCAATAGAATGAAAATTGCATATCCGAAAAGTGAATCTGCAGCATTTTGAGAAGTAGTTTTGCAATTTATTTTTTTTAAAAAGAGCAACTCAAAGCTTTTAGCTAAGCCTGAGATCTTTGACATAATTCACTTTTTCACTCTGAGTAGATGGCATCAAAATTTTAGAGGACGGACAAAGAGGACTGAAATATAATTTAGGGATTAGGGTGCAATTCTCTCACCCTTGCTTACAACATTGTGTATTTAAGAGCGTGGGTAGCCCTGGTGAAATCAATGAACTCGACTGCAGAGTACAGAAAAGCTCGAAATGAGCAAGGCAAGCAGTGACTGACCCACGATTGATAAATGAACTCCAGATTGCTGTTTGAGCTATAACCCAGTGTCCCCCTGGGATTTTTTCTACATATCACACCAGATTTTTTAACCCAGCCCCAACTGGGTGTTAGATGAACTATTTTCTTGAGCACCTCTGGGCCAAGATTGCCCTGGGTGGCGTTAGGAAGAAATTCCTCGTCTACCCCACACTCTCTTCTTCTTGAACCCTCTCTCACCCCTCACAGCTGACCCTGGGAAGCCCAGAGCAGTGGGACCAAGAGGGATCTGGTTATTATCCCTCCATGACAGTGCCGCAGTTACCTCGTGGTCGAGGAGCTCCGTGTTATTCCTTGGTGAGAACAGCACAGGACGTCGCCATTGGGCTCTGCTGCCATGGAAGACACTGAGGCTCCTGCAAGCTCAGAGAGGACTTATTTATTACACGCCACTTATTTCTTATAAATAAGGTTCTCTCAATAAAATGGGTAGAAGTACACCGCAGTGAGAGGAAAAACGCAGCAACGCTTCGGCAATTGTTTGGGGGTTTCTTGAGGAAGGGCAGTGCTGGGATGTGTTTGTTACTCATAACGTGGAGGGTAATTTCCATCCTTCAATCAGGCATTATGTTCAGAAAGCACAGCTGCCAGGATCCGCCAGGAGAATATTTGAAACTGTGAGAAATAAAATATTTATTAACCCAAGTACAGCAGATTACTACTGCCTTTTATTCCTAGGAGATACAGTGCAGGCAGCTTCTTTCTGTGTGCAAGGATGCGTTCTGTAAATCCAAGTAAATCAATATCATAAGCAGGCAAAGCGTAATACAAAACGAATTTGTAAGTGCTAAGTAAAGAGTTTAAGAATTATTGCAAAGGGTGACTTCTGAGCATGTAAAACATGGAAGGTTATACCTTACTGTAGCAGAATACTCCAGGACTGATCATTTGGGCTGTATTGTTAAACACATGGTCTGTAAACACTTTGACCTTCACTCTGCCACTTCTGTACCCATCTTCTTTAGAAAGACACACGTTCTAAAAAATAATGGTACATATTATTATACAATAGTTCTACTTCCCAATGACATAGTGGTATCCAAATTTCAATCTGATAAATGTGAAATAAGACTCTTTACTGTAGTACAGCAGATTACTTCAAGGAGGAAATTACACACTGGACCAGCTCCCAGAGAGAGTTTGTAAATTAATTTGGGGTCTCTAAATCACTGTGCATGCCAGCTCATTTCCCAATGCATTACTAGGTTCAACAACATTAAGAATTTGGGGGGAAAACAATTACCTGCAGAAAACACAGGAGTGGATAGTCTTTCCACCAACTTCAGGCATTTTGCCTAGCACCAAGGCAGGTGCCGAGACGCCCCGTAACCAGGGAAGAGGTTCCTCACGGCCCTGCTGAGCCATCCTCTCGAGGAGCCCCATTTCCTTGTAGACGAGAGTGCCGTGATCGGTACCTTTGGTTGCGAGTTTCAAACACACAACCTGATAGACAAACTCAAGCCTTTACATGAGCGCTGTGATGCTTAACTAAGACAAGAATTTGAATATGTGTCTGAGGGCTGCAGAGCGGATTTTCAAGACAGGTCAGCAACTGTCAGGGTCTTTAAAAAGAAATTCTGACTGAAATTGTGACAGTGGAAACAGCCACGTGTTGGGTCTTCTGCAGACTTGCCCCATCCTGTTCAGTGTATTGTAGCGTCCAACTGAATATTTATTGTCAGTAGAACAGAATGTCACAATTTTTCATTACCAAGAGATCTATTCTGTACGTAACCTTACAGATCTCCTTGCTGTAAGTTTGCTCTACCCTGATGACTTCATCCCTCTGGCAGCATAAGTGTCTGCCTCATTTGGACATAAAATACCACACATTGAGAGTGGGAGGATTTTTGAAGGTCCACAGCTTACCCTTCAGTCTCCTGACACGCATCAGAAACTTTCCCCTGACTCCAACGGGAGCAGAGTTAGGCCAGCAAAGTCTTCCTTTTACAGCCAGTCCCTGCGGTCGCGCATTTGCAGTTCATTCTTAGATGCAGATATTTATGTTTCAAACACCTCCCCTTTTGTCAATGAACATCTTTCAAAGCCAAGCCTTTGCAATGTAAAAAAATTGAATTTAACAAGCAGATTTTAGGCATTTCTTGAAGAGCCAAAAAATATGAGCGAAAAGCTAAGGACCTTTATCTTTGGGAGCAGTCACTTGTCATCATTTTCCTTCTTTCTCCTTACATGTTTTAGCAGAGCTGCTTGATTTTATGTCTTACATAATATAGATTGGATAATTACCAAACGTCCCATATGCTGTAGGTCATTCCCACGGCTGTTGATGCTTAATCTCTTGTCTCCTGTTTCTCCGTCAGCAGGCATCCTACCAAGTTTTGATGCAGAAAATATATTGGGTTGGGGAAAAGGATTCCTTTTCGATAATAAAAAAGGAAAGAAAAAAAAAAAGAGAAATGTTTTGAACTAGCAGAGCAAAACATTTTAATTGAGCGGATAGAAAAAATTGGTCCAAAAAAGTATTAAGTTCTCTCATGAGAAGGCAAAATTTATCCAGCTCTGAATTTGAGAGGTAGATGCTGAGGGCAGGTTGGAATCTGGAACGGAGACAAGAAATTATACAAACAGCAACTGCAGGAGAAGAGGGGGTATTTACATGAGACGCGATAAGAAGCGCAGTGCCCAACAGAGCGATTCACAAGGAAACCATTGCAGGACCGTTCGTTAGTGATTGATATTTCAGATCCCGAGGTGAAGAATTCCTGAAGCTCTGACAGTCTCGTGTTTGGGGGGAAGGTAACAAGAGCATTTTGTGAGCAAAGTAGGTCACGGCTCAGCAGGAGCCACATTAAACTATGAAGATGCATAGCTTCCAAGAGGGTTTCTTTTTTCCTGCAGTTATTTCGTTTGGCCAAGTATAATCCATATTTTTAGGAAAACAAGATGGTCATAATTTGTGGGTCACCCCATTGTTCTTGCAAAGGCTTTGTTACAGAGGAAAGTGATTGCACTGTCTCACTACAAAAGATGGTGATTTGGGTAAGTAAGCTCAATTGTCTGAACAATATTCTGCAAATGAGTGTAAAAAATTATACCAGGGAACAAAGCATGAGTCACACAGAATTACTCAATAAGAAACAGCAAGTCAACTTTCATGGGATTTGGGTAATGTGGATATCTCCTGAAGTTACGCTTAGCTGCAGCAGCAGTCGTGATGGAGACAAGACACACAGAGCAATAAAAATACCCAGTCGTTTCAAGAGTAGTAAGTAGAAAATTTCAGGTGACGAAAACCAAAACAAAACTCAGTCGCATCGTGTTTTGGATAGCTCTCAAACTCTGCAAAGTGAGCCCAGACATCACCCGAAGAGGTCTGAGGAATGTGATGCTTTGCCCACTATCCCGTCAGGAGCAAGAGACTAATGACAGGAATGATTGAGGCTGGATTTTGACACTTGCGAGTACATAGAGTAGGTGTAGAAAAGATTACAGTTATGCACTCAGATGGAGGAAGTAGATCACTTGAGAACAGAAGTGTGACAGTATTAAGACAGATAAAGTAATTTATTTTATAGGAAACGATTATACAGTTGAGAATCATGGGGCTTTTTTTTTCCATCAGAGTGAAAAGGAAAGAATATCTGATTTTCTTCCACACGATCCACAAGATGTGTCATGTGCTTCTGATGGTGTCAGAGAGAAAGAAAATGGTTTAGAGAGTGGGCGAACATTTGGATTTCTCCCTGATTGACAACGTGCAAGTCAGGGAATTGGCCCAGCATCAATGAGTATCTAATTAATTTTGGCAGTAAATACCACCAACACTGCAGGAAAATGGTCATGTAAGGTTCAGAACCAATACATTGTCCTAAATTTAAAGAGCCACCACTGAAATGAGTATAAGTTTACTAATTGCCTGTCCCAGGCTTCCCCCTGTAGAAGTTGGAACAACTAATAGGTTTAGGAGTGGGTTTTTTCCCAATGACATGATGCATAGACCAGAAATGTTCTGCATTGGGGTACTAATGTTTTTGTCTTCTGCACCAAGTAAAGGCATGCACAAAGCAGGATTCTAACATCAAAAAGGTTTGTATTCTAGCACACTGATGCCAAATCCTCTCTTATAGCCAACCCAGGAGTTTCACATAACTTGAAAGACCAAATCAGAAATTCTATTAGAAGATGCTGTACGAAAAAAAAAATCCCTGACAAGCAGCTTGAGGGAGCTCAAAATTATTTCAGAAACTAATTGACTTAGAAGTAATCAGCAATACTGCTTAGGGACTAGGCAAGCAATTATTTATTTTATAAAGTAAGGGCTCAAATGTATGCTAAAAGTGGACAGCAGAATACTTGTACAGAATACATGGGTTTTTTTCCTGCTAATCTTCCATAACGTTATCTGCAAAACACATCCACAAAGTACAAAGCTACTGAAGTCTTTCGAAGTCTTTTGTATTTTTCCTCCACACATTCAAGATAGAGACATTAAAAGCTGAACAAATCATCAAAAGAAATGTACGCGCCTAAATTCCCTTCGTTTCAGTAGTCTACTTATTTTCTAAGGATCTAAGTCCAGAGACAGCAGATGGTCGTTTTTCTCAGATATTTAAGCACCTACACATGCAAATAGGTGCCCAGCAATATTTTCAAGCATGTCCAAACACTTTGCTCTCTAAATAACCATTAAAAATATTGATGCAACTTTTTCATCCTACGAGGTTTTTCGAAAATATCAAAGGGAAAAATACTTCTGTGGAAATTTGTCAGTAATTGAAGCGACGTGCACCTCCAGGCTGCAGAGTGGGTACCACACAGATCTGTGATATTGCAGCCCAAAGCGATACCAGACAGAGCAAAGCAATGACAGCAGCTCGACAAATAACCTGGCACTGGAAGAGTTAAAAACTTCAGTTAAAGCTAAATAGAAACTACGATTATCACTGCCTGTGAGCACAAGGCATCTGCGCTCTGGAGGTTCAACAGCTAAATGCCTCCAGCCCTCCCTACTCTCCAGGACCCCCCCCAAAATGGATGGAAACACAAAACACAACACTTGGAAAGGCTGATTTTACGAAATTCAGCTGAAATCTACCCTATAAGCATTCAGCCAAGAGTCTCGAACCACCAAAAGAGAAGATTGAGGCAGCTCAGAGCGGAGCAGACCAGAAGTATAAACGCTAAACAAAATTACCAAGATTTATCCCCCTCTTTCTATGAACGTGGATTCTGTGTACTCTAATGCCAGCAGAGCTCTCCGTTAAAGCAAACAGCCAGTGCTGGGTTTTATTAAGGAGGAATAGGGTGTTACTTTGGTTCTTATAAAGAATATATGTCAAGAAGAATGTACGGTATGTTTAGTCCTAGAGATGTTTTAAGGTTCACAACACTTCAGCAAATTAGTTCACAGCAAAATACAAAGGAAGACTGTCTTGGGGAACAATTAGAGAGTTTTAAAATGAAACAAGAAGTTACGAGGAAAATTCTCTTGACTATAATTCATAGTTTTGTCTCAAAGGGAACTAACAGAATTTTATGACTTTGATCTTCTAAAGAATGAGTTTCTTAAATTCATTAGTCACTTAACTTTAAAAACAGATTCCATGAGAGATAAAACACCAGCATTTTAAAAGGGACAGTCCCTTCTATATTTGTTAGAAGTGCCCTACCCTTTCAGTTCAGGTCAAAAGTTCAGTTAAAGAGATTTTATGGCAGACAATTTGTTATAATTAATGAGCATTCATAATTAATGGCTGGCCTGCTGTAGCCTTTGAGAAGGATTACAACCTTTTCTTTAAGATCTCAACACAACGATTTCTCTTTATGATCGCAACATTTCTCTCTACTTAAAAATTTAGCAATGGGGTAAATGATAGCAAGACTTTCCGCTATCAACCAAAGATGAAAGTCCTTCAGCTTGCTGTTCTCGGAGATGGTACTAACTGTACTGATTATAAAGCATGAATTTTAATAACAATACCATACTCCATTTCTCACCAGCATAGGTTGAGAACTAATTAAAATGCAAGGGGGATGTATTTGCTTCTATCTAGGCAAGGAACATGACGGAGTAACATCACCTTCCAGCATTGTCTCAAGAAGCAGCCCCTGACAGCACTGCTTTCCTCCGCAAGGCTAAGTCAGGTGAAGTTTTATTTTACTAAGAGGGGGGCATTAGTTGTAAATATTTTAAGGGCCTGAGATTTGAGGTATTTCTATTTGCTTTATGCTTCATGCAGTTTTCCTTTTATGAACGCTGTTACAGATGTGAAAAAGATAACACTGTTAGCCTAACTGATACTGCTTCTCGAGCCTTTCAAATTTATTTCCATGAACTTACGGCAATGAAATTAAAGCCAATTTGTTTTCTCCGTGAAAGAGCAGATGTTCCAGAAGCAGTAAGATTTTAGATTATTAAAATAACCCTTGTCGCACACTGACAGATTTTGGTTTTAAGTGTATTCCAGAAGCATAAGTTTTGGACCATCGTTGCTGAGGGCATTTTACAGCTTCCCTGGGTGGTGGCCAGTGACCACCAGGCTGCTGCATACTCAGAGACAACCCACCGCCCTACGATGAGACACCTCTCCAAGGCTTCCCAAAGCAAGAGCTCTTCCAGCATGGGTCCCATCCCATTTGGCAACCACAGGCAGCTCCCTTGCCTTGGCTAATAATAATTACAGTCTTGGGTAACAAGAGACAAAGACACCAAGCCATCAGAGTCAGTGAAGAGGGTGAAGAGGAATTACAAGGTTAAGCCACGCTAGAGGAGAACCAAGATGAGTAAGAGTGGTTTCCCTTCCAGCAGACGTTGCTGGCCAGGCTTGTTGCTCACAGATCTCTTCCCAGCTCTGCCTGCCAACTGGGCTTTCCTCTTCCTCCTGGCTTATACAAACACACAAATAACCAAAAGCAAACCTTGCTTTCCATAAAGGCCTGACCAGTCACCTCCCGTAGAAACAAGGAGAGGGTGCTCCAAGGTTTGTGGGGAGCATTAGAAATGTGGAACGTGAGAAAAATTGACTGAATTCATCTGACTCAAGTCTGGGTCTGCTCCAGGCAGGGACATTGCATCGTCACTTATGTAATTAAATGGAGCCTAAATATAGAGCACTGATAACATACATCAAGTCCTCCTCCAGGATGCAGACTCTGACACAGAAAAGGGAATAAGCAGACACAGAAACCTGACGTACAGGTCTATGAGCCTTTTTCCACCTTTTGGGGCAAATATGTTCAGTGAACAGAGCAAATCTTTCGGATCAGCTCTGCTGCAGGAATTGAAACGACAACTTTTCCATTTTCTTGCACACCTGCAGGTGGTTTTGGAGAGCAGAAAAAGAGAAGAAGTTGTTTTTCTTGATAAAGGATTTAATCCAAAAAAATTGAAACAAATCCTTTTGTTCTGCCATCCAACAGATGACTTCAGTTTGGGAGACAAGAGCTCAGCTGGCGGAAGCCTTGGCTCTGCTGAGGATTGACCATCCCTTGCTGTGGGCAGGCCACCCGCATCCAGAGGTGCTCCGTGTGTTTTACAGAAGGTTTCTATCTTAACACCAAAAAGATCTTTGAGTTAAAAATAATGAGCAATATGATTTGTTGAGTCAGGCTGTTATGAATGACGAATTGGAAATTATAAAACTGTTTTTTCTTTATCAAGCAGCACACAAACAATTAAACTCCCTGATTCCCTGACCCGCTGGGAAACACTGTGTTCAATTTTCCTTTAATTTTTTTGCAATCGTGGATAGAAACATGCCTTAAAGCGGTAGCCAGCCACACTCAGAGCATGGTACTTCCCAAAACAAAGTTTATCTGAAACTCTGAATTTTTTTGCCCAATCTGAGAAGGGTGCTGTGCTCCTCTCTGAGTTGATCTGCGGGTCCTGTCTCTGAGGGGCACCCAAGGGCCTGCGAGTCAGCCCCGTTTATACAATCGCCGTTTCTCCGAGGTAATGCTGCAAGCAGGCTGAGCTCACACTGAGACCAATAATAAATAATCAACCTTGAACAGCGCGACTGCTTTATTAACCCACGTAAGCAGGGAGGCACACACTCAGCAACACCGATGTTGCCCAGAGATGTCTCGCTGGGGCAGAGAGGTTGTGTTAGAGCAACGGGATCAAGGTTTACCTCTCCAGAGAGTGTCCACACCTGTTAAGATTTCAGCTCCATCCTCCCCAGGGTTCGGTTTCCTCTTCTACCTTGTTTTAAATGGTTCTTTAATCTTTTTTACAGCATCAGAGCACCTTGCCACCTTCAGTAATTAATCCTCGGGACGCCTGCCGGTAAGGAAGGATTATCAAGTGCATTTTTCAAACTGGGAAGAGGGTTACAAAATAGACGCCTTGTGGCACAGAACCTGATCAGGGAGATATCCAGGCTTGGCATGTGTGCAGGGAGGTGGGGGTGCCCCTTGTCTGTAAAAGAAATTTCCATATATGTGTCCAGGGGATCACCTAGGTTTAATAACTCCCCCTCATTAAATGGTATTGACTGCCCTCAAAATTTACAATCGATATGGACCTTAAAAAAAAAGAAAAGGCAAGAAAAACCAAAGCCAAAATCAATAATCAAGAAAGAGGAGCCCTGTCTGCCCAACCTGTCCTCTGCTGCCTGACAGACACAGCCACAGCCGCCCATCACCGACAGACCATGCCCAGGCGCCGGCAAGAAAGGAGGAAAAATTTCAGACACCAGACAGGTGAGTGGTACGAGCAAGAAGCCATGAACAAAGACAGGCTCTGCTAGTAAAGAACCCTGCGATGATCTGTGAAGCTTCCTGAGCAGCCTTTGTCTCATCCCAAACACTTTATGCTGGCAAAATTAAGGTAGGGAGACGCAGGGCAATACCAGAGGAAGAGGATTTCTAGCTGAGGGATCAACACTTTCTCAAAAGATGATGAGGAGACCCCAGTCCCTACAATGAAGCTAATATTTTGGTAAACATGAAGCCTTACAGCGTACCAGTGGAACAGGCAAGAGGAGGGTTACGTGTACAGGTGGGATGCGCTTTGTGCAGCAGCTGGAGAAAGACTCACTTTACTACCTTTGAGAAAAGACATGAGTCAGAGGGAGAAGAATAGCACTAATCCCCATAGCCTCCCCAAATCCGATCCTGGTACCCGGACAGTGTATTCAAGGTTGGACAGACATTGCCTTTTATTCACAGTGCAGGCTGGTGAGGGATTACCAGCACCAAAAGCAAAACGTATTCAAAACTAAAATCTCACGGTGAGTTGTAACACTTCATTTCTTCTTTTCTTAAATAAAATCCAACCCTTGATAACTGGGGTTAAACACTGGGAATACAGACAATGCCTCTGGCACTCAGCCCTGTTAATGCACATACTTCTTCTAGACAGATCTCCCTGGGCAGCAACAGCCTGGATCAGGAGCCAGGCCCAGGGAGCACCGTTGTGCTGCGGAGACGGGACTGACACAGGCAGAAGGTGACAGGTCCAGGCAGCCGCAGAGCAGCCGCGTCTGTCTGAGGACCGAGCTGACACACACCGTGACCTGGGCAAAGCCTTTCTCCTGCCCAGAGCTGGGCTGTCGCAGGGCCCAGCGCAGCGTCTGCATCCCCGTGCGCACCCAGCCCAGCTCACAAACCACTGCCTCCTGACTAGAAATCGCTTTAAGGGTAAAGGAGATACCAAAGACAACCTTTTCCTGTGCCCCCTGCTCTGGGTGACCCTGCTCTGGCAGGGAGTTGGACTAGGTGATCTCCAGAGGTCCCTGCCAACCCTGTCATTCCATGATTCCAAAACACTCTGTTTCTTACCTTCTGCATACATGGACGTACTGATCCTGCCTCCCCTGGAGCACCGCTGGACACCCACCCACCCGCTCTTGGCTGCAGGAAACTCTTTAAAGTCGTATACACCAAGAAAGCTATTGCAAAAAAAAAAAGTGAGGGGTTTTTTTTCAGGACATAGGGAATCCACTTACTTACTACACAAGGACACAAACCTTTTTGCTATGGTGAACCTCCTAGCACTGCCAGACCCTTTGGAGCTCCACTGAGCTGATGCAGTACGTGGGACCAGTGACGGGAGGGCAGGGAGGTTGGGATGCTGCCACCGTTCACCGGACGGCCAGAGTTATTTCCCTGCCTCCACCTGAGCAGCGGCAGAGCTTACCTGGACGGCAGGAGGTGCAGGATGCTTATTCCCCATCCTCCGAAGAACCACACCGAGGTGCTCCTCACAACCTTGAGATGAACAAAAGGTTCAGATGCAGCCTTGATAATACGCAGACAAGCACCCTTTTTCACAGACTTCCCTGGAAACTTTCTAAATGCTTCAGCTGGTGCAAACATACCCTGCGAAACCTAATGTGAGAAGTTAGTTTTAAATAGCGCCCACAAGCTCTTTTGAAACAAAATATTTTCAAGACATCTTTTCACTTTGACCAATTTCTGCAGGCATCCAGCCCCATATTTAAGCACCGAAGGCAAGATCCACAGATCGGGTGCCTAGTGCTCAGTTTTACACCCCTGCACTTGAAAATATCGTCCTTAATATCCCATTCTCGGGCACTTGGAAATAAGTATTTTCCTTTGGAGTGATTAAAAAAGGAAATAATCTCTGTATATTATTTTTATTTTATTTCCTTTGTATGGTTTTAAGGCTGCTTTTCACGCAGCACTGGAAAGTTACAGCCTGTGATTTGTTGCGTTCTGGTCTGCTAATAGAAACATCCCCCTGACTGACGCTCACTCCTAAGAGCAGAAGGATCGTAACGCAGATTGAAAATGGTTGCGTTACTGAGAAAGATAACGTTTCTTTCCACTTTCATTTCCCTTGGTTGATATTTATCGTGGCAGGGGTTGCGTAAGCATATGAGAGAGAGAGAGAGATCATGCATTATTTACCAGTCTGGAAATGGAGAAAGGCTCCAGCCTTTCACAGCGCGGCTGAACCCTGAGCAGTTCCCACTTGCTAAGATTTGCATCACGTTTGGTGGTAGCTTGGCTGAGGGATGGTTAAAGCAAATACGATGGTCCTGCCAGCCCAGGAAGCAGCAGCTGAGTGGTGCCGAGGGTCACAGGCTCCGTTTTCCCTTCTTTCTGCTCTGCGTAGTTTGTGCCACTATTTATTTCGCACTAGGGCAAGACTCAGCTCAGGCCAGGACTGCCACCAGGTCACTGTGACCGTTGATGAATTCCTTGGGGTCAACTGCGACTCCGGGAGGCTCCGACATCTCGGAGACGAAGCTTCTTGCTGTTGAATGTAGCTGGGGGAAGACATGCCCCTAGGAAAGGGTGAGACTGGGGTTGGTGGAGAGACTGTCCACCCCCGGGATTGTCCCCATGATGCCACCACGGCTGACGATGCTGACCCAGCTTCCAAACACGCCAGGAAGTTGCAACACTGAAGAGTTTATTATTGTTAAGGTCCAGCCAGTGTCAGAGGCTCTGCGTTTGTCCTTGCAGCAGCACCACTGCCAGGGCTCATGAAAAAAACTAATGAAAACAAGTTGTTAAACGCTGGAAATCTTAAAAAAAAAAAAAAAGAAAAAGAAAGAAAAAGAAAACAAGCAACAAAACCAACAAAGCTACTGAATAAGAAGTTAATGAGGAAAAATCACAAGGAACTGAAGACTTTAAATGCTCTTCCAAATTAAGGAGAACAACGGGAAAGTATCAGCTCTTATTTTTGTAATTAAGGTATTATTTATGGCAATTCAGCTTTTTTAAGATTAAGCCTGGATACAGGGCTGCAGAAACACACATCTGATTTAGTCCCAGGGCTTCTCACCCGTTTCTCTATCCGCCTCAGCCAGCCAAAAAGCAGGAGGAGTTTTGTGCGCTCGGGAGCCCGCGTGGGCACAGGGCGCTTGTAAAACACCCAGAGGATTTATCCCAGCGCCGGGCGGTTGGACCGTGACCATTAGCAACGGTTCTCAACCCAAAGCGCTAGCGCTGGAGCTGAACATCCGTATCTTCAGGGCAGAAAATAAATCTTCCAAGAGCAAGAGATAATGTTTTGTAGGAGTAAAAGGGAAAGGAAAAAAAAAAATAAAGATTCCGGCTCAGCGCCTGCATGTGAAGGGGGGTGGGAAGAGGAGGCTCAGAGGGGGCACCCGTGTTTGCAGGGAAGAGACCCACAGCCACCGAAGGTGGTAGGGAGGCACTGATCTGGCAGAGCAAACAGCCCGTTTGTCCCCCCCCAGCAGGGAGGCAACTGTCCCATGGACAGGACAGACGGTCCCATCCATCCTCAGGGACACCCCGGATGGCGCAGGGGGGCGATCCCTGCAGGCTGGAGGGAAGGAAGGAGGTGCAGGGTGAGCCCGTGGCCACCAAGGAGCCACCCTGGCAGAGGCCTCCCTTCCCCACCTCTGCCCAGTTTGAGTCAGCAAGGAGAGTGCCACAGGGCTACCAAACCCGACATTCCTCTGCAAGAACAAAATGCACCCACAACTACGAAATTCACGTGCATCCTCTATAGCGTTTTTCCCCCCTCCCGCGCAGTCGTTAACATTTGCAAAGAAGCTGTTTATAACAAACTTTTTGCTCAAGTATGCAAAACATTAAGCCTGTCCACACTATTTATAGGACTTGGCCCCCAGATGCCTTCCTGCTTTTCCTACAGACTAATAAAAACAATCAAGTAAATAAATAAAAAAGGACGCAAACTCTGCTTAAACTCCAAAACAGCTCAGGGAAGAAGAGAGAGTCAAAGACGGGAAGGTCCTGGGAAGACATCCAGCCCACCAGACATCCGTGCTGTGCTGCTGCGGACACTCACAAACTCTCTGATTTCAAAAAGACATGGTAGGTAAAACAGTTGCAAACTATATTAGCTTTTTTTATGACTCTGTTGATTTTTCCAACCCCTGTGCTGGCTGCCTGCCTCGGTGTCCTGTTCTTTGAACCTGCACAGAGTAAATAGGTGTAACTACCGTGGCTCTGCGGGCAGGAGACGTGTCCCCAGGAGGAATGGGGTACAGGCAGGGAAAGGCCACCCCCCATCCATCCTGGAGAGCAGCGTGTGGAAGAGTCAGGTCACTTGGGCCGAAAAATGGGACAGGAGTGGGGGGAGGAAGAGAGAGAGAGAAACAAAAAAAAATCAGGAAAGCCTTTAGAGAAGGTTTCCTTGTGAATTCAAAAGGTCTCCAAGACTTGGAGGTAAACACGCGGTTTTTCTGAGGACAGATGCAGAAGGACGTGACCAGGGATGAGCCAGCCTTCAGCCGCCCCAGCAGAGCCACTGGAGGCAGGAGGGGTTGCACTGGAGCACCTGGAGCTTGGGAAGAGACCAGGAACGCGCTGACCAGGGCCTCAGAGGGCATTGCTCTCTAGCAGAGACTTCATTGTATTTTATTTAAATCTAACTGACCAGAAGATTCCTCCTCTCTCCATTCCCCCCCTCTCCCAGCAGAAACATTTCTTAGGCTAATTGAAACGTTTAACCACCGGGGACCGTTGGCTGCAGTATCTCATCATAATCCGCTTTAAGCGTTTGCTGGGATGGGCACCCTGGGACTGGAGAAGCTGTTTCCCCCTCCTTTTCCTCTTCCCAGTTACTGAGTGCCCCTCTCTCTTTCCCCGCTCCTCCGGCCTCCCCAAACCCGGCTCTGCCCCCCCTGCCCCTCTTTCAAGTTGCGATGGGTTAAAAGAAAAAAGTATAAACGGGCGCTTATCTGATGCGCGGGAGCGAGAGGCTGAGACAGGGAGCTGGCAAGCAGCCAGCAGCTAATAGCAGCATAAAAGCAATTTGATGAAGGAGTTAAAAAAAAAAAAATTAACATGCTAATTGTCAGGCTGGAGAGGGTGCTGGGGACCATATAGAAGGAAGAAAAAAAAAAAAAAAAAGACATTTTCTGATTACTCTGGATTTTAACAATAGAGGAAGAAAGAAAGGTTTTGGGGGAATTTTTCTGCTTTTTTGTCCCGTTCTCTGCTGCCCTCCCCCAGCTCAGAACCTGTAGCCGGAGCCTCAGGCACTCACAGGGATTCGGCGGAAGATCTCTTCCTTTTTAGCATCGTGCCAAAAAAAAAAAAGACATTTTCTGATTACTCTGGATTTTAACAATAGAGGAAGAAAGAAAGGTTTTGAGGTAATTTTTCTGCTTTTTTGTCCCGTTCTCTGCCGCCCTCCCCCAGCTCAGAACCTGTAGCCGGAGCCTCAGGCACTCACAGGGATTCGGCGGAAGATCTCTTCCTTTTTAGCATCGTGCCACTGCCAGATGCGCCACGGGCTGTGGAGCGGGTCGGCACCACCACGCGCTTCTCCCCTTCCCACGGTGGCAAGTGACGCTGCGCTGGAGCTTCTGTCGGGGGGGGAAAAGTCACATTTGGTAGAACCCTGCACAGTCCCACCTCGCAGCTCGGCTGAGCTNTTTTAAATTTTTTTTTTTTCTCAAAGCAATCGAAAGGAGTGCCTGGAAAGCTCAAGCAGAAAGCTCAGCCTCTTAACGTGGGCTCCATAGCGTGCCGTTAACTGGGATTAAGAAAGTCAACTAATGCTTCACAGCACTGGGATTTCAAGCACGGAGCCTCCCGACAGCAAATTCGGCAGGATCTCAAAGCAGCAGCTGCCTCTCCCGGCAGAGGCCATTTAACCCTGGATTTGTGTGCATCCCACTTCTGAAAAGCAGCTGGAAATCCATCGTGCCTTCCCTTCACGGAGAGTGAGCTCCCCCCTGCCCGGCCGCCAGCTCCGGAGCCTTTTCCCACGCAGGTGGAGCGGAGCTCCCAGCAGACTCCCAGGGCTCCCAGTCCGTCCCGCCTGACCAGCAGATGATCCAGTGCTTTTCCCCAAAAGAGTTGTGCTGGGGGAACGAGGGCCAGGAGACGAGGTACCTGTGTCATTTTTGATTAATATTTGCGGGTGAATGCTGTAAATATGAGCCAAGAAGATTTGAAAGAAAGTCACTGAGCCGTGCAAGTGAATTAATTTGCTTTTAGACAAAATGCGGCTGGTTTTCAGCCTTTTACAAGCAGGAACATTATTCTTTTCCTATGCCAAAGGCTGACTGCGTTTGCTCTCCTGCTTTACTTCAACTGGGGAGGAAATCTGGGCAAGAACATGTATAGTGAATTGCTAAATTCAACCAGCGCCACTGAAGCTCACCTGATCATTCAGACCAACACGCCCTACCTGAGCGGCACACCGCGACCCGTGAGCTCCTCCGCTTTTTACATGTCGACAGCCAGGGTGCTAAAAGAAGGGGAAATAAATAAGCCAGACCTGGTGACTTACATAATTCTGTTTTTCTTTCTGCTCTTGACTGTGACATTCATCGTGCTCTTCATAAACTGCCAGCTGAAAAATTCTTTTTTTGCTACTCTTCCTTACGACAGATCGCTCCGAGAAGCGAGGAGCCCGTGGAGGACACAAGCTGTCTGACACTAGCGACAAACGATGTCTTACAGCAGTCGCAGGCACCACAAGCCCTGTGCAATAAGGCATTTTTTGCCATGTGTCAGCGAATGGATGCGACCCTCTTTGAACAGGCGGCATTCGCAGGAAAAGAGTGCTGAACCATATGCTGTATGCAAATCAGAATAGCTGTAAATAAAAAGCTCTGTTGTGAACTAAAGAGAGAATGCTTTTGCAAATTTGTACAAAAAAAAAATAAAATCGCCCCGTGATTCCAGATTAAGCTCTATATGTATGCAAATGTCATCATCCACCCATTCAGTGTCCATACAAGGATATTTGCATTAACAACAGTCTCCGATTTGGGCATCTGGCGGAGCTTGTTACCCATGTTTATGAAAGCAGAGCATCAAATGTAAAGAACACGGTATATTTACCTAACGGCTCCAAGCTGTGGGGATAGGAGTTTACTTTCCAGACCCACTTCTCTCCACCGCCACTGAAGCTGCCCGGTAACGCAGCGGGAGTCCTGCCAGGCAGGAGGAGAACACAAAAAACGTTTATTTAGACTTTCGATTGCGATTCTGTTGAGGGTGGGTTTTGATGTTTTACTGCATCATCGAACAGGTTTTAAGTTACCATTTATGTGAAACGCTAAATACCCAAGGAATTTGTTTTCAACTTTCTTAAGCTACGAAGGACATTATCTGCCACAGCATGAAACTAAAATAATCAAGATGGGGAGAAGGAAGGAGAGAAAATAAATATCATTAATATATGTAAACTAACAAGAGGGGAGAGCAGAGTGCTCCGAGTTCAGCACACAAAGTAGATAACTTCTGAAAGCCATAAAACACAGTTTTATAGCAGCAGTTGCTTTAATGCACACTATCCCCACTCCTTGCTCTTTATATAACTCTACAATTAGGAGCATGCTTTATCAATATGGCAACAGTTTGAGCCAGCACTGATCCCTGGCAAAAACCACCGGTTTAAATTATTAGCCATCTGATTTTGTTCTAAACCCTTCTGCTTAACTTTGTTAGCTGACATGCTATTTTATAGATGCTGATTTTTAATAAACTTGCGGTTACGGCACAATCCCAAATCAAACTACACGAAGCCCAGAACCATATTCCTGTCTCCCACAAACAGTGGGCAAAGGCCTTTTTGGGTTTGGTGGGGTTTTTTGTTTATTTTGGTTTTAACCCCAGTAGTTCAACATACAACTGGGTTGCAGCTATCCAGAAACACGGAGCCCTAAGACTTATTTTTGCCCGAGTTTTTGCTAGTGGATCATCCATCAGAAGAATGGCATTGAAGTGGTGTCAGATGCTGCGTCTCTAAATCCATCCTTCACAGGCAGAGTACAGCAGAAGCGCTGTGTGTATATATGTACGTAACTTATTTAATCCAAATGAAAAGATTTTACAATGCAGTTACACACGTACGGGCTCGCACTCAAACACACAGAGAAAACGTGTGTGCATGGGAGCCTGCTTGCAAGCTTTTCTCTCTTTTTTTAACACAGAAATTGCACAGTTGATCACACTTCCATGTCATTGTCTTGGTTACCAAGAGCTTTTATTATGCTCAAGTAAATTAAACTAATATATAATAGGCTTAAATATTTTATTTCTTGATAGGTGGCCAATTTTTATCTACCCTCTGAACCAAATTTCACTGGTGTAATTCCAAGTAATTAATGTAGAAAGCAAGAATAAATTCAAGTGTGTTTATCTCAGCCCTTTTTGAATAAATCCAGTTTTATCAAATCAGGCATTTCTTAATTATTTTTAAGTAACGACCTTGTTTTCAGCTATCAGCCACAATGAGTTTGGTCTAAGAATTTCTGCCTCAGAACCTCATGAAGCATATGTTGCTTTGCACCCTCCTCTACTTTATTTAAATGTTCAAGAATCACCCTGCAATAATCCTGTTTTTCTCCGCAGCCTGATCGTTGGAATAACACCCCAAAAGAACCCGTCACACTTGGAGCGCTCGCTGATTTTCTGGGAAAGCTTTTATGCCTGCCCTGCGTTGCTCTCATCAATACCCAGAATCACTTCCATGCCAGAAGAAAGTTCTAGCGATGCCATTATAGCCGATATATGAAATGTGTGTATAGAAAACATCTGATACACTCTCTTTCATGAGGCCCAAAATTCAAGCTGACCATAAAATCCACTTCCCACCACAGGGACCGACGGGCATTCATTCACTTGTTGTAACGGGTTTATGAGGTGCGTGACACACGTGGCGTCCCAAATGTAGACTCCATCCCTTTCCCTCACCTTCTGCCACTCGCGCTCCTGCCCAGATACAAACACGCCATTCACCATGTCTTTAGAGCAAACCCCACTTTCTCAATGCGCCTTTCAAAGCCCCTCGACTCCCGCAGCCCGGCAGCAGCCTCCTGCCTGCTGGCTTCCCTTCCAGCCAGACTGGAGGTCCAGGCGCCAAAACACAAAGGACAAGCGAAACACTAGAAATCCAGGGCACGGTGCTGCGAGAAGTGGGGTGGCCCCACTTCAGAGAGGCTCTTCATGATATGCTTTGCTTTCCAAGGATGAGTAGCTCCCATAACGCTGCGGAGAGCATCCATACACTTAAAATACACGGCTATGTGCCCTGCTGAATCGGGACCTGTGTGTTAAATAAGGTTTTAACTCTTCTTCCTCTGAGCCAGGGAAACAACTCATCACTACCACCTGGAAGCAGTGAGATCTGCATCTGATGGCACCCTTCCGATGGATTATTATTACTACCACTGTGGTTATAGTTCAGTCTATTGGCTTTACTCTCCTAGCCCCCAGCCGGTTGTGAACCTGGCTGCCCAAGCTGTGGGCACAGATGCTGCCCAGGGGGAGTTTGCCCCAGCGCCGGTACTGAGCAGCCCAGGAGGAGCCACCGGCACAATGCGCCTCTGCAAGAGCCCCCCAGAACTGGGAGCTCGCTCATCCCACTGCTCTGCCTGAACACCGGGTTTATTAACATTCCAGAGACCCAGCGGGACCCATGTTTCTCCTTGCATTTCCTACCCAGAGGTGGGTTTTGCTATGGGCATTCACCCTCCCGCGTGTCCCTTTTCCCCAAGCTAAAACCAGGAGCTGAGCGTTCTCTACACCCCATGCCACATGGCCATCACAACCAAGGACGCATCTGCAGGACTCACAAGTCTGTCAAACTACACAACAAGGGAAAAGGCAAAGAATAAATCCCAAAGCCTAAATGTTTCATGTCTGTTTGGGATGCTTCAGGCTAGTAAATGCCCTGGTGCCGCACGACAAACCAGAAAGCAAAGCTGCGTTGCGTGATCACGCTCTCCAAACTGGTGTCAAATCACAAGAGACACAACGATTTGTAACTGCACTTGCTCTAATGAGTTTTCCTCTAGTAGCATCTTCAAAAGAAATGAAAAGCCCTTATCCCAAGACACCACTTCAAAACAGGAATCACCAAGGTGAAGGCTCCTCCGCATCTCAGTTTCCACTAAGAAAAGAAAGAGAAAAGGCTGAGGACTTCACACCGTTAGTGAGCACTAACAAGAGCCAGGGTTTACTTACATTCCTCCTGAGTTTTTGCTGCCCTTCCAAACTTACCAAGAGTGATTTCAGAGACCTGGAGAGGCTGAGCAGGGTTTGAGCCTCGATGATGAGCAGCTGCCCCTGACACGTACACACTCCATCCCAAAGGAGGTGTTTGGGCAAGAGGTTTGGTTCTGCTCAGCCAGTGCAGCGTCCCTCCCTGAACGCTGCTCTGACCATGGCCTTCCTTCTCCTCAAGCTTTTGAGAGCCAGGAGCATTATCTCCCTGGTATTCGGAACATTTAGACCACCGGCAGATACATCAGACTAAGACGATGACAGGAAGACACAGCTGGATTGTGTTCACAGCCCACTTGGCTTCAGGAGGTTGCTTCTTCCAAGCCTTAACTCACAGGACCCCAAGCAAATACAGAAACTACAGGCATAAGCAAAGAAGTTTGGTTTAAATCAATTAATACAGAAAGTCTCCGGGTCAAGTTATACACAGACTCACACCATTGTTAGCTTTTTTCCTCTCTCATTTTGGCCCTCCTTGCAATAGGAAATTCCTCCTTGCGGAGCTGAGGACTTGCCCAGGCAGTGCTTGTAGTAGCCCTGGTGAATAATCTCCATGGATACAACCTAAACTGGCACTTCCAGGTTTAATATACTATATTTACCTCTAATTTCTTAGGGGAAACTTCAGGAGAATTCCTTCTATAAAGATCTTTTAGAGTGAGACCGTTCACCAGACTCCTGAAACCTCACAGACCTCAGGAAAACTAGTCTCCATTTGGCTCTTACAGCAAAGAGCTTATTTCCTCTGTTTTGTGTTGTCTCCCAACTTCCTCCAATCCAGCTCTAAAGCCGGTATCACCCACACAGCTCAGAGCTTTCTTGAGAGCCTTGTGGGTTTGCTGAAAGCAGCTTCTGTATCTACGAGACTTCAGAAAACGAGACTTCCCAGGAGGGGCTGGATTACACAGCACTTCCTTCTTAGTCCTGGAAATAACGGTATTTTTGCAATAGCAGCTGTGCAACCTCAAAAACAGAATGGAGAAACCTGTTTATAAAGAACAAAACTGCCCTTAGAACAAAAGAGCTGTTAATTTTAAAAGCTGCCTTTTTTTTTTTTTATGTTTTATGTTAAAAAGGAGTCGGCATTTATCTTCCCTGTATTTCAAGATCCAAGACTGTAACCCTGCTGTACTAACACCACCAACAACACTGGAGTGAGACAAGGGATAAACCTGTGCCCTCTTGTTTAGTAAAGACAATGAGATAGAGGCAAAAAAAATGCAAAATATAGTATCAAAGTCTGCAGGAAACGTTGCCACTCTCCAACCTGGCAGTCCGGGTTCACACCAAGGAGCCAGCCTGCAAGGAGCAGGAACACAGAGCGTCTGGGGAAGACCCAACAGCTTCCACGCCCCGAAACCTCAGCCCCCAAAGCCCTCACCCCCGCCTCTGTGGGAGCGAAGCAGCTTTGTAGAGTTTGTCTTGGTGGGAGGGATTTAATAACTAAGTAGACTTATTTCTGAACACGAGTTCCAATTTCATTTTCTTTTACAAGATTAAGACTGAAAAAAATTTGAGATTTCACATTAATTTGCTCATAAGAACTACTTTTGTCTTTCACCACGTCATCCCCTGCAGCAGGTATGGGCCCCTGAAGCGTTTCCACGACGCTGTTGGTGTTTCTGCAGCCACCGCTCACGCTGGAGCAGCCCCGTCCCTGGTTTCTCGGAGCACCCCTTTGATGACAGACAAAACCAACCCTCACCTCAGGCCGGGGGCAGGTGGGCTCCGGGTGACGTACGGCAACGCAGCCACCCGGCAGCACCCTCGGGACGTGCTGCCTTACTGCTTTCGTCCCGCTTCTCTTCCCTCAGCGAGGCACCAGCCACCACCACTCAAACAGCAATAATCAATTAAATACAGAACTGATTGACCCGGCATAATCCCGGTCTGGTTTGTTAGCAGTTTCCCCACATACATTTAAGGGAGACGTTGTGGCTAGCACAGCAAAAATTCTGCATAAAAGAGAATTTAACAACACGCTGCTCCGACGTGATTTTCCATAGACCCGTGTCTTCATTTCTTGCTCGGAAGTGAACGCTTTTCAGTGTTCTTCTGGGGCAGAGCTCCTTCCACGCAGCCCTTCGCACAGAACCGCTGGCCGTGGGATGGCCCAACAGCAGCCGCCTGCTCTGCGCCAGCTGTGACCACCATGCTCGGAAAACAGGGCACCCTGGTGATGCTGGCTCCCCGCCACCCTTCGGGGAGCAGATGAGTACCACTCCAGCACGAACTTAAGGTACAAAAATAGAAAAAGGTAGAAAAATATATATATGTATGTCTTACCTGGCAAGATATTCTCTGCTGGGGGAGACTTCCTGCCTCCAGATTTTTGGAATGAACTTTTAGATTTTTTTTTTTTTTTGGCCATTTCACATGTTACTGTTGTTGGTGGCTGCAATGTTTGCTCTGACCGGACCCTCACATGCCTCACAGCCACCAGCTGATGAAACTGCAGTCTCAGATTTACCTTTAGAAGCGAATCGCGGGATTAAGAGAATCCCAAGACAGCCATTCCCTTGGGTTTGTACTCAACTAGAGCTAGAAAATGTTGCTGAAATACTTCTAAACACACTTAACATGGGGCCCTGTAAGGCAGTTAACAAGAACAATACATCCTAAAATAATTTGATGCAAACTGACCGGAAATTGTGTAACTGTGAAGCACCTATCACACAGATATTCTGTGTGTTTGTGCTCAGGCTAAGTTGTCTTTTATTAAGGCTTGTTCACTCTTTTTAATGTGAATGTGCCCCAAGAACTCCATCAGCCAGAGGATTCTTATTCAGAATCTTGAGGTCGAGCCCTTCGATGGTGCTGGACTTCAGAGACCTCCCAGGATGGTTTCAGAGGAAAATATTAAATACTAATATACTAAATACAGAAACACAGGGCAAAGCCAGACAACGTGTTTTCATCTTCCTGCAACGAATAGCTCCGACGTACTCCATGCACAACATGCCATTTTGCCCAGCATGTCTGAAAACCTGGGCACACAGTTGCCTTCGCCTGGGCAGGGGACACCACTCAAGGCAAGAGGTAAAAGGGACAGAGACTTCAAAATGATGTTTCCGATCAGGCTGAAGGAGCCTTCTTCCAATTCGCAGGGGCTGGAAAGCCATGGAAAAGAACAACGGAACCAAACATCTGGGAGAAGCAGCAAGACATTAGGACTCAGTGTTGTCCTTCCAGTGGCTTTGGTGATGGTTTTATGCTGTGAGCATTAACAGTTGTTTCTCTTCCCCTCCTTGCCCTCAAATTTAGTTTCTAACTTTTGCTGTTCCCACAGCACAAGAGGAATTCCGGGGACGGATGCTGGACAGCCTGCACAAGTCTCGTACCTCCCCTCTATAGCTTGCGTAGGCGCCGCTTTTCAGCCTAGGTAAGCTGCTCTCCAGCCTGCAGCTCTCTTCGGCTTCGCTATTGAATGTGGGAGTGGTTGGAGTGAGAATCCACACTACACAACTCCAGTCAACCATCTCTGCCGCGCCTGTGTGATAAAAATGCAGAGGATGACATTTCTTTACTTCAAAGTTTATACACAGACCCCCAGGGCTAAGGGGAACGATTATTCGTCTTGAATGGTACCAACCCAAAGGGCTAACGCTGGCTGGCTACAGAAGGCTGATCAGTAGAAGCCGATTCTCTCTCCAATGCTAATTAAGCATTAAGATCTCGAAGTATCTAAAAACATTTACATATAACTGAGCAGCTGACAATTCACAGGTACTTTGGGACTTTTTACAAATGCCACAGTGCACACAGAAGATAGCTTGCTCTGCATCCTCAATCAGCAAATCAACAGCGCTTGAGATTTAAAAGGAAACTAGAGCCAGTACCAGCACTGAGTGCAGTCCCCAGCGATTATTTGTTAATGCTAGCAGCGTCTGGAAAACCCACGGCCTAAATCAGAGGCCAAAATACTGAATCTGGCAAGTTAAATGGAATCTGCATTTCCACCCAGTGCTTACTTAGGGAAAGCTATTTGGAAAAGCCTGATTTACATGCACTGACTTGACACTACCATCACCAGTGTCCTCTGACCAGAGTATCTATAGTGAGAGTAATTTCTTAAGTTTTCCTAATGTCTAGGAAACAGGCTTTCTATATGAGTAAGATTTCCTGGGATGGTGTCAGAGAAGGCACAGTCCTTGGCTAGGAGAGGGCAGGGAGCACTCCACAAGAAGGGCAGATTTCTCTTGGCACAGGATATAGTACACAAAAAGTTTAATCACTTTAAATGCCAGTGAGGTATTTACTTTCACCGGAGCAGCCTCTGACTCATTTAACACACAATGCAGGTCAGAGAGGGGGTGGAAGAGGTGTTTTGCCCAAAGCTTTTTTTCTTCTGAAAAAAACCCATAAATGAACAATTTCACAGGTTACTTTGGTTAGCTACTCTGAGATATAATTATCAACAGTTACTATACCTCTAACTTCCCCCGAGAGAAAGACTATTAAGAAAAACTCATAATGATTACAAACTTTTAGTAAGCAAGATTTTTGTTTGCTCGTTTGTTTTTCACTTGTACAGAAAGCTACTAATGCAAGTCCATATAAAGTTTCTGGAAAACCAACAAGCCACCGCAACACTCAATGCGAAATTTTACTCACAAATTAGACTATCATCTAGGTAATGCTGTCATAGTAAGTCTTCTGGGAACTTTACATGGCAGTCACTGTTTTGGAAGCAAAAATATCAAAACCGTATCAGGAGATAGATATATTTAAAAAAAAAAAATACCTGAGTGATTGGATCCTTCTTTGTATAGTGCAGTTGCACATTCAGAGGAAAAAAGCTGTTATTATTGAGAAAATGAGAGAACTTCAGAGTATCACTGCGAGGCGGCAGCCTGCTAGCCAAATTAAATCCCAAAGCAGGAAGCACAGACAAGATCAATCACTATCAACACTTTTGTTTCAGTTTCATATTAAAATAATTTATCCTTTCTGTAGTTCTTACACAGATATCCCTGCGGAATTGGGATTCAATATTTTTGTACTCATCGTGCCAAAAAAAGAGATTTCTTTTAATTTGTGCACACCACCAATTACTTTGTCAACCTCAATTTCTGTAATATCTTGGTAAAGAAGACAAAAGTTTTCTCCCCCACAGTCTTAAAATTAAGGCCAATAGGCAGTAAAAGAACAGTTCGCTAAACTTCTCAATTTCCATCTCACTGGAACAGTGATCCAGAGATTGGAACAGCTCATTTCAATGAAAAGGCCATCGGTCATCAGTTTGAAGCTCTACACATTCAGAAATGATGATGGTTGTTTAAAAAAGTTATGATCCACCACAATGGCAAAAAAAAAACCCAACAAAAAACCCAACCACCCCCAACACAATAACCAGTGCGTTGCTGAAGTCGTACAGATATGCATTTTTTGTACTACTAATTTAAAAACTTTTATAAATACCAACAAATTGTTATAGTTTTGGCTGGCTGCATTCTACAAGAAAAAAGAACTCTTAAGTTAGTGAAATGGCTTAGTCTCTGCTTCTGAGGACACTGCAGCTTTTGTGTTACCAAAAAGCTATAGAAAAGGATTTTTAAAATAATGAGAGCACATTTGCGTAAGGAGGAATATGAACATGGTAAGGCATCAGCATACCGAGAGTTACAAGAACTCATAAATCAATCCCTGTAAACAAATCTTGAGACGTACTCTGTTATGGATAAAGGAAATCAGAAAAATATGTAGGGTTTTTTTTGTTTTGTTTATTGAAATATGAGCAGCAGTATGCAAAAAATATCTTTCAAAACATAACATAGCAAAACCTAATAATTTTAAAATTAACAAAATAAAAAGATGTTTAGAGTTAAATGAAAAAAACCTCATCACTAGAACTGTGTTTCCTACAATGTAAACAAAAGCATAAAGGTTATGCTTGCAACAAACACAGAAGCAGGTTTATGGAGCAGCACAATAAAGCAACAGTATGTTGTAATCTGATGGTTTGGTCTATTGATTTGAATTCAGCATGGGTTACCTTCCTAAACAGAAACTTCACAACTACAAAAAAAGTTAGTCGCATGTTTGTCTTTTGAAGCAAAACATTTAGAAAATGTTTTGGTTTGTTTTGCGCCCCCCCCTTTTTTTTCTCCCCAAAACCCATCACTAGCAACACTTCAGTCAACTGAAACAGTATCTTGAAAAAAGTTATTACCTCAAACTATGCAGAAAGCCCGACACATTTTAACGCTCTCTAAACTTACACTGCAAGAGTATCTGCCCGGGAATTGGTAATTTTCACATTGTAATACTGCAGAGGGGGGGAAAAAATATCATAGCTTCAAGCAAAACCCAAAAGAATTCCAGTGTTTTAAACAATTCTATACCGAATCGTAACACATGGGCTGTTTCATTGTTCTTTTGATTAACGGGCTATTCTGTTAGATTTGTCTCTCATCAGTCAGTCATACTAGAAAGTTTTATTTTGGTCCTATACATACGATAACCCAGGGTCATCCCTTCATGTGTGACTACTTCATGCCTAATGCAATTAAATGAACGTAATACTTACGCAAGGCACTGGATTGACTGCCAGCAAGACTGAGATCCTCTAAGGAGGAATATCCAAGCTACTACCTTATCTTAGTCACTATGAAAGCAAACCCAGAAAGAACCTCGGTATATGCCTGTTCTAGGCTCTTTGCTGGTATTGCCAAAGCTGTTAGTTAATGCTGTGGTTGATGCAAAGTAGAAAGGTGCCCAAAGAGAAGAAAATACTTACACTACAAAAGCCAAACCAGTTTTCACTGAAGAGTAGCATTCAGTCTAAGCTGGGTTACACCAGAAAGGCTCCATCTTCCACTACCACCCTGCTGGCTGATTCAATTTCTCCATCCCTCCATCTAGATCAGGAAGTGACTTATACACAAGCACGCTGCAACAGAAGCAGCACTCGCTGCTGTCGCTATACTTAAAAAACATCCTTAGGGTCAAACACTGCACAGACCCAATCCACCCGGGCACCGAAATCTGAATTTTCTATCAGCAGCACAGATGAACTAAACATGATTAGGAATACCGTGAACCAGTAGCGCACAAAGTTTGCTAACTAGAAAGCTCTCAAGAGTCCTACTTAAAAGGAACAGAAAAGGAGAAGGTAGACAAACCTTACTGGGTCTGCTCCTGCAAGCCTACCCTGGCACAATCAGCAGTCACAAGGATATCCCCAGCACTGCACACATTACACTTCAAGAATATGTACAAAAGCAGAAGAATGACAGAGTACTTTAGTACTTAATGACAGCATCAGAAGTGGGTTAACTGGGTATTACTGCAAAAATTCCGGTTCAGTGCATGGGTAGCCAATCTAACCACGATACTAGCACTCAGCACCAGCGCTGGCTCATGAACACCCACTTCAGCACCCATTCGTGAGTCATCTAGTTGGCCACATCTAAACATACCAGTGAACAGAGATGAAGCCAGGTGAAAAACATTTTGGACAAAGTAAAATCTTGTACCTACAACTGAGATCTTTCCTTAATCCAACGTGCCATGATATTTATGACAAAAGCTAGTCAAGAAAAACAAAAATCCTGTAGTGTGAGATATGCAAATTCAGCAACTCAAGAAGTCAGGCCCGGGAAGAAGAAAACAAAAGCCTGATCCTGTGGCCAAGTAACATCACATCTTATTTGATCAGAAGAACCATCTGTGAGTTGCCATTCCAAAGAATGAAGGAGAAGACCCCAAAGGTGAGTGGCAAATAACATTATTCCCCTTCTCCTGATGATGCACCTGTTTGTTTTTAAACACACTTGAGAAACTGATTAAAAAAAACCCTGAAACAAAAAAACCCCAAACACCAAGTAATACAGAAATTCCTGTACAAGAGAACATTAGGGTTCTGCAGAAGTGTTACAGTTTATTCCTTTAAGGCATTTCATAAGAAACATGTTAATGACACGTAAACAATTTTATTCCTTTAAGGTCATTTGTTACTCAGGTACCATATGATGCATGATTTCCACATTTGAGCAGAAACCGTCATTTGACAAAAGACACAAGAACTTGTGTAAGAAACCGACGTCTCAGGATTGCAGTAATTAACTGCAACACATCTTTTAATAAGTATTTGCATTTTAGAGTTTTCAGCTTCTCCCCCAAACACTGAACCCTTTTCTGAAGAGGTGTTTGGGAAAGAGAAAAAGGAGAGTGAGAAGTTAAAAAATACACTATTTTTTTTTTCTGCATGCAAAGAAATTTTGTATATAATTCACTTCTAATTCTCTTAGAATATTTCTTTCAGCCTCCTTTTTTATTACTTATAGGGGAAAAATATGCATACGTTAAATAACTGATTTCTTTTAGTGTTTAGTACAGTGTTTAAATTCTCTACTGAGTAATACAACAGCACAGGCAACAGGATTCCTTACGCGTGAGAGAGAAACTTTGCCATCGTATTCATGCAGTCCTTCAATCCCATAAAGCTGCCAACTACAGTTACGAGTCTTCCGATGGAACCCCTGCCATCAGCGACAGGATCAAGACCACTGTTTCACGTAGGCTATAACGAAGTGATTACTTTTGGTCATTACCAACAGGTCTGTATTAAATTACATGATCTGGAAATAAAAGCTTCTGCATTCAGTAACTAATTTGCTAAGCCACTCACAGTCTTCAGAGAGACTCAAACTCATACTGAAAGTGAATTAAATACAGTGTAATCACTAATGCTGCGTAACGTCTACTGAGAGGTTAAAGAGGCCTAACACAGATCAATTCCAGACAGGTAAAATAAACAGCTAGAACACCAAAAAGAAAAAAAAAAACGAACTTATTCCTTCCAAAAAGTAGTAAGCACTGCCATTTACAAATTGTAGTGTTTATGTTAAAATAGAGAAGGGTACCTAAAAAGAAATAGCCTTGGCAACCAAATCCAAACGGCATGAGTGTAAATCAAAGCAAAACAAGAATTACTACTCCAGAAATGTGCAAGATGTTTACCTTGTATCAATTACTATTTAAAACGGTGGTTAAAAGAGATATTACAAAACTGAAGTGGGAAAAGGCTACAAACTGCTATTTTGCATTAATATACAGTGTGTTTATGACAGCATTTTCCAATAGACAATACAAGTGTTTTTACACCACTCCAATATCTGTAAAAAGTATATTTCATGTGTACACTTCGAAAAAAAAATCACATTGTTCAATCTGAGGCAAATTAGCCATAATAAAGTCTAATTTTGCTTATAACAGATGTCAACCTTAAGATGTTAAGCAACTATGCTAAAAATACAGCTTGCAAGCTGGAGCTGCACATGTTCAAACAGTTTCATAAACATTAAAAAAAATCCCAAACTATGATATGTATTTATTTTCTGAAGTCAGTCTTCAAATTCTTGTCCATACAGGACAAAAAAAAAAAATAAATTTCCAGTTAAGACATATGCCTGTTTAAGTTCTAGGGGAAGGAGGGGAAAAGTGTTCTGAATTTTTCAATAGACTTTTTTCCTTTAGGGCTCAACCGTCACTTAAGCATCACAAGAACAAATTGAAATGTAAAAGTGATTAGCTATACACAATGGAATTGGTCACAAAGGGATTTAAAAAAAGTTAAACCATAAGATCCATCCTCCATATAGCTCACAGTATCCACACTGGAAGTTTCTCTAGAATTAGATTAAGTTCACTAAAAATACCGCTGAAGATAGAATTTCAGCACTATGAAACAGATGAGATGGGATTAAGAGGAGAACCCATTTGTGTAAGTACTTTATCCAGCCACTGGAGAGGCCCGTGAAGATGAATTTCTATCCAGCATGGGGTGCTCGTGACATCTTGTCGGTGATATTCAGCTCCCCAGCCCTAAAAAAAACAAAGTTAAGAAAATCTTATCAATCAAGTTGAGAACATGCTTGTCTTTCAAAATAACTGTACCAACAAGAAGCAGGAAATCGCGTTCTAAGATCTGAAGGTAAGTCACAATCTAGCAACACTTCTCATCTAAAGGGAAAAAAACCTGAGGTTGGGAGGGAGTGGGAGGGAAGCTGGATCGGGAAGCCTGAATCAAGTCTTGTCTGCTACAGGCTTGGTGTGACATCCAAGCTCCTCTGTGAGAATGACTTCTCGCTACAGCCACATCTTTCTTCTGTTTCTCCCTCCTCCTATCCTCCACACTCTCAAACTGAGCAGTATTTATCACAATTGACAAAAAACCAAGACATCTTTTGGACCAGATGCAAAAAAAACCCCTGGAAGGCTCAAGTCCAGACTCTGTGCAAAATCTGAAATGGACAGCATCTTGACTTAACAACGCTGAGAAAACAATACTGTGAGAATAACAGCACAGTGTGATTTCAGAAATTCAAAACATGTCTTTTTTCCATAATCAAGTTTTTTAAGCCCAGTATTAGTATCTTTGAAGGAGCTGCAATTTTTTCTGCAGTCACTTATGCTGCTCTCACATTCTTCTAGTGGTCTTGTTTGTTCATTCGTATTTAGAGCATGAGCTCAAATCTCCTTTAATAAAATTACAGCAACCACAACGATTAAATCCCTGTCAGCAATCTGTGCTTTTCCTTTCTTCCATAGATTTCCTTCTCCCCAAGTTAACCATTTTCAGCATTGATCTTACTTATCATTGATAAGAACCACATCAGATCACAACAGCTTTGCCAAATTCTTACAGTGCTAAAGTAATTACCGCCGAATACCTAAATCCACAGTAAATTTAAATGCACTCAAAATGATTTGTTTACCTTTACAAAACTCATTCGAATGGTGCACATTTTGGTGAGCTCATATACCGCTTCAAATCCGTGGTTGACAGACTGAGCTAAAAGCTGAGCGAACTCCTGATTGTTAAAAATTTTCAGGCTGCATCCACTAGGAATCTTGCATACAGTTGTTGGATGGAAGCCGTGGTGGTAGTTGCAGTTCCTGCTCTGTACAAATATGCTGCTATCACTTAAACACTCAGCATAGACTTCCCCACCAACATAGTAGAGATGAACTCCTTGAAAACAGAGACAAAAATGTTTCAAATTACTTGTATTTCCAAAAATATAGTACTTCATACAATCCCCTTGAAATCAAAGACAGCAAATTTTCTGTTTGAGGTCAGAAAAGCTCTTTTGCCCACATTATAACACACTTTCTCATTTCAAAATACAATAAGCTTCCTTACA
>VXBO01008299.1:863109-879120 GCA_013400135.1 Rhinoptilus africanus | reverse complement strand
AGGAACGACTGAGGGAACTGGGGTTGTTTAGCCTGGAGAAGAGGAGGCTGAGGGGAGACCTCATCACCCTCTACAACTACCTGAAAGGAAGGTGTAGAGAGATGGGGGCTGAGCTCTTCTCCCTGGGGACAAGTGATAGGACAAGAGGAAACGGGTTCAAGTTATGTCAGGGCAGGTTTAGATTGGATATCAGGAAACATTTTTTTCACTGAAAGGGTTATTAAACATTAGTACAGGTTGCCCAGGGAGGTGGTAGATTCCCCATCCCTGGAGGTGTTTAAGAAAAGGGTAGATGTGGTACTGAGGACATGGTTTAGAAGTGGTTTTTGTCAGGGGGGGTTAATGGTTGGACTTGATGATCTTAAAGGTCCCTTCCAACCTCACCGATCCCGTGACTCTGTGAATCAGCCACTAGATGTCCTTCTCTCATCAACTACAGAATAGAACGAAATAACTGATGGTGTGTGGAAGTATTTTCAACCTATTCTCCTAGAGAACTTATGTGGATTTTAAACCTCCAGTTTTCTAAAACTGGTAGCTTCTGTCTCTGGCAATTCCAACAGAAATAAACGCATTCTGGGAGAAGGGGCAGTGATAGACATGAATGAAAAAGTGTACCTGTAGTCTGCTCTGATTTTCAATGTATTTTTATCAAGCAAAAAGAGAGGTAAGTCCATTTAGTTGCACAACTTAAATACCATCAGTTTTTACAGACCTTGAAATCAACAGTGCCCCTAAGATTTATCACATCTCCCTGGATTCAGCTACGTACTGAACACCACTGTAAGTCCTATCCTCCCTTTACCTTCTGAAGCCTGTATAACACTATTACTGACTAAAAATTAATACATAAAAGCTACTGATCTTTTCAGTATTCTCACTGCTGCTTCAGTTTTCTCAGATCTCCCTTTCCCCGACCCACCACTGTTACATGGCCGGAACATAGTTCAGTTCAAGTCTTCCTTGCAATACCCTGGGAATCCACTGCAGACTATCCCGTGGTTTGCCCGATGAGGCTGCAGCACATCAACAGATGCAAGTTAATCTTTCAGACAGCAGCAACTGCTGGAAACATTGCTAGAGCCACTTGGGACTAAGGTAGGATGAAGGTTACACAGAGGAGCTTCATCACCTACAAGCAGCTATCAGAAAATCTGGGGTGGGCAAGAATGCATTTTCACAACACAACCCTATTCATTTAAAAAAGACAGAGACCGCCACTTGCTACCTAAGTTCTTTTGGGTGAAGACTGTCAGAAAGATTTCTTAAGAGGGGAGATGGGTAATAGAACACTCTGAGAAGAACACAGATACTTCAAAAACAATTGAATGCACAATCACAAATCACTTTTGCTTGCAATGTAACACTTCTACAGAAAAAAAGCTTAGCAAATAGGTTTGGGTAACTTCAAGGAGGTAAAAAACCAAGACCTTCCAAAAAGGCCATAAATAAATAGTATTTTATCCCCATACAATCTTAATTGTTCTCAGAACTGTTATTATACAGCAAAGTTTTAGTTTAATAATTAGTATTAGAGATGTAGATATTTTAAAGCTCACTGCAGTCAATGCTACTCTACAACATGACGTTAGATCTTTTTACGTTTCTGACCTTAGGTGGATGCGCATCGAAAGGAGTAAGTGAAAACAAAAGAACCTGACAAACCACCCACGCCCCAGGAATCAGTTGCTCCCCCTTAGTAACAATAAATTTTCTCGAACAACAGAATTGCAGAGACAAGTTTCCAACAGATTAATACATCTCACAGTCTCCAGAGAAATCTGCAAAATTTTGCCATATTCATAGCAGTTTCTAATTAAAAGACTGATAAGGGACAGGACAGGTCTTGAAGAGATACTCCAAGCAATGACTTTCATTTAAAAAAAACAAAACCAAAGCAACTCAAGACCAACTGTATCAAATGCTTTTAGGTGTTGAAAAGGCCTCTAGATATGCACAATAGAAATGGGGTTCTCTTCTCAGGACTGACTGACTTGCAAAAAAGGAGATATTTAGAAAAGGAGGTACTACGTTTTAAGGTAATCCAAGCACATTCCACCAAAGATTAAAACCGTGCATCTATATGTGCTATCAGCCAAACAGCAAGGGAAAACTAGAAGATCTTGCAAAACCTGCTGTCTCCAGGAATCCCTCCCACACACATCCACACCCCATGGATTCACTCAAACAAATGAGCCCTTGCAGTTTGGCATTAGCACATCAAAGTCCTGCTGCCAACTCGTGCAAGATATTTGAACATACTGTAGACAGCAGCATAATACCTTGCACGAACAACAAAATAAAAAATATATCTTTGATATACTGTAAAGTAGTATGAAGAACTTGATTTAAGAAGCAGATGTAACACAGAATATCAGAAGTCCTGCAATATGTTTCTTGGTGCTGAAACACAAAGTTCTACATACAGACTATCATTAACCATAGCAAGCAAGTCCCTATAAGAACATAGTTTGGTAAAGATGTAATATTTAATCTTTTAAACTAGTGCTGAAGAAAAACGTATGCAATTCCTAGACTAATTAGAAACAAACTATGCCTAAGTAAGTGGTCTTCAGACACTGGAGAGGTAGATAATATATCACAGATTACCTCTACTATTCTTACCTGAGATGAATCATTGCTGTAGTATAAAGAAGTTGAAATAAAAACAAGGACTTGGCTTCTTAATCACGCGTAACACAACTAAGCTTTACCTTTTCCAATATGTCGTCTAGTGTTCTCAATTGTTGAGTTGCGATTAACATTTGAAAGCAAACCTAAGCAGAACCTGTTTTTATTATTGGAGGGATCTGTAAACCCATCTACTAAGACACTTGTAGAAGATGCATGAAAAGCCTCCCCAACACGATTATTTAATTCATAATACACAATCGAACACCAGTGTTTGGGTTCTTCATAGGCAACGGGCTGAACATCTGAAAATAAGCAAAAATGAAAAGAACAGTTTACATACATGTTAAAATATCGAATCTAAAACTGTAAAGCAGTTGATAGCCCAAAATATCAACAGGTAACTGAAAGCTTAGTCAACAGTTATGAAACAGTCCTGACTAAGATCTTAATGATGTTTTAATTTCATGCATTTTAGTTAGTCCATGGATTTTATAATGATTTTCGTATTTTAAGCCTGATATCAAATAAAAGAATTGGTACTCAATTTTCAGAGCCTTTGTGCATATACAACTCCTACAGCAGGCAAAGGTAGCAGACAAGACCAATTCTGATAAATGAAAAAAACCTGTAAATTTTGCATCATACTGTCCAACTTACCTCTGGTAGATATATTTGGCATGATTTGAGGGATCATTGTATTGCTTGTGTCCATAGACTGAGAATTATCCTGCCCCATTTGATCATCAGGGGGCATATATGCAGGAGGTGGAGTATCAGCTACAAACATAAAATACAAGAATAAACATCAACAATTTAGAATATTTATTTATTCATTCTACAGTTGTAAACACGTAAAAATACTCTTCAACAGGAGATGTTAAAGCATTTGGACCCATTTTCAAAGTAATCTGAAGACAACCCAGCCAACTGTCTTTACAGTAACCTCCTTCATTAGTTGGGAGTCTTACCTGAAGGACTAACAAGATTAAACACTTGAGGAAAACTAAGAGATGTGCTTTCTTTTTTTTTTTTTTGCCTTTTTTCTTTAACAACTGCACTTCTGCAGCTGGGCAAGATGACTATAGTTCCCACTTCCCCCTCCCCCCCCAAATCATTAGCTTTCTTGACTACTCTCTTCATATTTAGAAAGAAGAAATAACTTTATTTGCCGTAGCACAACAAATGCCTACACCAATTTTTTTTTTGCTGCTTCTGTAGGCTGAGTTCATTATAAAAGCGTGGATCTCTGCACGCTTCCATTCAGCACAGCAGTCAGTGTACCTACACACTATTTCACAAATTCCCTCCAGATACCAGAATGCATCCATCCCAGTGACTGCAGTCCTTCTCCAAGACGGATACCCTGCTGAATGGGCACTCTTTCTGCAGCACTAGGCACCCAGAAAGAACAAAGATGAGGCCACTGGAAAAATTCTTTAACGTGTTAATTTCTTGGGTTTATAAACCACAGCAATAAGGCTTCTTCCCTTTGCCCCATCAATTGTTGTTTCCCCCCCCCTATTTTCAACCAAATTAGTTAAGTACCTATCAAAAGGTTGCTCTACTTTTTTCCAGTTACATACCACATGTAAGCACCTTTATTTGGAAAAAGATATCAATAAACTTCTTGCTCAGCCCCTTACACCTGCTTTCTTTTCATTGCTAGGTATTCTTCTGAAGTATGTTATCAGTTATTCTACGTTGAAGCTGTGCAGAACAACTTACCACTATTGTATCAGTGACAAAAAAACCACATTTGGAAATATAAAAGTATAACAACTAACTCTAACCAGTGACAAAAATAGAAAGACCCCCCCCCTAAAACGCAAATAGAAAAGTAATTTATTGCAAGTATCACAAATTCCTGAGGGTAGTAAGTCACCACAGCATGTGATGTTCCAATTATTTTTATTAAACTGACCTTTAGGCTGTACTTACCCGGTAGCTGAAATGGACTAGATGGTCCAGAGCTAGCTGGGGAGCTTGGGTAAGTGCTGCTGGCTGGAGAAGGTGGATAGGGACTGTTTGGCGAAATGGAAAATGGAGTGCTGTTGGGCTGCTGGAAAGAATCTGGAAATGTTGCGTTGTGTGGCATATGTGGTTCATTGTGGCTTAGGTTCCTGAACTGAACTAGTAGACTGTGCTGTGGATTGAATTCACTATGTCTAGGCACTAACACTGGAGGTAGAACTAGAAAAAAACAAAGAAAAAAGTTTTAGATTAAAAACTGAGATAAAAGGAAAGAGAGACAAATAATGCACTCATCATGAAAACCTCAACACTATCCAGAGTGGAAATAGGAGCAGGGGATTCATCTGTCATGCCTTTGCCCCACCCTCTCTCCTTCATTATTTTTTACATTATGCTTCATGGCAGACTCACACTTTACTCTCACAAAATCGGAGCAGAAATGCACTTATCTTTCATGCAAATGGAAGCAGAACTTTTCTAAAAAAAAAATAACCAAACAGTCCACATGTGGCACGTACCAAAGTACTGATTTAGAAATGCAAAACGTATGCATACATTATCAAATCAGTAAGAATGGAAATACAATCTATATTACTATAGCCACACTATAGAGTTATATATAGTCCTTTCCACTGAAGACAAACAAAATCTCTATTACAATATACAAACATTTCTAAGCCGGAGTTTTAACTTTTAAATTCAAGAGTGCTGGAGTCTGGAATTCGAATGCTAAAGCAGAGCACTTGAGCACTACAACTGGTTGCAGCAGAGTTACAACCATTTTGTGGAATAAAGGAAGCAACCTCTCACTATACTTTCCAGAGCAACGTAATTCATCTCTCCCACTCGTAACCACAATCCTCCTTCACCTTATCCCATGGCAACGTGCCTTAACAGCAGACTTGCTACCTGGCACAAACGTGGCACGTACCTTGCTCTAACTGATCATCACTCCTGGTTCTGTTCAGCTCTGCCTGCTAATGGGAAATCAAGTGGGGAACACTGCACACTAGAATTTTTTTTTTTAATCTCCTCAATTCATGTCCCTCACTGATTAAATACTGAGCCCCTGAAAGAAGGCTCCTTGCAAGGACTGAGGTTTCTAAACAAGTTTCTCAAAAGAACAAAGTCACTTCCTAATTTCCTATTTTCTTATAAATGAGGATTTTGCTACTAACTTTTAAGGGTAGCAAGCTTAAAAGATCTGTGGGAAAAATGTGATTTACCACAAAGAAAAACAGCTAGTACAGAACGGACAACATACCTCCCCCAAAACCCCACCAGAAAGATACACTTTGAACGTTCCTCTTCCAAACTCCCCCACAGACCAAGTGCACTTTGTTATACAGGACTGGAGGAGGGACAAGGGTGGTTCCTGGAGATTCTCTTCAGCTTTCAGACAGACATGTTCAAACTTACCTGGGCTCTCCACCCTCTTATAGTGGTATGGATTGATGCAGACTTCCTTCTGTTTAGATCCAAAAGGAAATTCACAAATATCCAATGGCTTCAGCTCGTGATGGCTTTGTAGATCAGGCCAACGCCAAACACGACAGTAAATTACATGGGGAAGGCCTTTTCTGTGAGAAACCTGAAGTCGTCCATCTAAAGAACGAGGAATAGTAACACACTTGCTGGGCTGTCCTGGACTGCTCAAGGCTTTCTCCAGTTCTTCCATAGCACCCTTTTTCTTTTTCAGCTTTTTTACCAAAGCATCAACAGCTTTTTCTGCCCATTTTTCCTCTTCATCTCCTTGTTTCCAGCCCAACAGACGCTTTACAGCTGGGCTAGTAAAGGAGAACAAACTGGCCATTGACGTCATTTGACACAAATCTTCAAAAGGGTTTGTTGGGTTTTGTCTGTTGGGGTTTTCTTCTTTATTTGTTTTTTCAAATAAAAGTCAGTGTATACCAAAAGCAGTTATTGCCACCGATGAGCTGTATTATTTCTTGGAGGCCGACAAATGAACATGTGATGTCAGTGATGAAGTCTTCACATGAAAAATAATGATCAATTCCTCCAATTTAATTCTGTTAAAAAGATAAGTTAACAAGTAATTAGTAAACAAGTAAAGAATGTGGTCAAACAAAAAAAGCAGATATTAAAAGAATTCCTGTTGCAACCCTAGCATTGCCTCAGATTGTTTCAAAAGAAATTCCCGCAAGTACTAGGACCTCAACCCAAAGCTACATAAAGTAAAAATGGTTCAGAGGCCCCAGTTCTTGCATTACTGATTAGTAGGAAAAAGGACAGTCAAGGGACCAAAGAAACAACACAGTTTTTGTTAACAACTTTCCTTAAATCCTTTCCTTCAGAAGACAGGCTTGGGGGACATCCTTTAAGGCTGGTATTATGTCCCTGTCACAGTGCCTCACCAGAAGACTTGAACTTGCTATGAAGAAACAGGGCAGAGGTACGGTGGAACCAGTAGTTCCATAGCTAGTACTGCACAGAAGGAGTGAGCTTCTTAAATGCATCTTTATTTCCCAAAAGGAGAAAATACTAAACCATCTACTTGCTCTTGAGCTCTCATTAGGTAACCCATGTTTTTTGAAGAGTATTAAAAAAAATGAGGAAGAAACTGTAGAGAACTAAAAGAAAACCAAAAACATTTAAAAGAAAAACGCAATAAAACCCGCAAACCAGCCCCTCCCCAGACACTCAGAAAGGTGGTCAACCTTTTCAGCTGTGGCTATTTTTATGCTGCACTTCCTTCTATCTTTTAAGATGAATATTTGAAGTGCTGGATATTTTTAGCCTTTGTCAAAAAATAAAAGTTTTCTTTTCCCCAGAAAAAGACGGGGGCGGGGGGGAGGAAGGCATGGCGGAGTAAGCACTAGAAATGTGACCTTTACTACAAACTGCCTCAGAAAGGAGAGGAGCAGAACACTGTGCAGCTCAAACTGGCTCATGAATGGTGGTGTTTTCTACCACTCACCAGCTCTAATGCAAATCCTCCCCCCCTCCAATTTAAGGAGTACCGATGACAAGAGGAAATGATGTGCTGTGGCAACGAACTGATAAGAACTTGTAAAATCCCTTGTGAATACTAAATAAGCAAGTATAGACAATGAGCAGCTGGCAAAAAGCAAGAGCAGAGCTAAGAGAAAGGATGTCAATAACAAAAGATGCTTCCTTTCTTGCTACAGAGACTGCCAAACAACATTGTCTCTCAACTTTTGATAAACCCTGGTGAATTAGAACACCTAACATACCCTGAGACGTCAAATCTGCACATAAGAGAAAAAGGTGGGGGGGGGAAGCAAGATTTAAGCACCTCTGTGTTGCTTCTCTTAGATTTCTACCTTTAATCAAGGGGATCTTTTTTCCTCCCATCTTTGATTAACTAAAAAGTCATCTGATAAGGCTTTTCTAAGTGTCTAGGCACATTTACAAGCTTGCTCAGACACAGGGATGGGTACTTTCTTATAACAGACCCATATATTAAGCATCACCAGTGAAAGATAGAGCAAACATCTCTAGACAAAGCATTCCACATGTAATCATCCCGGATTTTCTACTGAGGGGGTGGAAGGTGAGGAAAGGAGGGAACGGACCCAAGGACACTCGGCTACAATGAAGAGTGTAAGTCTCAAAAAACCCGAACCAAACTTATAAACGTCCTTTACAAGGAAAAAATCCATTTATTTTACACAGTCGCTTAATAATACTGGTGATACTTTGATTATTCAGCTTTGTTTCAATAATATGGAAAAAATTGGGAAAAGCAAAAAACCACAAAAATTGAAGATCTTTCTTCCTAAGCTCTCATAAAAAAAACAAAATGAAAAAAAAATTAGAAGAACAAAAGTCTCTCACTGCTTCAAAAAGTCCTTAGAAGAGAACATTGCAAAAAGAACAGAAAAAAAACCAATTACGTATCCCCTTGTTTCTTCAGAAATAAGGACATGCCTGCACTTTAAGTACAAATTTAGTTCCCCAGAACTATTACACATGACAACCTTTGCACCCTTCAAAGTAACAGGAAATACATAAAGGGAGATAAACTTGGCCAAGAACACGGACTAAATTTATTCTTTTACTGAGCATAAAAGTTTAGTGTTCTAAAAAGTAAAAGCTGTTTATGGTCACAATTAACTTCCAAGCCTTGCGTACATTCAATAGCTGTAAGATATCAGCAGTTGCTCACACCCCTAAAAAAAGGAAGTGAACCCACCTAGAATCTCAGACCAGCAAGAAGACAATTGAAAAGTTCTATTTCTGTTTCTCAGCTATGCTTTCAAAGAATCTTAAGAATCATCAAGGCAGAACATGCACCAGAAATTCCTATACTTAAGGCGAGCCCATAAGAGATTTCAAGAAATGTCTCTTCTTGGCTGTTGCCACTCTGACCTATTCCATTACAGCTGTCCCATCTATACAATGCAATCAAGTTTACAGCTCTATGATTCTATTCTATGATAAATTTATAAATTTTTTTCCTTTTTTTTTAAAGTATTTCGCACACAGTAACATGCAGCAAGTAAGAATGAAATTTTACTGGTTGTGTATCATTTCAACATCATTTAGCCACAAGCATGCTCATGGAATAAACAACCTAAGTAAAAGCAAAGAAAGTTGGAACAGTTCTACTAAAATGATGCTTTGCAGTAAGTAATATTTGTAGTGCAAGTGTCAAGAGAATTTTGATAAATGACTGTTGTATAAACTATGATTTCAGAAATAATCTGCTTGGAGTAACATAATTAGCTCTAAAAACTTTACATTATTCTGAATACCTATCGACAAAAGCAAAACCAAGTATTCCAGACACATGGTAAGAGATTTGATCAAAACTGTTTCAACTTCTTTAAAAGTTTCCATATACATGCTTGCACTGTAACCACTGAAAAATGAGACTGTTTCAATAGCATTTACTGTAAATCCATTCCAGCCACCCATGAGGATTTCAAGACTCTTCTGCTAAAGTGTATTTTTACCTGTTCAAGAGCAGCAAGGACAAAAAAGAAACCCTGAAACAAACTGATAGGCTTTGGGAGGTACAAATGACACCGAATTTATCTCATTATAGGCCTTTCCTAAGTTCATTCTGGGAGGCAAAAATACTGAATGCTTTTTCTTAAGAAAACAAGGTAGTATTAAAAAAGCTTCATGAATTATTTGTTGAATAAAAATGTTCCTGTCTTTGAAGCCATTTAAGGTCACAACTAAGTAGGTTCAGGCAATTATGCAGAAACCAAACATTTTAACGTAGAAACTGCAACTCCTGTAGGGTTTTAAGATTTCAGAATGAATGGCATAAACCACATTTAGAACATTTACTTGCATTTAACATAATTCCAGCATCTAATTTTTGAAAGGTTTCTAAGTAATCATGACATCTGCTAGGAACAGCTTCACCAGATCATGTATATTTACAATCAATTTCTTCCGAGGCTTTGAAAGTGCACTTTATGAGCAGTGATTGCGGTACAACAGTGCATCACTAAGATTTGAGCACAGAAACAAACGCTTTAAGAGCCACATTTTCATTCATAGTGGTGCACAAATTACTTGCATTGTTGCACCTCAAGACACAGCTGGTAACAGCTTTCATGAGAAAAGAAAAGCTTTCTTAAATTTTCTTCAGAGGCAGAGGTTCTATTACCCATTACCTTCTTCTGTTGAGTAACTTTTCAGCTGAGCTACAAGAGAACATCGGCTGAAAAACATGTTATCACAGTAAAAAAAATCAGTTACAAACGCTCTTTAAAGAGCGAGCATAATGCATTGCATGGGGTAGCAAGAGGGGGCTTTTAATGGGTGAATATAAAAGGAAGTAATCGCTGTATCAAAATTAGACTTTGGGGCAGGCATTATTTAGACATTTAAAGTTCTTGTTAATGACTACAGCACATGAAAGGAAACTAGTTGTGTGAACAGGTCCATTGTTTGAACCCCTTCTTAATACCTCATCACGCCAACTAGATATAAACAAAGTTGGTTAACAGCAGAACTTACAAACCAAGTTTAATTTGTGAAGGCAGAAATAAACTATCATCTACCATCACAAACACTAAGCAACTCAACTACCTTTTAGTTCCTCTTCTGAGATTTTCTTAGTCTACTATATTAAACTACCAAGTTTAGCAGATTAATTTGATTTACTATCAAGGAATCTTCTGGCTAAAAGCGTCTGAGTGGGACTCACAGCAGATCAGATCAATATAAACGTCGGTACTGTGTATTTACTTTAATGAGATGCATTTTTTATGTAGCATGTTCTGCCATCGATTCCAAACTAATTTCCTACCTGCAAAGCCTAATTTAAATTACCATTAACCAAGCAACCCATCACCCCAAGCAGCATGTCAATGAGCGATGCTTTTCACAAGCATAAGAATAAAACGAGTAACTCCATGGTCCTCACCCTTTCCTGCTGCCAATACTAAGCTTGTATTGCAAACATACAAGCACTATTCTTTTCCTGCTTAATTTACTTGTTTGCAAATTAAGAAAGCTTCCTGTAGCATCATACCCAATCTGAAATAAGGAACTTCACTGCTGGTGATTAGAAGCTGCTTTGAGACTCTATTTCATAATATAAACAAACCACCACTTATAACTACACAATCGGTAGTTCATTACAGCTGCTGCAGACTTGCAGTTAAAGCTGTGTTTTGCAGTCAGCTCTTGTGCCGAACTTTATTGCCCCTTCAAACTTAGAAATGCTCAAATATTTTGACTCCATACACGTGTTAACACATTACGCATTCATACAGAAAGCTGATACTCAACTGTAGTATATTACAGCATATCACGCTGTATTCAGTTATCAATATTTTCTTTAAAACTACCTAAAACTACAACCTCACGCATCAATTTTCACCTGGTTTTATTAAGGCCACTCTTTCCTTATAAATTTCCTGACAGGAATTGTTCAGGATTGCACTTGGCTTCCATTATCATTTCCCCAAGCCTCCATCTTACATTGTAGCCTAGCACAGGGTCCCATGCAGTGCCGTTCATTACAGTCTTGAGGATAAACACAGACGAAACACTGGCTCCATAGCTCTTCCGTGCACACCAAGGATAAAATCAACCCTAAAGAGAGTGGTTAAGGAATTTCAGCAACAGACTTGAAGGGCCTACATATTTCCCCTACCACTGCCATAGCCTTTCAACAACAAAAAAATTCTCTCAATTATCCTGTGCAGTATCTTACTCAGGGAATTTAATCAATGACTTAACTCATCTTTTTTTCCTCTCTCCCTTCAGGGTAAGTAAAAGATGAAAGGAGATTTTATGAACGATACCAAAAAAAGAACTTGTGGTGTTTTCATCAGAACTGGGCTTGTATGTCCAAATGCACATCCAGCTGACCAAAACCTATGATAAATGCTTTCATGCTAGCACTAGATTTCTGCGCTTCAAATATGCTTTGCAAGGCAATATATTCTAACTAATAATACATGTAAACAAGAACAGAAAAGAACTGTTTAGTATCTTCAAAAATTTCACTAACCATGACTGCTCTCCAAACAAAAAAAGTATTGACAACTCCAGACATGGCTTTCTCACACAACGCTTGTTCTTTTCATTCCCACATCTGTACATCATCTAACACAGCTTAAAAAAAAACCCCAAAGCATATAACTCTGTCAGCTGAGAAGTATTTAACTAGCACTCTCTTAAAAGAAACGTAACAAAAATCTCTGAGGCCAAGCACAAGCAGCAAGTAACGCACTGTACATGAAGAACAGGTACCATAAACGCCATATAGCTCAGATTGCAAAGGTGATGCTTCTGTTTTTTCTTAAAGTCTTCCCAAAAATCACTGTTAAAAAAAAAATACAAATGATAATGATTTATATCACAAAGAAAGTCCAGTCAGAAAGAATTCGTTCACTAATAGAGCTCCACTGCATTTCAAAAGCACGCTCGCTTCCAACTGATGCCAAGAAAACCTCAGAAAAAGTGTAACTGAATAATAGAAAGTTTTGAATTTGTTCTGCATCATGGCAAAACTTGAACTTAACTGTGATGGAAGGGAGCGGAGAGGGAGGGAGAAAAAACAAAAACTTCCAAAGCCTAAAAAAAGTTAGTATCTATTTCTTCAGGCATCTGCTTAGAACACAAAAATCCAATGCTCACATGGCCCTGCTCTCTGCAACTATTCTAATTACTGAGCAATTAGCTTTTGTACAAGTTCTGAAAAATGACAAATTCCATCTTAGAACCAAAATCCCCCTCTCTTAAGTGTTTTGTCAGAACCGTGCATTTTCTCTCACTTTATTTCAGCTAATTGGCACTTTCCAACAGAAGCATTATGCTGAAAAATGCCATCATCAACAGTAGTCAGCACATCTGAAAGTCAGCCCTGCAACCGTCTCATGTTTTTAAGGTTATTTAAGATTTATTCGAACCACAGCAGATAACTGCATTTCTTAACTAAAATTACATACAAGAGCATCACTACGTTTCTCTAAACATGAAAACAAAAGCCTGTGTCTTCACTGGTAGGCTGGTGGACACAGACAGAGGAGTGGGTGATTAGGAATGACCTCAGTACTACACCTGGAGAAGAAAATGGGACAATAAAGAACATCTTATACTTTTCACAAACCCTGAAGTATGTTAAAAAATTAAAAAACTGGACAAAGCCTTCCAAAAGGGTAGATGTTCATGTGCAAGACCTTCATTAAAGAATAAGATCCTAAATACTGCCCACAGAAACGTGAACTGGCAACAAAAAGCGTAACCTGAAAGCAGCGACTGTACAGACCTTCATTAAAGCTTTAAAAGAGGGGAAGAAAAATAAAGATGTATACGTGTGTGTATACACTTCCACTCCAACTGAATTGCATTAAGACTGTGACAAGTTTACAAAAGCTACAGGATTTGGAGGGAACACTGACAATAGTAATTCAGCAAGCTTTTTTCCCCCTTCCACAGAATGAATGAATGGCAAAGTATTCTAAATTTGTCAGTTTGTGACATCCACTGACCCAGAATTCAGAGACACTACCTCATAGTTGGTGGATCAGTAGCAGCGATTCTGACAAAGATCCTCTGTGAAGGATGACAGTCCTGGCAGGCTCAACCTTGGTGGTAGGTCAGTAGGGATACAGACTTGGCAGCCTGCGTCCCGCACCTTGCCAACCCACACTGGTCAAGCACGCCGAAGTGCCAGCCAAACTTTTCTACGTGGTCACAGGAACACAGCTAAAAAGGCTTCCAGAAAACAGTGTAGGAACTTGCACTGCGACTAATGATAACAGCAAAAGTCTTAAATTACTGTTCGACTTGTTTTTAATGAGCTGTCGATATCAACGTTAGACATGAAATATCTAAAGTGTTGCCAGCTTCCACAAATCTTTTCCTTCTCAGCACAAACTGCTCTCCTTACCTGTTGCTACAAAAAGAATCATCTAAAGATCTTCAGAGAAGAAACATTAACACATTAAAATTAATTTCAGCATACCTATCATAGGCAAAAGTTGTATTTTAATCAACATTTAACTTGCAGGGAAGGCAGAAATAGGGACCTGCATAGAATTGCCACCGAAGTATTTCTGCAGGTATATAGTTCAGCCAAGAGCAACAAAAGTGTTTTTAGAGTTTTCTTTAGAGAACTATAAAGAAAATATAGAAGACGTTTTTCTGAAATTAAAAGCGTGCGCTGGATTATTAAATATCACAACATAATTTGCAAAGTCCATTCAAATAAACCCTAAAATTTACACTACACTTAAAAGAGCACAAGCACTCCATCTTGAGACAGATTTTCTTCCAGCCCAGACAATATTCTATCGACATGAAAACTCTGCACAGGATGTGACCCACTCAAGGTGCAAGACTAAAAACCTGACTTCGTAACAAGACCCAAGTAGTACAGGGTGCACAGTTATAGTTCCTTCAGGTTCCATCGGAGGCTGAAACTCCAAACCTCAAACAAAAAACACCCACCACAGCTGTACACAGCATCATAGCCACACACCCTTTTGTTGTGATCTTTTGTCATCAAGAGAAAGAAATACACAGAGGAAGCCCCTCTTCCTCCTTTCCCAGTTCTCATCTCCATCACAACAGCCCATTTTGGCTTTCCAGTTGGAACGTTTTCTTTAGAAAAAAAGGAAATTCCTTCCTCACGCTTATTTTCTCCATATTTGAAAGGAAAAGAAAAGGCTTGACAGAGGCAGGTGCCCCAATAAGCACGTGGTTTGTTGGGGGCTTTGTTTTGTTTTGCAAAAGTGCGTATCATTAAGCACTTAGCAGCAACTTCAAGGCTAAGTGAACAAAATTTTAACATCCAAGGTAGGAGTAAACCACTATCAAACGGTAGGGATTAAGACATTAAATCCAACACCACTCTACACAGACAGGGCACTCTCAAAAGTTACAACACACTAATTATGAAACATCTTCAATTAAGTTATTTGCTGCTTCTATTAACTTCCACTACCACCCAGCTGCCAGCTTCATAAAGCATTACAGCTTTTGATGAGCATGGGCACATGACTGCAATAGCACGTTTGCACCTTCCCCCCCCCAACCTCCAACTCTTCAATCACATTCTGTGATTCCTCAGAACATCAGAGGGATATTCTGTGCAGAAGTTCCATAACTAAGAGGTCCAACACAAGACGCTCATTTCCGTTTTCAGTATTATGAAGCCACCCGCGGAAGGTAATTTACCTGAAATTAACAAAGGAATGAAAACCAGCAAGAGATTTCATCTAAAACCATCAAGTACTGACAATCTAATTTCCCCTGACAAGACAAAACTTACAGGCTGATGCAAATTTTGACAGTTATTCCTTGGAGGTTTTCTTAAAGCAGAGAGCCCAAGTCATTGACTGAGTAAAATCTCTAAACCCCTACAGATTCCAGCAAAAGATTCAACAACTATTACTGAACCTATCCAATAACATATTATACAATTACTGCTAAATCAGTTCTTCCCTACCTCGTTATACTGAGAAATACCTTCATTCAATTAGCTGAAAGTCACATCAGACACTACACAACTGGAACAGAGCACAGATCACTTGATTTCCAGTCTTGTGCTTTTAACCGCAAGACCATATTTCCTCTATTAAGTTTACAACCCGCAGAAAACAGAAATTGCCATTCTAAATCACTTAAGCGGTCCATCTGTTGTCAGGCTGCTGTCAGGACTTGGATCCACGCACCAAAGGCCAAGGTGGACAAGCGTTTGTGCCCCAACCACCGCCTCTGAACCCAGGGGTGCGAAACGTGCCGGTTTGTTACTCTCTCCCTTCCCTTCGGTCAGGCCTTACTGCAGCTCGTCTTTAAAAAAAAAAAAAAAAGAAGAAACAAAAACCACCGAGCCTCTTAATGGGGCTGCAACAGTTTGCTGCTACAGTTACGTGCACAGACTTATTTTTACCAGCACGAAGCGTCTTTTATCAGCTCGGCCCGCGCTCCCCTTCCCCTCCCGGG
>VXBO01008299.1:830496-863085 GCA_013400135.1 Rhinoptilus africanus | reverse complement strand
GGCCAGCGCCGGGACCCGGATGTGCGCGGGGGGGTGGGGGGGAGCGCGCGCGGGCGGGATCCTGCGCCCCCGCGCATGCGCAGCGCCCGCGGCGGCGGCGGGAGGAAGCGGACGCGGCGGGAAGGGCCGGGGCGGGCTGAGGGGGCCCTGTGGGACGGGGCCTGGGAGCCTTTACCAGAGAAAGACAGTCAAATAAACAAAAAAGCGAGGCGTCCGGCTTTGTTGTCGAAAGAGTAATTCACCCCAAGGCCGAGGAGTGGAAAAGTTGCCTCAAGCCGAGCGCGGGCCTGCGGTGGCCCCCTCAGGAGGAACGCCAGGCCTGCCCAGGGCCCTCACGGAGCCTCTGGGGCTGAGAGTATAGAGTCATAGGATGTGTTGGGTTGGAAGGGACCTTTAAAGGTCATCTGGTCCCTGCAGGGAGCAGGGACATCTTTAGATCAGATTGGTCAGAGCCTCATCCAGCCTGGCCTTGAAGTCCAGGGATGGGGCCTCCACCACCTCTCTGGGCAANCAACAGTTTGCTGCTACAGTTACGTGCACAGACTTATTTTTACCAGCACGAAGCGTCTTTTATCAGCTCGGCCCGCGCTCCCCTTCCCCTCCCGGGGCTGCTCCTTCCCCCACACGCCGCTCCCCGGCCCCTTCCCGCCCCGGGACGCCCCAAACCCTCTCACGGCCGGGCCCGCGCGGCCGGCAGAGGCCTGGACCCCTCCAAGTTACCGAAAAGGCCCGTTTCCCCCCACTAAAACGGGAACCGCAGCGCCCCGAGGCCGCTGAGGAGACTCCGCTCCNGGCCAGCGCCGGGACCCGGATGTGCGCGGGGGGGTGGGGGGGAGCGCGCGCGGGCGGGATCCTGCGCCCCCGCGCATGCGCAGCGCCCGCGGCGGCGGCGGGAGGAAGCGGACGCGGCGGGAAGGGCCGGGGCGGGCTGAGGGGGCCCTGTGGGACGGGGCCTGGGAGCCTTTACCAGAGAAAGACAGTCAAATAAACAAAAAAGCGAGGCGTCCGGCTTTGTTGTCGAAAGAGTAATTCACCCCAAGGCCGAGGAGTGGAAAAGTTGCCTCAAGCCGAGCGCGGGCCTGCGGTGGCCCCCTCAGGAGGAACGCCAGGCCTGCCCAGGGCCCTCAGGGAGCCTTTGGGGCCAAGAGCATAGAGTCATAGGATGTGTTGGGTTGGAAGGGACCTTTAAAGGTCATCTGGTCCCTGCAGGGAGCAGGGACATCTTTAGATCAGATTGGTCAGAGCCTCATCCAGCCTGGCCTTGAATTCCAGGGATGGGCCCTCCACCGCCTCTCTGGGCAACCTGGGCCAGTGTCTCACCGCCTTCCTTGATACAGGGCTCTCTCCTGCCCTGTGCCACTTCTCCAGAGGCTGACACCAACCCACCGCCTTTGCGACTGAGGGTTGTTTTGCAGCACTGATGGGGCTGTATCTGGAGAGCTGAGGGACAGTGAGATTGTTCGGATGGCTAGTTAACCAGAACCACATGGTAAAGCTTACAGAAAACATGTTAGCAGTGTTAGGAATGACTAGAAAGAACTGTACAGATGAGAATTTTCATACTGTATATAATGCGAGTAAGGGGAAAACTCGTGCTTTTCTCACAGTTATCTTCATTGCATGAAATGGAAATGACCACATGAAATGTTTCCTCAGAGCTACTTTTTGATCAGCACAGAAGAAAGTTTCAGAGAGGTCCCAGGCCGAAACCACCTCCAAAGTGGCACAACGCCTGACCTTGATTAAGCATACTGCAGGCATAATTGTTTGTTTCTTGTCATTTTTAACTTAAGTAAATTGATTGATATGAGGGTAAATTAAAGAAGAATTGGACTTGATGTCAGAATGTTCTAATTTTTTATATTACCCTCAATATACAACTGATTTTTGTAACTCCAAACACCTAAATTTTGACTAGATCTGAAGAACGTGCTTACCTCCACTGAAATCGATAATATTTTAAAATGACTTATGCATTCAAAGGCCTCTCATGGTAGGGAAGGACTGGCAAAGCCTTGTTTCCCTTACAAAAGACAAGGTACCTTAGAGCAACCTGTGGAAGGCTGAACCGCGTCCCGCTCTGCTCATCCTCACTCGGTTCACAGGCAGGTGGAACTGCTCACCACGAAGTACAGTGGAGGCGCAAACTCTGATGGCATTGAGAAATTTAGCTTTATGTGGGCAACGGGGACATCTGCAATTAGGAGAAAGTAATTCACCCTTCAGCCCACAAAGTGATTCTAAGAGGAAACTTCTCCTACAGGAAGATTACTTCATAACCCAACGGCTGCATTCCTCAGAGGAGGCCGATCAGGGCCTGTTCCAGACACACCACACAACTAAACTGAATCTTAGTCTGGTCCACTACAGAAATTCCTACAGAAGAGTTTCTCCCTCTGGCAAAAATACCATGTAGGAACAGATATACGGGGCAAAATCATAATTTCTAAGTCTGTATCTCTGTTGAAGGACATGTAACTACACCATCTTGCAGCGGTTAAAAAATCTGGCATACCGATGGCAGCTGGTGTGCCAACTGAACGTTACTCTTGAACAGACTCATTATGGAAAGAAAATATTAGAAACAAGCAAATGAAATGAAGAATGATTTTATATATACGCATATATATGTATATATATAAATACACGTAGAGTTAAGCTAAAAATAAACCACATGAAACGTCATGTTTTATTTGTGTAAATTAAGAGTAAAACATCTACCAAAAAAAAAAAAAAAAAAAAAGCAATGTAAAGTATGGCGAAACAGAGAAAAATATCCAGTGGGCCACACTGAAGTTTCAATTTCAAATATATTTGAGCTTGGAAGAAATTTTCTTCTGGTTCAAAACTGCGTGGCTCTTGGTTATTTTTTATGTAAACAGCAGGTTTTAGCACCAGTGTGCTCTGGTCAGATCTATACAGAGGTCAATTAATAGCCCAACAGGATATCTCTACTAAAGTTCATGACAGCGGGGAAGGAGCAAGGCTTTGCTGTGGTTTATTCACAGAGCAGAGCTAACCTTTGGGGACTCCTATGTATCTCTGCACCAGCAATTGTTCTGCTTCGGCCAGGCAGTCCAAAATACGGGACAAAAAAAACCCTCTGTTGGTCTTTTTCCAAATCTTTTGTGTAACCTAATTAATAAACCAAGTAACAAACAACAAATTGGCAGCAGGCATTTTAGGTGTTGTGCATGTGCCAGCCGTGATGTCTCTACAAAACAAAATGTTCTCTTATTGAGAAGTTACAAAACAGTTGTATGTTGTCAGATGAAGCTACAGCGCAGAGCTCTGATGTGCTTCCTCCTGCGGAGGTTTTAGAGTTCCAGTGATGAGGAAAGCTGAAGGTGTGCATGCAAGTGTATGAGAGAGGACAAGTTTTCCAAAGTTCTCAATTTAAAGTCCAACCATAAGGCTTCCAGAACGTTCTCAATTTAAAACTGCAGGCAAGTTTGGCACGTGCGGTTGCAGCACACCGCTCCTCAGAAAGCAGTGATTCTTAAGTACAATATACAGACTGGTTTGGAGTTCAGTAACAATGAATAGGATCTACCAGCTGAAAAAGAGTTTTCCTCTTTCTTTTGCTATTTTTTCACAGACAAGTGTTGAATGGCCAAAGACCAAATGTCTAAAGTCAAGTTACTGCCTAGTCAATGCGACAGAGTAAAGGACAAACTATATTTGCTATCTAACAATTCAAGTCTGTATGGCCTTAAGATCACAAAAGAATTAACACCACTTTTACCGCTGTCTTCTTCGTACGTGGTTTCCATCACTTAAATCCCTAGTGCCGCGCTCCCGTGGGCCCACTTTAATAACATCGGGTTCATTAAAAGGCTTGCAACAAGGAGGCTCAAGGCAGCCTGAACACAGTTTCCAGAAATCATGTGATTTCATGAATTCATGAATTTCCTAACTCACAGAACCCTCAATCCTTTTTTAGCATTGGCAAACCTAGGTTTTCCAACACATAGACGTGCAGCTGTGATAATCCAAGGAGAAATTACTCGCCAACCTTCTGTTTACCTGAATGTTTTGATTATTAATTATGCATTTGGAGTCTGCAGAGACAACTACGCATATGTTTATACTTTTGGTCCTGCCTTGTAAAGTCAACTGAAGTACAAGTACCTGTCTGACATTCCTTTGCGCACAGCCTGATGGCAATGAAGACAGAAAACTGCCTTCTCATGAACCCACGTTACGGTAGATGTTTATGTTGGAGCTCGCTATAACCTTCCAGTCTGATCAAAGTACAAAACAGTCAACAGAAAAAACTACCACCAGTTTGCTTCGGGCCTTGCTTGCCTGGTTGAGAAGCAGCCGTGAAGTTCAACAAGTGTCTTAAATTACGTTATTTTGATTTTTCTCTCCAGATTTTGAATACGATCCCTATATTTCTTAATGAGATTTTTGTTTGGTTAGATATTAAGAGTTTGAAAATGAAATAGTTTGTTTGAACTATAAGGAAATAATCTTGAAAAAAGTTGCTTTATTATGAAACTTTGGCCTTCCTGTGACTTCTAAACGGACTGCATTGTTCAACTTAATGCCCTATCAACTTTCTAAATTGCTGGAGGGAGATGAGGAAATTAAAAAAAAAAAAAAAAAGCAGTTATGATGTCTCTACCCATATTAAACATTTGCACAGCACTTTATACTGTTTAAAAAAAATCCCGTAGTGTGAAAGATGGCTTGGATGGATGGTTTAAACCCAATCTAGGTTAAAATCAGAACTGGGGGAAACGGATAGCAAAGCTGAAGAAAGTTTTGCTCCCAGCTGTCAGCTGAGAAGAAATGGGGGAAGGGGGAAATGCTGAGAAAGGAATTTATTTTTTTTTTTTGGCAGTGAAGAGAGGAACATGCCATCCCTGTTTGAGAAGTTTCAGGGTGGGAAAGGCTAAGGAGGGGCTAACATACTATACATACCTTTACGTATATTTTTGAGGCAGAAAACCAGTGTTATGTTTGAGCAGAGTTCAGCAAGTGGAAAGGGAGGTGGCATTCACTCTGGCCACTTGGTCCTCTGAAATAACCTTGCAATTTACAGCTTGCTGAAAACAAGCAGGGTGGATGGTAAGTGGCTGCCTCACAAGGAGAAGGCAATGCAAACGTTGTGTGCGTCGCATCACATATGTAAAAAAAGTGAAAAAAAAACCAAAACAACGTTTAGTGTCTGGAGGAAATATGGTAAAAGTGTTTGTCTACAAGGCCCTTGGTGGTGTGGGCTCCTGTGAAGTTACACTCACCCGCTCATGGTTTGAATTCTGGGAGAATAAATTGTGTCCCCTGTTATTGTTAGAGCCACGCTTCTGGGTACCTTGCGTGACTCGACTCAGCAGTACAGAGAAAGAGAGAGAAGAATTAGTCTTTCCTGAAGCTACAGGTATAAGATGTTAACATGAAATTGTAGACCAGGGGAGGGAAAGGCAAGCCAAAGATACACTTCCCAGCAAATTTAAAGCTGCAAACTTTTCTTCCTAGACTGAAAGAATAAATGAGGTGAGACGTGTAATTAGACAGTGGTACATCTATGGAGATGTTAGAAGCAAAGACATTATGTAGAGGTTTAGTAAGTTCACCTCAGCAGTGTCTTTTCACACTCTACAGAATAAAAATGTGAATATATTGGGGGTGGTATATCTGGTTTGATAGATCCGAGAGACGACTAAGGGTGCAAAACTGAACAAGCAATTCAAGAAATAAATGTCTGAAAAACATATTTAAAAAAGGCAAAATCCTAAGAAGGGGAAAAGGACACTTCAGGAAGAGTAAGATGATTAAGAAGTAATGAATTAGAGAAGCCTTTGCCAAAGTCCACATCAGAGTGTGAACCCTCTTCCATTGACACCTGTGGACAGGGCCTGGTCAGGGAAGAGTACTGCTAAATTAGACCTGCTTCTTGGAACAGGGGGTGGAAGCCTTCCCGGAGGAATGGAAAAAATGTGCCAGCTGATTAACACAAAGTAATACACCGCTCTCTCAGAGGAAACGATAAAGAAAAGAATTTTACGTGGCAGAGTTCCTTCGACTATTCCTCCAGTGTTGCTGTTTTTCTAGACCATCCCTCAGCTTGCACTCACCATTGCATCAGCAGTACAGAAACATGCAGTACCCTCATGCTTCTAAATCAGTGATTTTTCAACTATTTCCAGAACATGACCTTACATTATAAGATCATTTTCTGGAGTCTGACACCCTCTACGCTAAGCTCAGAAGAAGGAGAGCCTCTGCCTCTGCACCAACCAGACCAAATACCTGTGGGCAACAGAGAAGCTGGACCCTAGAAGTGGGGTAGAAAAGGTAGTACAGAAAGAGGATGAATCTAACCTCACGGTTAACTTCCACGTACCACAACCACATGATCACTGTGAGCTTTCTTCTTTTATAAAAACTCTGCTCCAAATTAGCCGTCAGCAAAATCGTGCCTTATTTTCTTAAAGATTTACTCCCTTCCCTACCACTTTTCATTATGTCCCACACCATTAGCCATCTTGGGTGTATTCAATGTTTTCGCCTGCATAGACCCAATTTTTCCTAGAGCTGTTGACACTCCAGCCTGAGGGCTGCCTCCTGAGCATGGTCCCTTTTGGAAGGGACTGGCATTTAGGTGTGACACATTCTCGCCTTGGAACCGCGAGGAGATCTACCATGCAGCCTCACGCTCAGCGTAATGATCTGCTGATGCGGTCAGGAGCTGGAATTCCATTTCTTGTAGCAAGAGTTGGGACCAACATCCACAATAACTGTGCACTGAAAACTTGTATTTGTGGCTCGCATGGCCAAAACCACAGGAAAACTATTTTTAGCCCAACGGAGCTCTAAATAGGGGAAGCACTGAAAATGTAGCTCACATCATGGGCCAAATTCTTCTCCCGGTTACACCCACTCTATGGAGAAGCTGGAATATAATAAACACTCTGAAACAGAAATTTTAAAAAATAATAAAAAAAAGGAATCTTTTGCTTATGAGTAAAATCAGTAGTTTAAACTTTAAATGAAGAAAGGTGTATATCCTCCAGCATTTCCTCTGGAAATAAATAAAAGGAAAGGAAAAAGGAACTATTTGAAATGGAAGCGATCTATTACAATAATTGTACCTATTACAATAAAGGTAATTCATCCCACTCGGTGTGCCTGAACAATACCTATAGCTAAAGTCTCTCTCCATTCATTATGCAGATACTTTTGGCTTAGACCAGTGGAAAGGACGCTGAGTTTATCTGTATCTGGAGAGAAGAGGCAGCAGATGAGCCCAGCCTGTGAGTAACAAATCAGGTTGTAATGGCTAGACCTACACTTCATTACTCACAAGCCAACTTTCTAACAGCAGTTTATCACCTCTGGATTTCACAACACAAACCAATTAGTGATGGCAAGGCAGAGTGCTCCAGCTTTCTCAGGTAGGAACCGACAGGACCTGACTTTCTCCTTCTGGCTGTCCCCACGTTACAGGACGCTGGGCCTTTACAGCCTGTATTTAAATTTCATGGCACACTTAGGGACACAACTTTTTTTTTTTTCCACCCTCCTGACCAAATAGTTGGGTTTAATAATTTCCTCTACAACATCAAGATCTGCATATACAAGCATAATAATGTCTATTATAAAATTAAAGGGCTTTTGGGCATAGTGTAGTGCAGGTTTTGGATAGCGTGTTTCAAGCTATTTGCCTCTCTCGGCAAAATTTCCACAGAAATTTTTTTTTTCTTTGCTTTTTGTTAGGAAAACAGGGAACTGGATCATTTTCTAAAAAAAAAAATTAAAGTTTTTTTGAGAAGCCAGAAAGATGAGAAAATTACAAAATAGCTTTTTTCCTCATCATCATAATAAAAAAATGTTATTTTTCATTCACTGTTTTATTGTTGATGACTTTTCTTCTACTCTTTAAGCACTGCCCTATGACATGTGTTTTAAAAGGAAACACAGGAAGGAAAATCAAAAGGCAAACAACACATTTTCAATTTTGCTTACATTTCTGCAAATCTGAAACAAATTAGGATGACTGTTATTGTCTAAACGTCTTCGTATGTCACACAGTAAAGGAAAAAATAAAAAGTTCATAAATGCTCCAGCTGCTTAGATGGGCCCCATGTAAGGCACTGTCACTAAAATAGTTCACAACCCTAATTACAATTCACCGCATCTTGGGAATGACATTTAGGATTCTCGAGGCGCTTTTAGATAATTTTTAGACCCCGCGTAGAAGTTCAGCTGTCACGAAGTCGGTTTTATTTTGTAACAGATTTCATCCTTTGGAATGTTATGTTTGGATTGAGCTGAAGATATGGAAAAATGTATGTAATATACTTTGCTTACCCGACTGAAATATAACTCCTAAAACAAAGCTGAAACTTTTTGTCCTTTAATGTTCATATTCTAGCCTGTGCTTGCCTATAGCTATTTAGATTGGGAGAGCAGGAGAAAAAACTCTCCCTTACTGCATTATTCTGACTCCTTTAGTGTAGTCAGAGAGAATTCCTGCTCTCTATCCAGTAATTAAATAAATATTTAACATTGCAGGATTTAATTGGAATCCCAAAAGTTAACAATAGCCTCTGCTATCGGTGTCGCTATCTCAGGGGTTCTGTTTTCACAGGCGTATATTTAGCTCTCAGCCACATCGCCCACTTGCATTACGAATAGTACAACCCCCCTCCTTAAGAAAAAAAAAAAAAAAAAGAAAGAAAACAAACAAGAAGCTCAGTAAAATCTGGAAACTTTTATGAAGTGACGCCATCTCCGCGAATCTCCTTCCCCCTGCTGCAAAACTGCACTTCAAAGCTGAACAAATTAAGCGGCAGGCAGGCTCTCGCAAGAGAAAAAACAACCAGCAATAACAAATGAACAGAGCTTTACCTTCCAGAAAATTACTGCGGCTCCATTTTCCGACCCTTTATTTTGTCACTGGCTCCTTTCCGAGCGATTTCTGTTCCTCTCTGGCTCATGCTGGGGCTGGGGAGGAGCCCTGCGCGGAGGGTCCCCAGCGCAGGGACGGGATCGGGTAACACACCCAGCAGCACACCCAGCGCCGGCTGCGCAGAATTCAAATTCCCACTTTAGAAACTTTCTGCAATACTTGTGTGTCAAGTCTATTTTTGCTGCCTTCCTTCATCCTGTAATAACGCTCTTCGGCCCGATGCGACGCAGCCATCTTTTTGTGCTGCGGCTTTTCGGACAAATCTGTAGATCAAAAGTGCTTCACTGGGGTAAATCCTGGCTTCGCCAGAGCCCGCCGGTCCCTTTCGGTGAATAATTTATCTAGTTTGCAAAATGGGGACAACTGCAAAATCACACTCGTTGCATTAAGTCTCTCGGCACAAAAAGAATACTCACAGTCTGAATGCGTTGAATGGATATAAATGTGTATATATATGCATAATACATAAAAATAGATATATATACACATATAAATATATATGTGTGCGCATGTAAGGCATTCAGATGGTATGTCTGTGTGCACATGCACACACACACGGCTCAAAATGGGCCAGTTTAATTAGGATAATGGTGCTTTTAATGTAAAAAAATACAATTATAAAGGATGAATGATCTTCATACCAGGCCTTCTGCCACCCTGCATGCATATACAGAGATGGCAAAAAATGGAGAGTAACGTTTATAAATGAGAGTGTAAGTCTGCAAAAGTCTGCTGGGACTCTACTGAGCTGAACACAACAAAAGCTGATTAGTCTTGTTGACAACAGAGCTCATGGAGGTTTCAAAGTCCAGTTAATAGCAACAGCCTGACAGCTGCACACCCTACAAGAACCACTTAAAACAGAAAATAAAATTGATGTGATTAGATGCTTGCAGAATCCAAGCATTTCTTACTAAAATAATGCCATTATTATGATAATACCTAATCATTAGCCATTGGTCTTCATGAAGATGACTAGGGTTGTGTCTAAATGACCAGCTCAGCCCTCTCAAACCCTAGTTTGTGAGAAACCTTGCGTCTCCCTCCTACCGCGAGCTTGAGTTCCTGTCCCGGAGCTCCAATTATCTGTCAAGATTTGAGCCAACAGTAGCAAGGAAGGTTCAGAGACCCCCTGTACGGCATACAGTGGGGAGGGACGAGTGGTGGCCTGTCAAAGGACAGTCAGACTTTGAAGATTACTACTGGATTTCTTTGAAGGATTCAGCCAGAGTGTGAGGACAAGATAGGGAACTGCTGGAGAGGGGTCAGCAAAGGGCTACAAAGACGATAAGGAGACTGGAACACCTCTCTTATGGAGAAAGGCTGAGGGATTTGGGTCTCTTTAGTCTAGAAAAAAGACAGCTGAGGGGGGACCTTATCAATGCTTACAAATACTGACAGGGTGGGTGTCAGGAGGATGGGGCCAGGCTCTTCTCAGTGGTGCCCAGGGACAGGACAAGGGGGAACGGGCACAAACTTGACCATGGGAAGTTCCACCTAAACATGAGGAGGAACTTCATTCCCTTGAGGGTGGCAGAGCCCTGGCCCAGGCTGCCCAGGGAGGTGGTGGAGTCTCCGTCTCTGGAGACATCCCAAACCTGCCTGGAGGCGTTCCTGTGCCCCCTGCTCTGGGTGACCCTGCTCTGGCAGGGGGTTGGACCAGATGATTTCCAGAGGGCCCTGCCAACCCTATGATTCTATGTATTCTGCTTGGATTTCTAAAAGATTCTTGGCGATATCTCCCGCCTTTCTCAGGGAAGATAATCTGCCAGGGGAAAGGAGGTAATGGTCTCCTAAGAGGGTATAACTACCCAAGGGAAAGGCAGCCGAGAGCGGCAATATCTGGTTACTTTTCACAGCAGAGGGAAATGGAATTTCACAGACAAGGGTGTGCACATTGGTGCTGCTCAGTGTATTGCTGAGTGAGCTGGAGAAGGCACTAACAATCTGTGGATAACGAAGCGAAGATGAGGACTCAGTGTGAAGAACTGGAAGAGGAGTTCGCCATCCTGAGTGGGAAACAAAAGGGAGGTGAAATTTGCTGTAAATACAGATGCAAAGTTGCACTCGTGGGAGTGAAGTCACATCCAAGATAACATACTCTGTGTTATTACTCATGAGCATTATTTTATAATAGTTTGATGCAGGTGCTGAATGCATTTTTGATCACCAAAGAGTGCACTGAATGTCAGGAAGTGCTACAAAAGGAATGTCAAACAAAGCAAATATCGCCCCGACGCTGTGAATTCCTCCTGCACCTGCATCTCAGATTCCATACAGAGGGCTGGTTCTCCATCCTAAGAAGAAATACTACATCTGGCAGACGTACAGACAGGGCCAAAAAGAGGGATCTGAAGCATCAAATGGGTCCTGTGCAAGGAATGTCTAAATAGTTTTTTGCACCTGGAAAAGAAGCAGCTGAGAAGGGGTATCTGCAAAAAGCCCAAGTGGAACAAGGAAGGTGAAAGAAGACTTTGTGGGATAGGAAAGGTGAAAGAGGACTTTGTCTTGCCGTTCTGGAGGAGGTGACAGGAAGCTTAGCTGCAGGCTTTTGAGAAGAAAAAGGTAGTTCTTCACACAAAGCATAATAAGTGGTTCAAATCTCTGCCACCGACCAGTGTAGCTCCTAAAAGTTTACACGAGTTCAAAAAGCGAAGCTGGTGACAGAGCAAATTCACAAAAGAAAAACCCGCTAAAGGTCACTAAACATAAAGACACCGACCTGTGGCTCTGGAACTCCCTCAGTTGCAAATTGCTGGGCGATTATTCAGTGCCATTACTGTTTGCCCTGTACGTACACTCTTCCTCTGGGCATCCCCTCTTGCTGGCCGTTGGACAGGACACTGAGCCAGCCAGCCCTTTCATCCCACCCGGGAGGTCATGCTCATATTCTTCACACGCTGTTAAGAGAATTGCTTCTCATCCCGAAGCTCCTGTCTCACCGCAGTCACATTTTATTCTCTAAAATATCACCAATTCTGTCTGCATTTTTTCCAAATTGTGTGATACCCCAGGTCAACCTTTCCACCATTCTAAAAATACCCTTACATATTTACAAATTGCACCGATAAATGCATCTGTTAGTAGGAATAAATCTCTTCGGGTCAAAACCAGATTGGTTTTGTTTAGTGTACCACTCTGGTTTTCTCAGTATGTTGAGAAGCAAAGCATACTCAAAGTCAGGAATGAGTTTACACTATGTAACTCAAAAATGCATTAATTATTCTAATCTACATTAAGACACTACTATTAAGAACGCCACATTAAAGGTAATTTAAATGGAAGCTTCAATTTAGTGAAGCTTCAGTATGGCAGAGCACAACTATGCAGAGCTTATGGCTCAACCCAAACATTAACCAAACTAACCATATGGCATCTTTTCATCATTTTTATATCACTGTGTACAACAACAAACGTTATGTTTTGAAGCGTGCATCTGGTCTCTTCCAGGGACACCAGAGCTGTGGGAAAATTCCCTTCACGCCAAACAGAGAAAAAAAAAAAAAGGCTTATTTAGATTTCTGTGAAGGGAAAACGGTAGCAGGGGAGGCGAGCACTTGGCATTTGAAAAGTTGTGTTTTGATAGGAAAAAAAAATCCTTTTAAAACAGTAATGCAAATGAGGAATATCTAATGGAAAAGTCATTTCCAAAACATGTTTTTTGACAGTGATAAGATGGGATTGCAGTTGAACTTTTCCATTTGTCCGTTCTCCTCCATCCCTAAACTAACAGTAAAATGCAGTGTATTTCACAAGGCATTTTCACAAATTTATATATGCTAGTGGGACAGATCTAGGCCAGAATTTCTTTGCTCTGGCTCAAAAGGACAGCAAAATACTTGATGAATATTTAATTATTACACTTTCTAAGAGAAAGGCATTTCCTTTTAGAAATACAAAGAAAATTAGGTTCAGATAAAAACCACCATGTATCCAAAACCAGTCAGATACACCAGTGGCAACTTCAGAGATTTTTAACTTAACCCTCAATTTTGAATTCCAAAGACTAACCTGGTACAGAAGATCTCGTGTGTAAAAACGCAGAGGAGTTGTAGTTGCCCTGCAGTTCCCACTGCCGCCTAAATGCTGCCATTTGGGGGATTTCATAGAACGAGGAGATGTTTCCATTCTGGATTACCGAGGATGTGGTGCTGAGAAAGCCACACAATTCAACTTGAAATAAGCTCTTTCCTGCCTTTCTTATACGCTACTCATCACACCCAGATTTTAGTATTTGTGTTCTTGTTTCAGACCTCCTCTGCCAGTTTATTGTATGAGCAGCACCTTGATCTTCATTGTGTCAAACACATTTCTTAAAAACACTCTGATTTTGATGCCAGTGTTTATTAGTGGGATAGCTGGAACTGCTGGCAGAAGGCTATAAACCTCAGTTTTAGGGAAATGCTGATTAGCGTGCACATTTAAGCATGAGAATAATCTCCCGTCTATTCAGCAAAGTATTTATGGCTGTGCTTTACTTTAAGGACATGCTTAAATTCAATTAACTTCATTTTAATCACGGGCTTAAGTGCTTTGCTCTCTCAGGATAAGGAGACCATTGGCGTTTCATTTAGCTGGCTGAGCTTGTTTTTAAGTAAATCTCGTACTCTCAAGCGCAAACTGAAAACATGCAAATAAGAGTTACCTTTTTGCCTAAAGACAGAAAATGATAAACCGAGTCGTTTTCCAGGCCATGAGGGGAAGCACCTAGGCATGGAAGAGATTTTCATTTCCCTGATACTATCATATTAATTGTCTGGTAGTGAAGCGCTGCCTTGCAAGAAGAGATTGTGCCATCTTTGATCTCCTTCTGTACCTGAGCAAGGAGAGACGTAAGCGTTATTTTCCATTGAAATGAAGAACGTTTGTTTGCTTGTTTGCTAGACAAAAGCAAATGTCTTTTGAGACATTGTGGGCCATAGCTTGGCTTGAAGATAAATTGGCACGTCTCTCTCATTCCAGGGGAATTACACTGATTTTACACCTCAGAGTACATCTCAGAGACTTTTCCACGTCATGTATAAACTTGAATAGAGAGAGATTCTGTATCATGAGGTGAGATCATAATATGCAAGTGTTTCACAGACATAAAACTATGAGGTCTGGGAATGCTTGACGGTAGCTGGTAAATACAGCATGGTCTGGTCATTAAGTGGGACCAATTGTTTATAACAAGAATTAACCAGTTGGTAGGCAGAGCCAAAAAGCAGTTTTCTTTGCCATGGTACTCCTAATTAGCAGCTTTTCCCCACTGAAGCAGTAAAATACAAAATTATGGTTTTGTTAAATCTCACATGGCTCAAAAAACCCCTTTCAAACATCATTAACATTTGATCCGTTCACCAGAGGAGTGACCATTTTAAAAAGAAGTAAAAAAATAATTGAAAACTTTGAACATAAAGCAGCTTCCACCACTGGCCAGGATATTTTAGATGCAAATTGAGAACTGAGAGAAAATAATGCCAATTTTACTACCATTCAACTTTAAAGGAAATAAGTTGTGTTATGTTGTCATAGTTACTTCAATTAATGTGAAATAAAAGTTTTTCAGAATTTTCTAACACTGTTAATGTATATGGAACCAGACCAAAAGCAAACCCAGCAGAGTTGGAATTTCTGTTTTCTATACAATTACTTCTATGAATAGTGATATTAACGAAAGCTTCGTATAAAAAATTACATTGAATGCATGCAGCATACTTCCAGTTTTATCTTGTGAACATGACTGCAGTTATTTTCACGTACAGGAAAAAGTATTGCTAGCGGAAGAACAAACAATGCTGAACGGATACTGGGAGAACTTCAGACAGGAAACCTGGTACCTTCAAAACCAAGAGTTTTGAGAAGTTTTGGTTCAGAGACCTGAGAAACTGCCACCGGCTGCTCATCTCTGCAGGAACTGGAAGGTGCCAGTGGGTACCACCAGGGAGCTGTGGGTGTCACACGCACCTTTGAGGATGTCCCTGGCAGAAGGCAGAGCCACGGCTCGCACCATCCCGCACCCCAGGGAGCTGGTCCAGCCCGGAGAGGTGAAAGGAGAGTGGACTTCCCCTCCTGCAGGCCAGTATTGCTGCAGGAAACAAAGATGAATGATAATGAAGTGAGACGATGAGAAGCCTGTAATGAACACTGGGGTTTTTCTCTCAAATTACAACATAATGGTGCTGCCGCTGGTGGCTCAGAAGTTATGAAAAAAAACATCCTGAGTGGGATGGCTTTCCCACGTCCTACCCTTCACCTGACTGACAAATACCTTTTTTCTAACTTGAAGAAGTATCAGGCTTGGTTTGCAGAGGTCCATCTCTGGCTGGTTGCTTCCCCTGCCAGCCTTTTGTCCTTTCCACTTACTTTCGCAGGCTTTGCACTGAGAAAAGCGTAATGCCGTGTATAAGCCCTAAATACATTAGTTATTCCTTTCTTCTAAAAGGAAAAAAAATCTGTCCGGGGACAGAATGATTTCAGGCTGTTCGAATTCCTGACATGGAAAACCCTGTGGTTAGTCAAAGATAATCCTGTTATTTCCACCAGTTTTACAACGCTATAACCATCGCTTCCCGTTGGGTGGTTGTGAAGCTACATCAATGCAAAGGGAGAACAAAGTTAGACTGTCCCAGCTTCTGAGTACAGAAAGGCTTTTGGACCTCTGTAAAAGTTCACTTCCTTGTTGTAAATGACAATAATTTGTGACAATTCTTCTTAGGTTCTTTGCATTTAACATCAAATAAGATACAAGGCTTCAGAAGCGCTTTCAATCTGCACTGCAAATCAGAGGGGGGAAAAAAGGCAGTAAGAGTTAATAGCTGCTATGGAGCAAATTATCATTTACAGCCGGTTCACCATTAATGTGTACCTGAGCAACCACTCTGAGTTCATAAAGTTCAGTGAATTCAGTAAAATTCAAATGAGTTCTTGTATATTAAAGGCCAAGTCATATGGGGTTTTTATGCAGGCAAAAGCCTCGCTGCTTTCTTTCTGAATAGGGCCTGATTAACAACAGCAGAATTCAGCTCTATGTTAATGCACCATTTAGTGCCCCACTTTTGCTCACCGCAATGCTACATCTGTGCCCGTTTCATGTTCTCAGTTAAATTAGAAGGGAAAAAAAAAAAAAGAATATATTAAAATGGTGCATTCCAAGTATCTCTCACATAGTCTTGCTCATAAGCTGAGTGGCCCCTTTTTGTAACCAAAAGCATCAGGAACGGCCTCCTTTCCCAACTGGAGGTCTTTTTTTAAATCTGGCTTTTAAAATTCTTTATGGTAGCAGAGAGAACCAGCTCCACAATCTATATTGATGCTCTGCTTGCAGATTGTCCTCCCTTGCAAGGGGCACAATGCCCTTCCCTGGCCGATGCATGGTTGCGCGAGAATCATCCATTTTTATCACTTTCAGTTATTGTTTCCTTCCCTCGCCACAAATATTTCCCACAGTGACACTGTTTTCTCTTGGCCTCCTTACTCATCCAAGCTAATAGTTAGGGGCACACTGGGCATTTTGTTATGCTTTTTTTTTATGTTCTGGTAGGCATGAAAACACTCAGTAGGGATTCCATTATGTTTTAGCACTTGTGTTGAAGGGTGAAATAACTTCACAGCCTGTCAGAGGAGTGATGCATCATGAATAGTTCCTTCTTTATTCTACATATTTTTATTTAAACATTCTTAACCATGTTTTGTAACAAGCTGCTTTCACTGTACTAGACTGTCTGGAGGAGGAGGATCTGTTTTAACTTTCAAATGACCGTGAAAGATTGGAGAGAAGCAACAAACAAGAACATCTCTGTATTAAGTTATCAAACTTTTCCAGGGATCTGAGGCTGGAGAGCCAAACGTTAGCAAACAGTTTTTACCTTCCTTCAGTGTTTTGCTGCCCTTGTTTTCAGAAATTTGCATTGTTTTCACCTGGGTATTGATTTCATCTTGAACTTTGACAATTTTGTCTCTTCTGTGATTTCTTTGAAGACTGAATGTGTCAGAATTTACAAAGGGCAAACCAGTGTCAAACCCCACGACGTCTGTGTTCCCCGTTGGCACCCTTTTACTGATAATCTTCAAATTCTTGTCAACAACTCCTGTTCCCAGCACAGAAAATGTCAGATTTGCTATTTTTACGGTATTACTAGAACTCATCTCATTACCACGTTCAGCTAAATAACTGCACCAAGCCTCTGGCTAATGGACATCTCTGATAAGTTCATTTTCGTGAAACACTCAAAGCTCTTTTTACAGTATCAGGTATGTGAAGGTCATTTAGCCTTCGTGAGTGGCCCTGCCTGGAAGGGACTGTGACACAGGTCAAGGGTGAAGCATCAGCAAGGCAGAGGAGGAAAGGGCATTTTCCTCCTTTGAAAGCTCCTCACGATGCAGTTCATGACAAAAGTTATTGAGCATTCCTGATTCTTCCTCAGCTCGTTAAAACAAGCATGTCAGCGATGGAAGGATTTTGTATACTCACAAGATGAAGTCAAGTCACAAAAAGTCTGGAAAGTCTTCTGAGTCTGATAATTTCCTCCTGACTTAGCCCAGCTCTCTTTTGGAATCTTTCAGGGGTTGGCCAAAGCCACCAACTCCGGTGGTACATCAAACTGGGACGATGCATTAGTAGGTATAGCCTTCATTATGTTGCCTCGTGCACTGACCTGTGCTCATCACTAACGTTTCTTAAACAAACCATGACCTGTTCCCGCAGATGTCCACCTTTAGAAACAGTCTAGACACTAAATTCTAGAGCACTGAGTTGAAAACTTATGAGAAATTTCTTCAGAGTACTTAAATCAGGAACATCTGTTGTCACTTTGCCCTAAACCCCTCTCATGGCAAGCAGGACACGTGCTGCCCAGAGGCAGGCTGAGACGTGGGTCATGACTCAAAGTGTTGTTAATCTTCCTTCCTTAGGTTTTCCTTCCTCCCTGCCTCCAGGACGTGGGTCCTACACCGGCTTTCTGCCTGGAACAAAGGGTGGCCACATCGCGGCATCTCAGGCTAACCTCTTGCAAAGGAAAGGAGTTCACTGCACACACAGCCACACCAGTTCCCGCTGACATACCGGGAAGGGACAGAGCTGCCCTGCTGAGACCGTTGGCTTTGATGCTACTCCTGGGAGCAGTGTCAGGAGCGTCAGGCCACGGAGCCCATTCAGGGGTCTGCTTAGCAAATCCAGACCTGGCCAGGTGCAAGCACCCTGGGCAAGGTCCTTCATTTCACTCAGCATCCACAGTACCAGGGCGCCGGTAGCCAGCAGCGGTGAAAAGCAGGGTCACGAAGTACAGAGACTGTAGCAGTGAGCTGGCTCCTGCCTTGCCAGCAGTCACAGGCTGTGCCCATCACCTGATGCACCCCCAGGAATCGACGGTCTCTTGCCCCCATGCTGAAACCAAAGCTTTGTTTCCCCGCCGATGCACCATACCATAGAACCGTCGAGGTTGGAAGGGACCGTTCAGATCATCGAGTCCAACCATCAACCTGACACTGCCAAAACCACCACTAACCCCTGTCCCTTAGCACCACATCTACACATCTTTTAAATACCTGCAGGGATGGTGACTCAACCACTGCCCTGGACAGCCTATTCCAATGTTTGATAACCCTTTTGGTGAAGAAATTTTTCCTAATATCCAATCTAAACAGCAGTCTGACCTGTACAATAGATACCAAGTTAGCTACGTGCAATGACAAGCTTCACATCCCGTCTTCTGTCCCTAAAGCAAAAGGCAGAGGGGAAAAAAATATTTCAATCAGTTCATTACTCTTCTAGAAACGTGGCAATGAGCTGGACTTATGCAGCCTTCACAGTAAGAGGAAACATGAGAACCCCCTGTTTAAATCTCTGTTGTTCTATCCTGATTTACAAGCCCTAAATACGAAGTTCATTAACAATGTTCCCCTTACAACTTGACTTGGGTTGGAAATTCTTTTTCCACTGTTGGCTAAGAGGATATCCTAAGAAGAGGAACACAACGTTTTCTTCTCGACCAAGCAAAAAAAGAATTCAGGAGTGATTAAAATAGGTAGCTATATGGATTCAGTGGCACAGATGTGTAAACTAAAGAGCTTGCAATAAAATAATCCCAAGCAGCTTTGAATAAGCAGAAAAATACTTTGGAACTATGTTTTTACAGATTTTTCATTGATTTCCTATAGTGTGAAGAGTTGAAAGGAACTTTTAGCCTCAGAACCCGTAGTTTTGAGGCTAAGAACCCCTCAAACAATGTGTTTCTACAGATGGCAAATTTACATAAACCAAGAAGAACATTTTGGGAAGCTCTGCACTGGGAATCTAGACTGTCCTTTTTAGGAAGACCACGTAGTGGCTGGGGTTTGCAAAAGTGATTCAGTAAATTTAGCAGCACAAAGGTAACAGTCACTTGTCTTCATCAGGTCCATAGTTTTGCTCGCAGGCCTCTTTCCTTTGTTTGAATATTCTGGGAATTTTGAGAAACTCCTTTGCTGGTCCCCTTATTACGAGAATAACCGTGAACTGCAGGGAAAAACTCCTGGCTGCGTGCAGCTTGTGCTCAAAGGACATGGGACCAGACTTTGTGCTCCCTCCTGCCTCACAGACATTTTATCAGCTGGAAGAAAATGAATAACATCCCAGCACTGATTTGCATTCGCGAGCTCAATGAAAGAGAGGCAACGCAGAAAAAGTAATCACACAGGAATGCACAGAACATTAAAACCTGCAGCAAAAGATGGTGTATAGTCAAAACACAGGTGCTTCATCACCATATCTTCACTCAAGTATCCATATCCTCAAATAACCTGCACAAAAATCCCTGGAAGAGGCGGTGGTAGGAGGACTCCAGAGGATCAAGGAGACAGTCTGAGGAGAACACGGAGGATCTGGCGCCGGAGGATGGGAGGCAGCAGGAAGGTTCTGGGTTCAGCTTCTTCTGGGTCCATGCGAAGCTGCCAGATGACAGGCCGGGCTCTCTGGTGCGCGATCTGCTTTTGTTGGCTGCAAAGAACAGATAGGACCTGTGAGTTACACACACAACAATTACGGTGGTTTGTGAACAGAGAATAAATAAAATACACCCTTTGGGCTTGCTTGGCCGTGAATTTTACAGCTAATAATTCAACATCAGGTTGAGGAGCGGCCCCTTGCTGAAGAAGGGGAGAGGAGAGGGCAGGGCTGGACACCTCAGTGCACAGCAGTGCCAGCTTAACGCCGACTACGCTGGAGCTAAATCACAATAAAACAGATACAGTGCCTAACAGTGCCTTCACACATGTTATTGTGGTTACACCCTCCCTTCGTCAGGGTAAGAAAGGTGTTTGAACAGCCAGAGCTGTTGAAGAGCAGATGTCTCGTACGCTTTTACCATCCCCGGTCAGAAGGAGGACGGAGAGAAACCGTGTATGCTTGCAATTATAAACCAGGGGCCTGATCCAGTCTACTGAAGTCAACAGAAAGGTTTCCACTGACGTCAGCCAGCGCTGGGATGGGCCCCCAGAGCTTTGCTCCATGTGAACAACATCTCGACTCTTGTCGGCTGGGGCTTCGCTGGATGAATTTCGGGACTGGCTTGGGTGCCCAGGTTTCCTCTCCTTGCACGAGATGGGTGAAAGGGCAGCCTGCAAGCGCGGGGCTGCAGGTTTTACAGGCTGGTTCCAAACAAGGACCAAGCTTCGGCATATTGTGCAGCAGCCTCGGGCTGTGCTAAATTAATGCCATCTGCTACTGGCCTTCCTCCCCTCGCCTCCTCCCACCTCCTCCCTCAGGGGGCTTCTGACAGCGGAGAATAGCTGGAGTACAGTCACAAGCCTCACGCCTCTTCCTGTCCCTAACACACCCTTTACACCCTTTGTTTCTCTCTAAGTGTCATGGGTGGAGTAGGATCCCAGTATGCTGGCTCCAAACCAGCTGGCAGCATCTGGCCAGGCTCGGCCCCGTTTCTCCCTGACTTGGAGGACCTGAAGCAGGCAGAGCCTCCGCTCTGCAGTCTCCAGGGGTTAATCCTGGGGGTTTTTTCACCCAGGAGAGGAGTTATTTTCAGTGATGTCACCACCCTCCCGGCTGAAAACTCAGGAACTTTCCAAATTCAGAGGAGAATTGCAAATACCGCGTGAAATCGCTTTTCGCCCTGGGTTGAAACCTTTGCCAACAGTCCTTTGAGGGGAAGGCTCCCACCCTTAGCCTGAAAGTTCAAAAGGTAGGAACCATTTCTCACCATCAGTGTTTGTGAAACGCAATTGAAAGTCAAGATCCTAATTACATTTGGCATTTCTAATAGTCAGTCTCCCGCTAAACAAATGACATCATTTGTGGCATTGGCAGTAAAAGAGCCCACTGTAAGAGACTGTAAACAAGAGGCCATCCAGCCTCATTCTGCTCTAACAAAAGGAAGGGGAAGGGGGGGGAAGTCTTGCTGAGTGACCACGATGTTCACATTTTTTTTCAAGTATGAGAGATACCCTGACACCTCTGCAAAACAGTTTTGAAGGGCGGGAAGAATCACCCTCAGAACCTGGGGCTTTTGGCAACCGTAAGGAAATCACTGCAGTCAACAACGCGCAGCCGCTCAGGCTGGGGGCACGGTCACCCCTTGCCTTTCTGGATCTGACTTTTGTGGGTGTTAAAGGTTGGATTGAACCTCCTCCTGATTACTGAATGACAGATTTGACATTTCTATGGGATGCATTTTCCAGGTCAGGGCCTATATTCACAGTTCCTGTTGGCAAAATGGTGGCATGTCATTGCTCTCTTCCTCGCACCACATTGCATGTTCCTTTCCCTTCACCTGCCGGTGTCACAGCTCCCACCTCCATTGGAGAGAGGAGAGATAGTTGCATTTAAGCCTAGAAGGAACTCCCTCTAAGGAGGAGCAAACCAGCTTTTCACCAGCAGGGAATAGCTCCGCACGGCTTTGGTGTAGCAATGTATCACCTTGGCCTTTTGGGGAAAATATCGGGATGCTGTGCACCAAAACATGATTAAGGGAACAGACAAAAATCCCTTCCCTCCTTAAAAAAACCCCCTATATATACATATATATATATAAAAAATATATCTGTACATGACTATGTGTTTCAGTCTCAGGCTGTGCATTTTCAGCTTGCCCCTGTACAGCAGCCTGTCCCATTCGCACAGCGCCAGCTCAGAGCCACCCGCGCTGCCAACACAGGAGGATTCTTCAGAGCTCTCCTTTCCTCGTCACGATCCTGCTCGACTCTGCTTAGTTTGTGATATTTGAGGGCATCACAGCGTGAAGTGGTATGAACACAGACCATTAATTGTAACAGGATGCGGTTAGAGGTTTTTTGATATCTACATGCCCGTAACTGTAACCTGCGTTCAGCTATTTTCAGCCCTTCATGCAAATAGAAGTAACATTTGCATTCAGATTGCCCTTAGTGCATAGATGTGCTGGATGATAAATTAAAAGCACAGTGTAAGGGCAATACCCATCTGTTCCGTGTCAAATATATATTACGTTTTTCCTCGCCAGGTAGTGTCGATGGATGCCCTTTGCCAGATTTCTTTTTAGGCAATTGCACTCACCCCTGACAAACAACCAAACAACTGCTCGTTTGGACTGGTCGTCAAACTACGATCTTAATACTTTCCCACTGCTCAATTTTTGAAATCTCCTTCCCAGCAGTGCTTCTGATACCTTCCTTACCCTAAGGAACCATCTTTTCTCCCTGGTCTTTTTTTTTTGTTTGTTTCTCTGCAAAAGTAAAATACAGGATGCATTCTTGGACCCAAGCATATGGAAATATCCCCTCGCCTACAAAAAAGTGAGGCGGGTTCATAATGTTCCTTTCTCGTATTAATTTAGTTGCAAGATGCTTTCTGAATCACTCACAGTATCATCGTGCAAACCCTTTCACGGTAGTTAGGCTTTATTCATAGGAGCACTCGCCTTGCCGAGTGTGAAAGAGGCCATTTATGCTTAATAATGATAATAACCAGCAGTCGGAGACTGGGAAAAGAAAGGAAAATAAAACCCGGCAGAAGTTTACAGGAAAGGACATTTAGTGTTGCCAGGAGGGTGAGAAGGTCAGACATCTGGTGGTTCGTCTCGCCCTGGATTACAGGCAGGAATGCACGGCCGGGGCGGTGGGGCTTGGCCGGGCGCCAGGACACGGGTGCTCGCGGCCGATGGGACTTTGGGGTGCCCTGGTGTGTCCCCCACTTGCCCGAGGCCTCTTTTGTTCAGGGACGCGGGGCACAGAGCAGGCTTGTTCTGCACAGCCAAACTCCCAGGGAAGGAAGGAGGAGGAGGAGGAGGAGAAGAAAAGCACGCCCTGAAAAAATTTTGGAGATTAAGCTAGGGTAAAGACTACCAAAGGAATATTTAGGAAGTCCCTCAGAAACCATGTCATCTTCATCCTCGTTAATCATGAAAAAACTCCAACAAACAGGGATCACAGAGACCTGCGCGCTCTCAGTGGTCCCAAACTTTCTGGGCATAGACTGTCACATATTCATAAAAAAGTGTGGGTTTTGGGAAGCCAGCTGCAAACCACCTCCGCTACTTGTGGATCCTTCTGTAAGGGGCCACAGACATCGCTGCTTTCTTCCCCTCTAGTCAGGCAAAAACATTGCCAGCGCGCTGAAACTGCGAGTATCAAAACCATGCAGTGTCCCGCTGTGAAAGCAGTGGGATGGAGGGCTCAAATGGTCAGCTCTCGCTTGGCCACAAGTCACTGAAACATATACACCGAGGGGAATTTCATTTCCCTAACGCCCGGAATGATGCTGGAGTTTAACCTTCAAGAGCTCAGCTCACAAGAAAAGGAGTATCTTATTATCAAACCTTGCAAGATCTTACAATGTTTTTCCTCCAGCGCTGCAATTTAAACGCTCCCAGCGTTTATTGTAAGTTATCTCAAACATTCGCTGTGTTCAGTTTACGTTCATCCCCGTCTATTTTTAACAGAAAATAAACTCAAACGCGCACTGGAGCAGTACAATATTTCTCTTGAGTATCATAAGACTGCTTGATCACATCTTTTCCTGGCACTTAGTCCATTGGTTTATGAATTATTTTGTTACACTGAGTACACAGTTGATAGTTTAATGGCTGGAAGTGATTGTTCTCGAAATATGGATGGAGTTGTCATGGCAATACATTGCTAGGAAGATTAAGGCGTTCTTAAATTAAGGCATGCATTGAATTCTCAGTTGTTTGAGCAACTCTTTCCTTGCCATGTTTGGAGAACATCCTATCTAGTGCGATCCTCCAAGACGTCTTACTGGATTCCCAGTCAAGTAGTGACTAACCTAAATCTTTGAGTCACCAGTTTGCCATCCCTGGGCCGCGGCCAGTCCCGTGCTGGGTGCACGGGGGCTGGCAGGGCAGCGATTGGCCTCCAGCTCCGCCTGTTTTGCAATACCAGGAATTCCTTCCAGCCCCTTTGAACTAAACCCCCAACAGACGCGCAGGCCGCCGCAGCATTTGGCTCCAAGACACACAGGAAGGTTTTCAAAAGCACGGAAGAGTTCAGACAACAGTGAGAGCTGGTTTTCTAGACTTTGATTTTGAAGGGTTTTAAAGGAATTGATAGCGGTAGCCGGGGCCTGAGGAGGCTTTCAGAAACACGGATGGAAAGCATCACCCCAAAGTTGCCTCCCACACGCCCCACGCAGCAATTTGTTGAGAGAAAGACACCGTAGCAATTCTTATCAGAAACTCTGACAAAGCAGATTTTAATCAAGTATCTTGGTATTTCTGATGGACCGATAGCATTTCTGGCTCCTGTTGAAAGACTTTGCCTGACACCAGTTACATCTCGGGTCTTGTGTGACCTGTCACTGGGGACTTTTTCACCCAGCCTTGCTGATGGAGATGGAGATGGCGCGCGTGGGTGGGAAGGGAGAAGCATCATTTCCCCAAAAGCGGCTCCCTGTAACCAGCCCATTCAACGTTCTCGGTAGATTTAGTCTGTGCCTCGCAATCTACGCACAGTGATAAAGAATATATTGTAAAACCTTATCTGTAAAAAATTTGCATGGGAAAAGAGCATTATTGGCAGTCCCATGCAGGTTCTCAAATCCATGCTGGTATTTGACACACGAGCGAAGAGAAATGTTTAGACATTGAAATGCAGGAAAAAAAAAAATAAAAGGCTAGTCTATGAACATGTGGAAATACAATTTTCAGAATTGCCTAAATGAAGTGGAAGCCCTATATTTATTTCTGAACATCCTATTGCTGTGGACAATGCAAATCCGCAGCAATAAAAGTTTGCAAAGAAAACAGTTTATTGTCAACTCCACTGACGTGGAGTAATAACAACTCATTGCAACTGCAGTCAACACCTTTCTTGTAAATCCAGAAAATAAATATTCACTGCCCTGTACGTGATCTGCAGCTTGCAGCAAAGATGACCCCAAGCACATCCCAAGCACATGGGAAAAGGATCAAAACAAAAAGCACGTGATGGTTCTTAACAGAAACTACATTATCCATGGAAGGGACAAACACACATGGCCTTCAGATCCGTGTAAAACAATACCAGGGCTGCATCGGGGCTGGAGCCGGGAAAAGCAGATGCTGCCCAAAGCAGTATCTGCTCGAGAAGTTTAACATGCACAACACATATCAGGAAATGGGGGCGCTTTCATGTGAGCAGAGGAGAGCTCATTGCATGCTTATTTCCAGCTAGCATCGGTGAACTGAACGACAGAGACTGAAGAGGCAGAATTCAGACCAGGATCCCAGCGTTCGTTGGGTCTGGTTGAGTTAGTCCTTGTGTTCAGTTTCTTTTGGAGCTAGGAGCCAGCTACAGAAACGTGGCCTGGCTTAAGGTCAAGAGCCTGGAAAACACAGGAACAGTTCTGCAGCATTTCCTCTAAAAGAGACGCTATTATCCACAGCAAGGACCAGAAAATTTCAGCTGGTGCTCATGCATGGGAAATTAACAACTTGCACAAAGCATGAGGGACCCTGAGACATGGTGGTAGGGGGAAAATCCCCCCCAAACCACGTGTTTTTGACTCCTTCAAAGATGCGTTGAGTTTAACCCTCAAATCTAGAGCTGTTTTTGCAAACGCAAAAAAAATGTCTCTAGCTTTTAATAGGTGCCAAATCCATATTTTGACTAGAGAGTCAAATTAGCTTTGGGCCAGTGGAACAGACTAGATGATCTACAGTCCCTTTCACAGTGCTTGTCATAATTTTACAAACCAATTACAACACACAGAGTTTTAAAACCATCCAAGGGCAATGTTGGCCTTGCCGTGCAACGCAAACCTGTGCAGATTGCATGGAAGTTACCAGCGTTGTTTTAAGGACCAACACATCTTAATTCCTTTGGCTATTCCCAATTCACAGTAACAGGCGTGGAAAATTTACACTGTGGTTGTGGCTGATTTAGAACTAAGACTCCACTTAGGGCTCAACCGTGAAAAAGGTGGCAGATAAATCTCATTAAATAAATTGGACAAATATTGGTGGTGTTCACGTGGGCTGAGCAGCCTGGTCTAGTGGGAGGTGTCCCAGCCTGTGGCAGGGGGGTTGGAACTAGATGATTTTCAAGGTCTCTTCCAACCCGGACCATTCTAGGATTCTCTGATCTGCAGGAGAAGGTGATGCTCGGAGTCCCGGCGAAGAGGCACAGTGATGCTGCATCCGTGGTCCTCGCCACGGCATCACCCCCAGCCTCTGCGGATCTCCTGTGGGATGTGGCAGAGGAGCTGCAGTGCCATGCGAACGGGGTCAAGTGAACGGCAAAGCTCAGGCCAGGAGCGACATGGGAAGCAGCTGGGTCCTGCGCGGGGGAGGTGGCTGCGGCGCTGGTGTTGCTGTTGGCCGCCCGCCCTGCCCCGGGCAGGGGCTGCAGCGGATCTGTGGAATGGAGTGGGATGCAGCTGCCCCACGTTCAGGATGTAAATGTCAGGGTGAAGGAAAAGCAGCTTGTGCCCTGAGGCTATTCTTCCCCTTCCTTTCCAAAAAAGAAAACAACCACCAACCAAAAAAAACCCAACAACTTGCCCCAGAACTGAAAAGATTATTAAAAGCGTGGGGCTGACACCTTCTCTAAAGAGAGACTGAAAATCTACAAAAATTCTCTAAGCCACCAAAAATCCTCTGCCTTTTCAGAGTGTGTTGTCTCAGGGAGAGTTATCCTTTCATCATCACATGAGGCTAAAAATCCCCCCCCCCCTCATCAGGAGCGACAAACATCGCTCGCACAATTAACGCGGCTCTGGCAGTGGCATGGAAGCTGCCAGCCAAAGAAACATGCAAAGCAGCCACTTGAAAAACAAAATTCCCCACTTTCTTGTGCATGTGGAATGAGCATGATTTATCCGGGAAGGAATTTGCCCTCAGTGTTGATCTCCTTAAAAGAGACGGTAACTAAAATAGCTACAGGCCGCTCAAAAATTAACCGGTTGTCATGTGCAGTGACGTTCCCCTCTTTTCCCCTCATCCTAAATCCAGACTTTTATCCCAGCATCTGTGTCAGTACTTCATTAACCCCTATCCCACAGCAGATCGCGGCAGCGTTTCTACACGGGGCAGTGATCAGTATTGCTGTTGGATGATGGCTAATTCAGCGGGGGAGCCGGGAGCCCCGCTGGCACGGGCTACTGGGGCAGGAGAGCCATTCCCAGTTTGGCCAAGGCAGAGAAATGGAGAAATCCCCAGGAGTGGGAAAGAAAGGTTATTTGGTAGGCAGGGAAGAAGGCAGCTGACACAAACCGCTCACCCAGCCAAACAACCAGGATTGCAAATATCAGGAAGCAGGATTAGAATCACAATTTGTTGGCGCAGACATCGTTGGCTTAATATTGTTGTTTGAAACCTAAAGTGAATTGGTTGAGGGGGGAGGAAGGGGGCAACCAACCAACCACCCAAAAACCTCCCAAACAAAACAGTCTGTCTTTTGTAGGTTCGTGTACAAACTCTCCCACACAGCCTGGGACCAAGCTTTGGATCAAAGCCCCAGCTTGGCTTTTCATTTACCGGCCAAAACCAACGGAGCAGATTTGGGGGAGGCGACGGGCAGGGCCAGGCGATGCGAGGGAGGGTTGTCATCTCCTCGGGCTCTCTGGGATGGTTTACGTTTCCCTGTCTGCATCCCAGCTGTAGCCGCCTTCGCATCCCCATGCGAGGAATACGGAGATGAATCCTACTCCCTTCAAAGAGCTCCTCGCCCCTGATGGGTGCCCAGGGCTGGGCAGGATTTCACCCCTAACGCCTCCAGCTGTCTATCACCAAGAAGTGGTGTCAAATATGAAACCCCTGAGGAGGACAAGGGCACACCTTGGGCAGGAGAACTGCTGAAGGCAGCATATTCGCAGGGAAACTCCAGGCAATTAGATGCTCTCCCACACCAAGACATCATAAGAATGATCCTACCGTCATCGTAAAGATGATAAGGTACAATGTGATGTAACAGAGGTTTTTATCATGTCTTTTTACTGGGGTTATTACTCACAAAAGTCTTTGGTTTAGTCTTCTGCTTCGAGAAAACAAGAGTTCATTGAAGGGTTTAATGAACGTTTAAAGACATCACTGCAAGGACTGCCAAATTAACCTGCCAAAACAGCGTTATTGAGCGCCTGGAAATTCACGACAAGGAAATGCGTGTTTAATGTACCTCATTTAACTCCGATTATTCAGAGGAATCAGCAGGTGTATCTCGCTGAAGCACACGAGATGCTAATGGAGACAGCGTGCAGTCATTCAGCCTATGCCTTTCTAGACCTGAAGAAAAACAGTTGGAAAGAAAAATACTCTTTCCTCTCTCCCCAGAGCCCTCGGAGGCAAAGAGAGGTTTTCAGTTTCTCTTTAAAGATCCAGCATTTTTATTCTTTTCCACTGCTTTGACCAGCATTTATCCCCTACCTGCTGTGTGCTGCACCACAACCCGGATGCCCCATTCCAGCAAACTCCCCTTTATGCACCAATGCCTAAATATAGAGGCACTTATTTACGTACTACTCCTGCGGCGTCAAAGTGAATGCTACTAAATGAGTTCCTGGAGCACAGCTCAAATATCGGCCCTAAACAGCCGATTGTTGCTGTTGTGGCCTCTTGTAGCAAAGCAGCACAGACTGGTTTGATTGAACAAATGTCCACGGAAACCAAAACGGGGGCGATGTCGCTGTTGAGACAGGACGGGTCTGTGTTTGAAGCATGGACAGGACAGTTGGCTGACTCTCCCAACATGCCAGGGACATCCCTGAGTCCTGTGCTCCACTCCCATTTTGTGCTCTTTAAACCCAGGCTACGACCCTGAAAACGCTTACCGCTTGCTCACCTGCAGAAGTGCTTTAACACCTCACCTGAAACATCACCAAACACTTTAATTAAGCTTCTGTGCGTGCCCCGAATTACTGCAGTTCCCATGGCCCCAGCACAGCACCTCCCCAGTTTCCCCACACTCACACAGCAGCCAGAGGTCCAGGCTGAATTCCAACGGGGTTTTTTTGCGTGAAGAAACTGAAAGCCACAACTTCCACTTCCTAAGAGAGTGCCAGGGCCACCCACCTATCTGCAGTTCTTTGTGAGCACGTTATTTTACCCTGCAGATAGAGGTGCACAGACAAATAATTGCATCCCCACTGATGCTGAGAGCAGGACGCTGTTGCAGGCTGCCTGGTCCTGGGCTCCCAGGGTGGAAGGGCAACAAATCTGGTCTTTGCTTCCAAAACTGCTCCATCTGATGGCGAATTGATGTAAAACATATCCATAACCGTAGAAGCGAGAGCCCAGGTCCCGCCGAGAAGCTGGCCCTTTGCTCCCAGCTTCCACCTCCAGCACCAGCGTCGCATGGGGGTGCAAATGCTCACACCCAGCAGCAATAATGCCCTCAACAACAGCGGGGATTCACCTAAATAAATTCCTCCACGTTTAGCTCCCGGCATCTCTATGCCAACACCGCGTCACTGCAGTGGAACATTTCTAACAGAGCGGGCTGCGCATCCCTGCCATATTCTCTCTAAAGACATGATCTTGGACAGAAACAGAGCAAAGAAATTGCTTCCATCTCCCACAGTGAAAATGGAATAGCTACATGTTGCCTATCAGTATATTTTCACTGGAACATAGACAATTACTCTGATTTTAGGAGGCTGTGGGAAGCCTCCAGCAGGCTGCAAAAACACCATGATCTTATCACGGCAGCTTGAGGCCTTAGGAAAGGGACTGCATGAAACTGCCCATCACAGCTGCATCTGGAAAGGGACTTCCAGACCACTGACTCCAGTCCGACATCCCCAGGGCAGCATCCCAGCACCTGGGCAAGACGTTTCAAGTGGGGCGAACTTTGTCCCCTCCTCCCCGAGCCTGGCAGCGCTCCCACACGCAGTCTGTCACAGAATGGTAGAACGGTTTGGGTTGGAAGAGACCTCAAAGATCATCCACTGCCACCCCCTGCCCTGGGCAGGGACACCTCCCACCAGCCCAGGTTGCTCCAAGCCCCGTCCAACCTGGCCTTGAACCCCTCCAGGGATGGGGCAGCCACAGCTTCTCTGGGCAACCTGGGCCAGGGGCTCACCCCCCTCACAGCAGAAATGCTGTTGGTGAGCCTGCAAAAACCAGTATCATCCCCAGGCTTTGCCAGAGGGACATCTGCAGAAACGCTTCTGGACAGGTAACAGTAAGAGAAGGGTGACTGGAGAGTAAGAAGCAGATCCGTGTCACTTGGTTTCACGTTCCCTACGGGAAGTGGCGGCGGGGGGCTCTTCCTGCTGGCCAGGGCTCACCCTCCCATTTGCTGCTGGTGCCAGGCGTGTGGCAGCGAAGGTCAGGATTGCAAACAGAGCCTCGCTGCTGGACCGCATAAGTCCTAATATAAGATGACAGAGGTAGCTGGAAGAGATAGAAAGGAGATTGTTCTGCTATTTCCCATAACATGACTCTGTGCTAACAAGAGACGAGGACACCTTCCGTAAGTAGAGCAGTTTGAAGCCATAGCGCTATTTCCCTTGTTTCATTAGACCTTCCTGTTTGACACTGAAGAGGACAATCCTTCCTGATGCCCTGTATCTGCATTCCTCGCTATCTGGGTCCTTTTTTTCCCCCGCTTATCCTCATTCCCACGCAGGTATTTGCAGAGCAGCACAACCAGCAGCTGATGGGCACAAGCTCCCTGGCCCCTCTGCCCTCCCTTTCCCTCAGTGCCCTGGGTTTCTGGAAAACAATGTTGGATTCCTCCCGCTTACTAAATCAGTCCCGGTTTTTACAGCGCCATTTAAACTACTTCCTCAGGAAATTTCACCGGCGCACTGGCGGGCATTGATTTCAAGCAGAAAATATCCCGGCAGGAAACTTGAAAAGGAAAGATGTGCTGTAATTATATCTCTTCGGAGCTGGCAAGACGGAGGAGGACAAGATATAAACTAACACAGGCACCGAAGCTGTAATGAACAGCGATGCTGTAATTAATACAATCCGAGTTTTCAGAGCACTTTTCTTGCAATCGGAGTTTCGGGGCCAAAGCGCCCCGCGTTCCGTTTGGTCGCACACCCCGGCATCGCACGGAGCACTCCGTCTCATCCCTCCGCCACCTGGTTAAACGGGCACAAGCAACAAAATAGCCGTGACAGCTTCTGGTTCACAAAAAGGGCCTGAGATGGAAGTCCAGGTTTTCAGGCAATTTTTAGAAATAATAAATGCCTTAATAGAAGAAAAACAACTGTGGATAAAGGCTCCGAGAAGGTCTGAAACTGCTTCATGCTGCCACATTTACAGATATTAGTTTTATTATTTCTTTGACCCTACCTTTTCTCAGCCAGTTTAGGATGTGCACACACGCTCCCCTCCTTTGCCTAAATGAAAATAGATCTGTGGGGTCTTTTTGCCGCAAAGCACGCATGATTTACAAAGCATGGATGAGTTTTAGGGTGATGAGTATTTCCAAGTGAAATTCCCAGATGGAGAAATGAGGTTTGGAGGGGGAAGGACTAGATTCACAACAGCAGCATCCTACCTGTCGGACTGTGCTTTGTGCCTGTAGTAAATTTAAGAGGCTGCTGTCCTCTGGCTGCGGAGCAGACGTAACACAGATGGAAAGTCTCTTGTATTAGCTTGCTCTCTGCCCCTCCTTTGAAAGGAGAACACGGCAAATAAAAAGGGATATCCCACTCCTCCAGTGTCCCAAAGCCCCCCCTTTGTGTTGGACAGCAACGGGGAAAATCGGGATTAGGACAGTATCAGATAAAGATTTAGCGAGGGATTAACCCTTTTAGCCAAGGTCAGTCGGAATGAGGTGGCCACCACAGACCACGCCAAATCGGCTGCAAGTCGGCCCCAGGAGCCGCGGAACAAGAACTGTTGTCACTGTGAGCGACCCAGGCTGTCCTCGGACCTGCCCTGCAGGAGGCAACCACCCTGCAGAGCGCTCCCTCTCCAAAGCGACAAAACCAGTACTTTCCCCCAAAGGAAGAACACGACGAGGATCTGGGTTTTGCTAGGTTTTGACCATACTATTCAAAAAACCAGAATAAAATAAATCACTACCCAGTTCTCGCATCTGCAAATCTGTCAAGCAGAAACTTCAGTTTTACTATTCTAAGCCTGATTTTGCAGAAGCATTAAGTAATAAGTAGCTTTTTGTCTCCTGCTTCTATAATTCAAAGCCTATTTTGGCTTTGCCACACACACTCCGGTACAAACGTCCCATTTATTTATAAAAAGGGGGAAAACGTGCTTGTTATTTTACATCTCTCCTTAGAGCAGATGTACCTGTAGTGCTTTACCGGGGGG